>CM052701.1:56036795-56095853 GCA_028551405.1 Uromys caudimaculatus
ATACACATTGATGGACTTATGGTTTGGACCACATATGTGGCAGAGGATGACCTCGATGGCCATCAGGGAGAGAGGAAAGGCCCTTGGGCCTGAGGATGTTAGAGGCCTCAGTAAAGGGGAATATCAAGGCGGGAAAATGGGCTGGGTGGACGGGGGTGGGTGGGGTGGGAGGTGGAATTCCCTCCTAGAGGCGGGTTGGGGAGGGGATGGGGGGTATACAAAGAGGAGACTCAGAAAAGGGGAAACATTGGAAATGTATATAAAGTATCAAAAATAAAAAAGGAGGAAAAAAAAAAAAAAGAATGGGCAGAGAAGGACTGGAGAGATGGCTCAGCGGTTAAGAGCACCAACTGCTCTTCTAAAGGTCCTGAGTTCAAATCCCAGCAACCACATGGTGGCTCACAACCATCTGTAATGAGATCTAGATGCCCCCTTTCTGGAGTGTCTGAAGACAGCTACAGTGTACTCACATATATAAAATAAATCAATCTTTAAAAAAAGAAGAAAGAAAGAATGGGTAGAGAAACAACATGCCCCACTCCCAACAAGCCATTTCTGTCAGGGTAGAAGCTCGAGCCCAAGATGAAGTTCAAACGTCACCCTCAAGCTCTCTGCTGTTACTTCAGAAAAGCCACAATCTGCTCCAGCACTCAGCAAGAGGCGGCAGTGGGTATGGTTCCACTGCATAGGCTAGCAGGACGAAGCAACACATGACAGAGTGGAAAGGAACCTGAAGCGCAGGAAACTCCTGGATGATTTCATAGATGGTGTAGATGGTTTCAGCAGTGGGCAGAGAGCTGTTGGTGGTAGAAGAAGTGACGATATCAAATGCACATTCCAGGAGTTCTTTGGGATGAAATCGGTCCAACTTGCGAGGTCTGAACACCCGCTCTATGCAGTATCTGGAGGAAGAAACCAGCTTTCTTAGATCCCTGCTTACTGGAAACAAATATTTATGAGGAATTGCTGGGCAAAGAAAAGAAATTAAGATTTAAAAAAAAACAAAAAACTGTGTTGTGCTCAACAGTTCAAAGGCAGATTTTTTTTTTTTTTTTTTGCCTCATAATCTATACCCCAGGTCCTAGCCTTGTACTGTTAATTTTTTTTCATGTCTAAAACAGAAAAGAAGTTACACCAATTTTACATTAAGTGATGGCTTTCTACACAGAGCTATCCCTGCTTTACAGGACTGACTGGTAATTGTGATGTGGTGTGCCCCACGGACAGCATTTGGTTCTAATTGATGACGATCTGAGTGGGCACAGAACCTGTCCTTGCTGGGTCACCTCGTTCTTTACAAGCGGCTTCCATTCAGTTACCTGCATAAGGAGTTTTCACAGAGACCACTGGCCATTTGTCCCTCCAATTAAACCTTAAAAGCAGCCATTTGAGATTAAGATCAGCCAGATCCTCCCTCCCCAAGTAACCATTTGAAAACATCATTAGTTATGTTGCCTGAGGTTATGTAGAAAGCACAGAATAGATGGCAGGCCTGTCAGGTGACCCGACTGCTTCAGTTCTTCTAAAGATGTCTTATGACATTCTAGATGTCTGAGGACAAAGGAGCCCTGGGGCTGGGCTCCCTGACTTGTGCTGCTCAATACTTCAACCCCAGAATTCTTTCCTGTGTGAAAGTTTCAGGAGAACCTCTCCTCCCCCATTTCGTTCTCACGTCTACCAAACGCAGGGGAGCACAATGCGCCTTACCGTTTTAAATTCAATATGTTATTTCTTGCCACATATCTTGCAAAAGGGACCTGAAAGAAGAAAGTTTTAAAGACCCATGTCATGAGGTGCCAACTACTACATTTAGTTTTTAAAACAGCTTTGCTGGGCTAGAACCCACACATCACTTTAAGGTCAGACACCCACTGAATAGTGAGATCTGAGCAACTGCATCCACCACAGCAGATCCATAAGACTGCTGCCCAGCCAGCCATCTTCCAGCCAGCACACTCTATGATGTCAGCACAATGATGAAATAGCCTGTCCATGCATTTCTTTAAAAATATACCCTAGCCATTAAGCGACACGTGACCGTGCCCTGAGAGCATTCACACTCGGGATGCTCATGCCTGCTTCAGCAGCAGGCTCTACTGTAGACTCTGGTCACTGCATTTCTGAGGTCTGAGAAAAATCTTTTTTGTTGAAAACATGGTCAAATTTTATCATGCTCATTTGAAATCTACATAAGTTATTGGTTAGTTGTGATTTTTAAGATGTAGTTTATGGGTTAGGGAGATGGCTTAGTGGGTAGAAAAACTTGTCATGTGTGCTGGCTAGTTTTCAACCGACACAGGTTCGGCCATTTTCTTGATTGATGTTTGATTCAGGAGGGGCCTGGCCCGTGGTGGGTACTGGTCTCCTGGGCTGGTCCTGGGTGTGTCAGCCCCCCAAAGCTGTTTCCTGGCTTCCACATGCACATTTCTACAGAATTCTTTTTCGCTCTCTCTCATACACACTCTATTTTTAAAAATTCTCATTTATAATAACATAGTCAAAATGAGTGAGGTCTTATGGTAAAGTTCCTGAGTTCCATATCAGTCTCTTAGAGGAAATTATTTATTTTATGTATGGGTATTTTTGCTTGCATGCATATTCCCTGGAACTAGAGTTATAGACAGCTGTGAGCTGCCATGTAGGTGATAGGAATTGAACTTGGGTCCTCTAGAGGAGCAGCCTGTGCTCCTAACTGCTGAGCCATCTCTCTAGCCCCAAGGAAATTCTTAATTAGTATCAGTGTGTGGAAAGGGTCTTACTGACCCGGCCTTAGTAGAACCAGAGTGCAGCGCGTGTCCTCCAGACGCCTGCTCTTTTCTTAACAGGCCCAATGGTGATGGATGGGCTGTTTATTCACCTCTGTCAAACAATAATTCCAAGCTACTTTACTTATTTAAAGGGAAGCAGAAGCCAAAAATATAGAAGGAAGGCTGGGAGTGGGGCTCATTGGCAGAATCCTTGCTTTCATATAAATGAGGCCCTGAGCTCCACTCCAGCCCTCACCCTGTGCACGTGCTCATGGTCTCCGTCAGTATCCCTCCCTCCCTTCCCCCTTCCCTCCATCTCTCTTGCTCTCTCTTTCCCCACATCTCCCTCACAAATGCACATAATTATTTGGGGAAAAAAATTCTCTTACATCTTAAAAACAAAAGTTGTTTTGCAACAAGCCATACAAAATAAAAAGCAAAGCAAAGCAGAAAGGTAAATGCCTCGGCTGTATTCCTCCTCCTAGGACTCTGAGGTACTCCCTGACACCTTACTTTTTGGAAATGCCAAGACAGGCTGGTTGCATGGTGGCTCACATGTGTAAGAGTGAGTTCATTGCACACACGTACCAAGTGCGTGCGACACATGCAGCAACTCATGCACACACAAGTTTCTTTCAGTTTTAGAAACCTTCCTTTACAACAAAAGTAGGATTTTAGAGTTCCTTCAGAACTTATTTTTCTTAAGCTATCAATATATTATAGACATGCTTACAGAGAAGATATACTAATATGTGTGTGTATTTAACCTTATATATTCGAATATTTGATATACAGACTAGTTTAGCTGTAGTCATTTAATAAATTTATTTTACACGTATGTGTGTGTCCCTGAATGTAAGTCCACAGAAGTCAGAAGAGGGTGTCAGATACCCCAGGACTGGAGTTATAGGCAGTTGTGAACCACTCCATGTGGATTCTGGGAACTGAATCCAGGTCCTCTGCAAGAGCAGTAAGTGCTCTTAACCACTGAGTCATCTCTCCAGCTCCCCTATTTGTCTAAAATGAGTCTCAGTACATAATCTGGACCAGCCTCACACTTGTGGTTCTCCTCTTTAACCTCTAAGTATTGGGATTACAGGTACAGGCCACCATGCCTAGCTACATTTTAATAGCTTTTTAATATTCCATAATATCAATGACTTATAGTTAATCATTTTCCTATAGGCAAACATGATGGGTTTCATTTTTTGATACAATTACATAAACATCCTTTTAAGATTCATATACTGTATTACTTAAAAAGAAATCCTAAAAGTAGAATTTCCATTTCATAGAATATGGAATAAGAATCAAACTTTGAAAAATTTCAAGGCTTAGTGGTTAAGAGACTTCTTGCTTTTCCAGAGGGCCTGAGCTCTGTTCTTAGCACTCATGAAAGATGATCCCCAATGCTGATAGCTCCAGCTCCAGGGGATCTAATGCCCTCCTCTACCTCTGTAGGCATGTGCACACATGTGGCATACACTTACACAGATATACACATATTCATTTTTTAAAAAATTAAAATTGTAAACTTTCATTCATTTCATTCTTTTATTACTTTTCTAAAAGGTTAGCAATTAATATTCTCAACAATCCTGGTCATCTCAGAATAATAAGAACATTTTTGCACCTTCCAAGTACAGTTAAGCACGTATGTACGACCACATGTATCTCGGCATATCCTCAGCATTCTTTGTAAGTTTAACAGTGTTATTCATTTCCTGTCTACATACTGCCTGGCCATATGCTTTCTTTATGTCTCTATCTTTATTTTTAAAGATGTTCTGATGCTGAGGATTGGACCCAGGGCATTGCACATGCTAAGTACACACTCTCTCCTCACGTTTCTTTGCAGGTGCCTTCTGTACATCAGGGACAGAACCCTGACTCATACTCACTTCCTCAGATCTCGAGTGCAGTTCTGGATGGGTTTGCTAGCCGTCAAGGCCGTAGGAGTGAAAGACTAAAGTTGTTACTGGCTAAGAGAGCTTTGGGGATCACAGGAAAGAGAACATGGACAAACTCAGCAACCCAATTACTGTTGCATTAATTGCTCTAGAGAGTAACATTTGGGACTTTACTGAAGAGCTAGCTGGCAAGTAAGCTATATTCATCTGTCTGAGTTGAGGTTAACTTGCTGTAAGGTTGCTCTGTGGACCTCAGCACCTGCAATACAGGATCAGACATTTACTGATACTGCTGATTAGTCTTTTCCTAAATGTGTCTCCCCAATATAAGCCTGTAGGGGTGGTGTCTGGCAGGCGTGATTCTTTAACAGAGCAGCATCCCAGCTCACCCGCAGATCGAAAGGAAGCATCACCAGCATGCCACTGTGATCCATGAACAAAGCAGCTTCGTTGTGCTCATATATTTGCCTGTTTCGGGGAAGCAGCAGCGGGGTGCACAGCTGGACAGCTCCTATACCAAAATACAGAGAGAGCTGCTGAGCCTTGGGTTCTTATGCTTTTTAGGAGGTAACCCAAAATGCACAAAGCACACAGGTGAGTGAGCTGCCCCTGGGACACTGTTCCCAGTGTTCCCAATATTGGTTAATAATATTCCAGATGGATCCATGGAGAGCTGAGCTGAGCTAAGTCTGTCCATTTAGTAAGATTTTGGACTCTATGAGCCAACTGTATTTTAGTGGCAAGGTTGGAATTATCAAACAGTTTCTCCTCAATAAACTGGGCCAACTGCTTATAAATGGATTTTAACATACAGTCATACCAAAATCCACCAATAGTAATTTTTTCTTTCATTGAGACTGGGTCTCACTATATTGCCTCGGCTGTCTTCAGACCCCCTTGCCTTAGCCTCTTAGTGCTGAGATTATAGGCTTGTACAGCCACCCCTGGCTTTCCTTTCTTTCTTTTGTGTATGTATACCCATGTGGTGTATATTTGTGTCGGCATGTGCACATGCGCGTGGGTTGGCACATGCATGCATGCATGTAGCTACAGGCTGATGTCAGGTGTCTTTCTAATTGCTTTCTCTGAGCCCGAGCTTACTGAACTGGCTGTCTGCCCACTGAGTTTGGGGATCTTCCTGTCTCTGTGCCCCTGGCCCCAATGCTGGGGTTGCAGCTGGGTGCTGGCCTGTCTGGGTTTTTAGTGGGTGCTGAGGACTGAACGCAGGTTCTTATGCTTGTGTGCATAATGATTTTTAGGAGTGGTTTTCAGAGAAGGACATACCATGCCTTTTAAAGACGCGGATGATGGTTTCACATACAAGCTGCTGGATCTTGGCTGTACGAATCAAGAAGTTGCCCTAAAATGAGACCGATTAAATGTCATCAGCAAAGCCTAACCTAAGAGTTCCTCTAAAACGTTTGTCTACAGTTTGTATTTGGTGCTGAATAGCTCAGTCTCAGGATCTCAGCAGAAGTCTTGAGCAACTGTCTCTTTGAACATATTTAGAGAGACATGTATATTTGCTTAAGGTATTTCTTTTTCATTCTATTTTATTATAGTAAGTTTAGAAATAAAAATAAGCAAAAAGACAAAATAAAGTTACCTATAGTCTTACAAAGAGATCTGATTATTACTAGACAGTCAAACTCTGCTCTTATTTCTGAGACAGGGTCTTACTGTGTTGCCCAGGCTAGCCTGGTCACAGTCTTCTTCAGTCTTTGCAGGGCCACAGGTGTGCATGATCATATACACTTAAAATGTATAGTTTCCTCTAAATTCCATCTTCTAAAATTATACCACAGCTTAACTGTATAGAAATAGACGGCAAGGACAGCCGGTCTTGGTTACCTACTCACTCAGCGTTTTAAACATTTCTCTAAATTATTCCAGGTGCTTCTGTGTTTTTGTTTTTACTTTTAGAAATGAGATAATAAAGGCTCCTAGGATTGGCATCTTGACTACTCTTCAGAAACCATCTGGAAGCTTTTAGAGACCCTTGAGATGCTTCACAGCTGAAGGCAGCTGAGCTGCTGAGGAGCCGGGGCACTTGCATCTGACCTTCTAGGCCATCTGCCAGTGCTCGGAAGCCACTCTGTTACCTCATACAGATCTGACCGCTTGGGTGTCCCAGGTTGGACATTTGAGATGGGCTTTGTCTTTCAGTCTCTTGGGAGGGCACAGAGTGGGAAGGATCAAGAATCAAATAAGTGATTACTAGCATGGCTCTTCCCTGAACTATGCATAGTCATACTTTTTGCATGTGCTTTTGGGAACTTAAGCCAAGAACTTATAGTGCTGGTTAAACCCAGTATATCACAAAGTAAAACCCAAACAAAACAAAGATACGAACATGGGATGGCTTAGCAGGTAAAGGCACTTGCTGCCTAGCCTGGTTCAATCCCTGAGGCACAGATGGTGGGAGGAAAGAACTAATCCCTATAAGTTGTCCTCTGGCCACAATATGTGTGCCATGACATGTGCATGCCCCACCCCCGTACATAAATGCTATCTAAAAAACAACATAAAAACGTAAGACATTTTAGAAGGTTAGATGACCATTTAGTAGAATGGGTATTAGGGGTGGGAGGAAGATAAGAAAGGGCAGAGGAATGAGTTTGATCAGAATGTATCATAGACATACATAAAAACTATCAAAGAGGAAATTTTAAAAAAGTTTAGAGAAATACACGATTATGTCCGACTCAGCCCACCTTCAGGATGTCACTGTCATAGGTGTAGTCTATGGCGGGGGAGATGTGCTGGCAGAAGATCTGGCTCATCATGGTGCGGTAGGCCTTCCCATCTATGTTGGCCAGCGTATGGTGCAGCACTTCATGCAGCTCTGACTCCTCCATCTGCGGCGGGGGTAGCAGCTCACTCTTGAGCAGTTCTGTGGCTGTGGGCCGTTTAGCTGGATCATGGTTCAACAGCCAGGAGATGACAGATTTCTGCAATGTGACAAGCACATAGCTGGTATGGAGACAGCAGGTGAAACTCAGGGATCTCCTGATAGGTGGTCACACAGGGTACTTTTTATACTTAGTTGGCACTTCTGCGATCTCTGCTTGTGCCATTAGTGCCTCATGACCATAGACTTGCGCATAAATGTAACTGGAGTGTTTCTTGAAAGGGAGAGGCCCCTTTTATATCTCATCACCAACAATCAAAAACATTCTTAACTTAGCAAAGCACACAGAAGCTGAGCTTAGTCTTATAACTACAAATGACTGTACAGAAAAAAGAGATACCTAGAAAACACCAAAGAGCTCATGCCTAATGTTAGTACTCACATAAGCTCACGGCAGCACCTCTACCACACAGCACAGTGGTCCTCGCTCTCCCTCCCTCCATGTTCTTTACTCATTCTATTCCCTGGAACTCTCTTGCTTTACACTGTTACGCCTCCATAGTGTTCTCTGAAGCAGCACACGCCTTTAACAGGTCCCCTAAGGACTCCTTTTAGACAGTCCACTCAGTATTATAGCCCACCCGGCCTGGAACTTGCTATACATAGACCATACTTTGAGCTCAAAGAGATCCATCTGCATCTATTTCCTGAATGCTGGGATTAAAGACATGTGCCACCATGCCTGTCCCTTCATGATTTCAATCCTGTAGTTTAGAACAAGTGTATATATATATATATATATATATATATATATATATATATATATATATATATATATATATATATAAAGTTGGCAGAATATTTGAGAACAAATTTTCAATTTTTAGATGGATTTTATTATTAAACATCTCTAATGTATCTTTAAAATACCCTTCTGGTGGGTGTGGTGGAAGCAGAGGCAGGTGATCTCTGTGAGTTCAAGGCCATCCTGGTTTACATAGTGAGCTCCAGGACAGCTAGGGGTATGTAGAGAGACTCCATCTATGAAGTGAACATTTATAGTTATGACACTCAAAAACACAGCGAATGACTAATTCAAATGGAAAATAGCAGCTAACAAGATAAATAGAACAGGTAACAGCCTGCTTTCTAATAGTTCTTCAGTAATTAAATAAATAGAGGTGGCCAAATGAGCCCTCTTAGCCTTAAACAGTGTCATGCTAAACACCACTGAAGTATAGAAGCTTACTTGAACAGAAATAAAAAGATACTATTAGTCCGTAACTCTTAAGAGATATGCAGTGGAATGGCTATGCGGACATGTAGCCAATAAGAAGTTGTAAATGTTGACATGCTCTGTTTATGTTCCTGTTTACTGATAGTTTAAATAGAAACACACACACACACACACACACACACACACACACACACACACACACACACACACTCTGATACGGTTTATGTGAGGAATTATCTTGCTTTGAAATACTGTAACAGCTACTGCAGAGATAGCTCAGTGGTGGAATACTTGCCTAGCATGTGGAAGACCTAGGTTTGATCCCCCAGTACTACAAAACCAAGTAATTCCAAAAACTTGTAACATCAGACCTCCCGGAGAGTGTAGTCCTTCCTGCACAACCTAAATTACTTTCAACCACGAAACAGAGATTATAATTTTTTGCCTGTAAGTTTTCTCTAAAGCAACTTGCTGTAAAAGCATTTCCTCCCAGCTAAGCCAGTGTCCAAGTGACACTTGAAGGCGCAGTTGAGCATACAAAAAGAGCTCTAGAGGGATTAATTTGCTGTCAGACCTTGGCTTTATAGTGCACTTGAAGCCTAGTAACATCTTAAGAGCTCAGTCTTTTGATATTTCCCCACGGTGTTCCTTGAACACAAAAGAATGAGTGGCAGAAGACTACTGATTGAAAACCAAGAAAAACAGTAATTAAAACCCAAGACTGAAGACGCAGCAATTAAAGCCTCAGCAAATTACCTGCTTTGTATGCTCTCCATCATCGAAGTCGTCTGGAAACTTGGGCGATGTGGGCTAAAAGAGTATTATATTCAAATCAGCTTGGCAGGCTGCCAGAGGCAAAGCTTTTATTCAGCACAGTAAGATAACCAAAGAGCAAATTAAAATTTGCTAACATGACACCTTCTCCACGTCCTATGCTCACTCTTTAGTACACAGTCTATTAATGTGGACGTTACCCGAATGACGACCTAGGCTAAGCAAATCACTTCCTTTAAGTTTAAATAAAAGATAATTTAAATAAGAGACTTTTGCCATGACTATAACTGTCAGTAAAAGTCAGCATAAGGAATAAATTAATGTAAGGGTTTCATAGAAACACAAAGCAGTTTAGCGAAACACATGGTGAAAAAAGGCAAGATTCCATGAACTCATCAACCTAACAGGAAAGCTGGGAGGTGGAGGTGGGAGGGTCAGGGTGTCCTCAGGCACAGCCAAGTCAGAGGCCAGCTGAGGCTGCACGAGGCCTGACTTAGAAACAGACAAACAAAAAGAAGGGCAAATTCAGTTAGCACCAAATCCAAATCCCACTCATTCCTCAAGTCCCTGCTTTTCTGATAAACAAGACCGAAGCTACAAGATTAACTGATAGTTTGCATATTCCTGAAAAGAAAACACAAACAATTTCAGATTACAGAGAGGGACCCCCTCAAGGACATCCTCATGGAGGTCCACCCCAGCTAAGGGGAATGCAGAATCACCCTCGGTTCATCTATGCCTCACTCACTGCTACCCACACACCGCTGTCACGAGTACTTCAGCTGCTCTCCCAAGTATCCCAGAAACATCCTCAGTGTGTGCACTGCTGACTCGCCTGTCTGCTTGTGGTCACAGGAACATCCTCAGAGTGTGCACGGACTCACCTGTCTGCTTGCTGTCTATTAGTGTGCTGTGTGGACAGGGTCTTGCTGATGCATAGTCCAGGCTGGCCTTGCGTTCATGCTCCACGCTTACATGCTGGGACTGTAGGTGTGCCCCACCATGCCTCGCTTGCTATATGTGATTTAACTTAATACTTATGCTTGCCTTTGCTCCCTGAGGATGAGAAAGGCTCTCCAGGCCTCTGGCTCACTACCTAGACTTTACTTTCCATTTTTAATGCCCCGTTGTCATGGGCACCTGTAACACTTGTCTCTGTGAGTATCTCTTACAGCAACTGAGGCAAGGGTTTATCTCAAGAACATGAGTGGGAATGTCACTGGAGAAAACCAGCTCAAGTGACTGATGAGCCACATGTGTGCCAGGTTCAGCAAATTCTCTACCACAGAGGCCTGCCTCCAGACTTCAGGTCCGTTTTAACTCTGGTCATTCAGATTTGCTTAAGCATTACAAAGCCAGATCCATTCAATGTTCCTTTATGTTTTAGAGGGGTAAGAAGTTAAGGTCTGGAATGTCATGTAGCCTAGGCTGGCTCGCCTCAAACAAACTGTTCCTTATCACTGGGCACATTGACAGGGGTGTGTTTTCTCTTACTAGAACACAGAACAACATAGGCTGACAATCTTTAGTTACCAAAACTGCTATATTGGCAATTTAAATGAGGTGATCCTCCCTGTCCCAAAGACTTTTCACTGAAAGTGACAGAACTGATTATCTTACCATGAATCAGCTAATGAGAGTCATTAAAGTTAGAGGAGACACCGGGCTTGGTGCCATGCACCTGCAATCCCAGCATTCAGAAGGATAAGATGGGGGGGGGGGGGTGTCTCATGTTTTAGGCTAGCCTGGGCTATTGGCTAAGACCATTTTTTTTTTAAATCAACAATTGATGGCCTATTCTATTTCATAAATACCAGGAAAAAGTCCTGCTTTGAGTTCTGATCTCCACACGAGACTGAGGACACTGGAAATTTACTCATCAAACA
Organism: Uromys caudimaculatus; assembly: GCA_028551405.1. Classification (NCBI taxonomy): domain Eukaryota; kingdom Metazoa; phylum Chordata; class Mammalia; order Rodentia; family Muridae; genus Uromys; species Uromys caudimaculatus. The sequence continues at coordinate 56,048,201 of CM052701.1, forward strand.
TATCTGACACCCACATCTCGAAGTTGGTTGAGAACGAAAATTCTTTCTGAGGCAGTCACCATCGGGTGATAGGACATCTCAAAGAAGATAATTCCCAGGCTGAAGAGATCCACTTTCTGTGGGGAAAACAAAAATTGCCTTTACAGAGTTCTGATATCAAAGTGGCATTTCCAGGAGCTTGGGGGTTTGGTTGAGAAATTTGATGATCTGTTCTGAAACAAGTTTTTCGACCTATAATTTTAAAAGCAAACCATCCAAAATTCTCACCCAGAAATGACTGTCATAGTCAAGCTAACATGTCCGTCTATTCACATAGTTACCATCCCTCCCCCTCCCTTCCTTGCTCTCTCTGGTAGAACATTTGAGATCTAGTCTCTTGCAATGTTCAGAATTATTGTACATTATTACAAACCGTAGTCGCCCCACTGTACAGAATGTACTCACCTTACCAAGACCTTGCTAGTCAACTGCTTCAGCTCTTCCCCCCCTTGGCATGCTCTACCCATGGCTGGTCAGTGCTACTGATAGGACCAGGCCCGTCACATGCCAGGCAGGTGCTCTACCAACTGAGCCACATCCCTAGCCCACACTTATCTTTGCCCATCCTTTACTCTAAATGGCATCCTTGCCAGAGTTTCAGGATATGGCTTGATGGTGGGGCACCTGCCTAGAATGTGCAAGGCCCTTGGAGCTGGACGCCCAGAGCTGAAGAAAACAATTCCGAATGCTGCCAGGCCCCACTACTGCCTTGCTACTCAACTCCTTTCTTCATAGGCCTCACTCTAATTTAAGACATTTCTCTCATTGCTTCCTTGCTCATCATGGGTTCCATCATCACTGGGTCAGGTCTCTGAGGGCTGGGAATACGGCTGTGACTCCTGTGGCCCGGGAGGGGAACAGCATAGAGGTTAGCTCACATAGTCCTAATGGATAGAGGAACTGCCAACTTCTGCAGCAGCCATGCTAGCTTCAGTTGCTGCCCTTGGGCACTGCTGCATGCTCTGCCTAGAATGACTGTTCCTACTTCAGCTGGTCACTAAACCCTACACATTACAGTCTTAATGGACGTACTTGTAACTTACTCTGAGACACCAACCATCCCGAACACACACGCATGCACGCACTCTGTACCTGGTTGTATGCAGACTTGGTGCTTCCTTGGACCTCAGGGCTTACATACAGAGCAGTGCCAACCATGCCAGTCAAATGGCCTATGGAGGAAAGGAGGAGAACATTCCAGCCGGACAGAGTTGTTTCTGTTGTTGCAGTTTCACAGTGTTCAGTACTGAACCCGGGGCCTTGTGCATGCCGGTTGAGTGGTAGTGAGTGACCTATGCCTCTAGCTCCAGATAAAGTAAATTGAAAACCAAAGGGCTTCCTCCTAACCCTAGTTATATTATTTATTTGTGTGGGTGTGTGTACGCTGTGGCATGTATGTGAGGGTCAGGGGACAACTTGTGGGAGCTCATTGTCTCCTTCCACCCTGTGGGCTCAAGAGGCTGAACTCAGGTCATCAGGCACAGTGGCAAGCAACTTTACCTGCTGAGCCACCTCGATGGCCCAGAACAAAAGAGCTTCTTTAAAGCAAGGCTGGGCTGGATCTGTTATCTGCAGTCCCCTCCACCCCCGGGGGGGTGGGGTGTAACACTGCACAGATGATTGATCTCTGCCCTAGACTGTCCACACGCCTCACACAAAGGTCTCTGCTTACATAGGAAGGCTCGGACTAGATGAGACCCCAGAAAAGCCAGAACTTGAGGTAACCCTACAGGACCAATTGGAGCTGGTCAAAGCACAGTTTCAGGCCCCCAGGAGACCATCATTACCATTGTTCTACTAATGATAGCACTTATGTTTCTTAAGAATAATTAACATAGTGAAAGGAAGGAAAACCCTTAAACTTACATAAAAACTATTTAAAGAATTTCAATTTATTTCAGAATTAAGTCTTTATAAGTAAAAGGCAGATTTCAGATTGAGAAGTTTTTGGTCTCCTTTTAAATACATGGATGAAATAAAGGCTTTACCTGAAGAGTCTGACTTAATCACATGATCACCTGCCTGGTCGTCCGGTTTACCTTCAGCCTAAAACACAAGCGCGTATAGATTAAAACCTTAGAGCAATCCATGGGAATAGCTCATCTGTTTCTAAATTAAGACTGAAAAGCTAACAGGGACCTCAGAATAATTATTACCATGTTTTTTTTACTTAATGCATTTACTTATTTTTTTATATTTAGTTAATCCATTCATGCAAGGCTAAAAGGAAACCCAGTGAAAGCAAGAGGAAGATGAATTTACTGGACGGCTCTCTTCAGGACAGAAATACCCAGACTCTTATATAAACTAACCTTTGTTCATCCCACAAACTCCAGGAACAGAATCTGTTTGTCAGGAAGCACATGAGAATTAAAAATAGTGACAAACCATTGCTCTACCCTTTCTAGTGCTATAGCCTCTTCCACGTCAGTTTTGCTATTGTTTCCCTCTCTAAAGACTGGTCACTAACTTGGCCCCATTGTCCTTTGCTGACGCACACACTGGACAGTTTTGCCCTCTTGCCCACACCTCTAACGGCCACACCTTAAACCAAGTCTGGTGGTTTGAATGAGATACCCCTCATAAGTCTCGGTCTCTAGTTGGTGGCTGTTTGGGGGAGGCCTAGGAGATGTGGCCTTGCGGAAGAACATGCTCCACGTGCCGTCACTTGCCTTTGGTTCTCCTTTGCTTCTAAGTCTTTGAAGCAGGTCCTAGAATCCACACATTTTATAGATGAGGCATGAGTTCTGACAAGGCCCGGACACAGGGCAGTGAGAGGGAAGTCTGTGCAGATCAGTGAGACTGTAGAGCCTCTCCTCTACTTCCCAACACCTTGCTGGGTTCTTTAGTTGAGGACGACATCTCACCATGTCATCTGTGCTTGGTTTCAGCACTTTTCAATACACATTATCTGTTCTTCTCAGGACCCAGTCCTTATTGCTCCTCTTTCATCTCTTTGCTGTGGTGGGTCTTAATAATTAAATAATGCCCTGACACTCAAGTGTGCCCAACTTTCCAAAGACCTCCTCTTTATATGTCAGCCTTTCTACATTTCACAGTTGCAGCCAATCAGAACACAGGATGTTCAAACAACCAAGTCTGCTCACCCTAGCCCCTTAGCTTATGCTGATGATCCTTGTCCTGGTTCTCCTGTGCTCTGCCCTGGACTTTGGCCTGCGAGACTCCCACTGACCTTCTAGGACACATCTGGAGTACCACTGTTGTATACAGTCTTTATTTTCCTTTAAGTGATGAGGGTCTCATATGTGGCCCAGGTTGGTATTGAACACCTGGGTTTAACTGATTAAATGCTTCAACAGTGCCATGCACTGGGTCTACAAGGTTCCCTGCTCCACATGGCCACACGTCTCCTCCTCTCCTTACTCTCATCTCGCTGTTTCTTACTCCTCACATTAATTCTCTGTATGCCAAACTAATCAGTAATGTCAGAGCCAGTATTTGTCCAGGACTGAGTCTCACTTTTGCAAACCAATGGAAAGTTCCTCAGATGCAAAGCTTGTCAAATGCCTAGTAAAGAGACTAAACACTAAATTATTTGATAAAGCATCATATGCCTTTTACCTAAACATTGTTCATAAACCAATAACTTCACGTCCCTAAGATTCAAAGCCTGAGACACACTTGCAGGCTGACCCTTCAGACTCGCCTCACAGTGGAGGGAGACATGGCAGGGCACAGGAGAGCATTATCCCATCTCTATATTTCCAGGATTATTAAGGCACCCAGGTCATTTACAGACATAGCCCGATTTAAAAAAATACTTACAGTGAAGGCCAGATGGTCTGTTGCCAAGCCAAAATCACCTATTTTCACATGGTCATCAGAATCCAAAAAAATGTTGACGGGCTTCAAATCCCGGTGAATCATTCCCTGTTGGAAGACAACGAAGAATCCAATGACTGCTTCCCACATAAAGTTCAGCCCTTGTGGAAACTGGAAAGTTTTAAAGGTTGAGTATTGTGATGACAACTGGATGAGTCTTCTCCCACGGACTTCCTGGTCTCTGGAATGTCCTGTGACCCTGACCTCTCCACTGGTGGTCCTGAGCAGGGGCAATCCCAGGCTCTGCTCCCCAGCTCCCCAGAGACGCATGTTACCTTTCCCTGTGCTTTGCTGCTCAGGCCCCACTTTCCTTCCTCTTCTGTTTTCCTTTGCACTACTTTTGCCGACCACACCCTTGGACTTGTCCACTCATTCTAATCACACCGACATCTCCCTGTTTTGCCGCTTTCACGAGCCTTGCACACTATTCTAAAAATTCAAGTCTGTGCCACCAGCTCTCAGGAGGAGCTCAATGATAACATCATAGGAATCCTACTTTCTCCTCCTTGTAAGGGCTCAGCATGCTTACTGTTCCACTTAGAAGGTGCTAAATGTAATAAAAACTCTTCTTTGGTCTTTTATATGGTATAAAGGTGTATACCATGTGGCATATACTCCCCTGGCTCTGAGAACACGAGTCCCTCTCAAGCATGGACTTGCTGCATGTGTGTGCCTCTGTATGTAGGTGATGCACATAGAGAGCTCTAATGGTGTCCATTAGAATTCCCTTTTATTTTCCACTTGGAAATTATGCCATGCAGATTTCATGGCTTCACAATATTAACAAGTCACAGTATAAACATTTTGAAGTTCCAAAAAATTGAGGCAAAGGGAAAAAAGCCCTAACATTAGATAATTCCATGGTTAAGATGTGAGCAGTGTCTCATCCCAAAGCCAGGCCTGAGAGCATTCATCCTGAACTGCCAACTTCTAGCTTTAAAAGGACATTTCTACACGCTGCTAAGCTCAGTTACTGAGCCTCACTCTTCTCTGCTAGGCAGCGCTCTAGTTTCTCCAGGTTCCCAGGAAGCACAGCATTAGGTCACTTAGAGGCAGACCTGTATGTACCGACCACATTCTCACCCTACACTCAGCTTCATCAAAGCAGCATCTGTTGGGAACTGGTTCTAATGCCCCCAAATTGGGAATCTGCGTGTCCAAATGCTGAAGGTCCCTGTCCCCAACTGGTTTTTGATTGATCAATAAAGAGCCAACTGCCAATGGCTGGGCAGAAGGGGGGGATGGGGGAGGGAGGGAGGGAGGATGGACTTCTAGGTTCCCAGGAGAAGAAATACAGGGAGAGGACAGAAAGGATCTCTGCCAGAAGAAGGGAATGGGACAGACCACACCGGGAAGGAACAGGAGGGAGTAACGGCCGAAATGTAGGTGTAAGAGGGAAAGTGGCCCCCAGAAGGGCTGCCCAGAAGCGTCTTGGGCATGAAGGGGGGCACCCAGAAGGAACCAGGGCAACAAGATACAATGTAGATTTAAGAGGTGTTAAGTCAGGAATGCCTCAGGGGAGAATGTGCGGTCTGCAGGGAGGTTTAGAAGTGCCCAACCATTGAGCTAGTCAAGGCAAAACAAAATTAGCTGGTGTGTGTGTGTGTGTGTGTGTGTGTGTGTTTCATTTGGGAATCTGGGGAGCTCTTTGGCAGGTGCTGCACATGCACACACCAGGAGCCAAAGCATTAATTCATGGCTACAATCATCCTTAACACTTTGTACATGTCCAAATGTTTTCCTTATAGAGGTGTGGGCAAACGTCTTGTAAAGGGTCAGGGAGCAAATATTTTGGTGCTTTTAGGCTATGTGGTGATAAGACACCATGACCAGCAAGGTGGCTCAGCAGGCAAAGGTCCTCACCACAAAGCCTGATAACCCGAGTTTAATTCATGGAATTCACATGGTAGAAGGAAAGGAAATTGTCCTCTGACTTCCACATGTGCACAGTGGCATTCATTGGCCCACACACGCATACACAAATATTTCATCATACCCATAGTTTCCTCCCTTGTTTTGTATGCTTGCTCTCTATTTTCTGCTTGATTTTTAATATAAGTTTATATGTTTGTATGACTTAGATAAGCCAGGACGATGGTTCAGTAGGTAAAGTATTTACTATGAAAACTTGAGGACCTGAATTCAGATATTCAACATCCACATAAAAGTTGGGTACAGAGAGTGGCAGACAAACAGATCCTGAGAGCTCGCTGGGCAGCCAGTTTAGCTGAAATGGCAAGCTTCATGGTCAGCAAGAGACCTTGTCTAAAAAAAAAAAAAAAAAAAAAAAAAAAGAGCAATAGAAGAAGACACTTGTTTTAGTTATTTTCCTTTTGATGAAGGCAACTTACAAAAGAAAGAGTTAAATTGGGCTTAAAGTTTTGGAGGGTGAGTCTGTGCCCATCAAGGCAAGGAGTATGGCAGCAGGCAGGCAGGCATGGCATTGTAACAGTAGCCAAGAGCTTACACACTGATCTATAAACTACAAGGAGACAAAGCAACCTGGGAATGACAGAGGCTTTTTTGAAACCTCAAAGCATTCCTCCAGTGACACGCCTCCTTCAACAAGGTCCTACCTCCTAATCCCTCCCAAATAGTTCCACTAACTGGAGACCAAGTATTCAAACATATGAGCCTATGGGAGCCATTCTCGTCCAACCCACCTACATCTGCAAGTACAAGTACAAGGGGAGTGTACCCCTAATTCCCACAACACATGCACAAACATTCATGCAACACAAATGCACAGTGTATGTAAACAGAGGGATAAGGACATGAGGTGCTATCAAGTTTACTTTCTCATGGATATAAGCTAATCCATCCAGAATCTCTCGGAAAAGCCTCCAGAGCCGGCTGGTGTCTCGGAACAGCCCCTGGTCAATGGTGTCCCGCAGAGTGCTCTTCTCACAGTACTCCATCTACGGAGAAGAACAAACCAAGCAGAGCCAGCTGATCACACCGAAGGCTCACAATAAGGAGAGCTGCAGTCAATGCAATCACTCATACTAAAACCTATGACAGGGATTTTAAACAATCTTAGAAAGAATTGCCCTTTTTTTTTAATGCTAAAAAATGAAACAAATAAGAGTATGAAAAAGAAAAAAAAAACCATCTTGCATAGGGAATTGGCTCAGTGATAGAGCACATTCCAAGCATGCCTGAAGCCATGGACTCCATCCCCAGTACCCCAAACACCCCCTAAGACCCATAGAAGCAAATATGTGTTTAATAATAATATTAATAACCAAAATTACTGAAGAATACATTAGGGCAAATATACATAATATTAGCAGATAATATAACCTTTCCCCACCGCAGTGGGATTGAGCCCAGGACCACTTGCATGCTGGCTACTTGTTTTTAAAATCCTTTTTGTTTAAAATCCTTGTCACAAACATGAAAACTGAGATTGCAATAAGATGTTATTATGTTACAAGATTGTTTCCAATCTCAAATTTCCAAGAATAGCTAATTAGCTTAATGATGTCCTTGGCTTTATTTGTATGAATAACAAATGTTCTTTGAATCTAGAGAAAACATTACAAGCATGGAAACATTCAAGCAGGGGCTCTGTCTCACCCTTTCTTGGTATATTAAGAGAGAAAACAATGCAGCATCATTTAAGTCTTAGGCCAATGTGTGAAACTAGCTTTTGGGTCCACGCCAGGGCCAGAGTGGGAAATTCCTCAGGCAGAAGTGTTGCTCTGTTTTACACATCAGCCTTCATCCTCATCCTCAGAATGGCCATGGCACATTCTGAGTTACCATCCAGGCCTCACTCAGGGCTGAGATCTCAAGAGTCTCACTTTGCAGCGCTATTTAGAGAAAAGGCACATACAGACAGTGAAGGCATGCCCACTCCTGTATTCACAGGACTCAGACATGGTTGTGAGAAGTATCAATAGTTAATTAATCCGTGGGAAACTGAGGCACAAAAGACTAAAGAACTTCATGGGCTCACACAATGACGACAGGTAGATCTAGGATATCACATGCACAGTCTGGGTCCAGGGCTGCCCCATGATAGAAAGCACTGTAAAAAATGACAGGTGCAAGGCTGGGGGAAGGCTTCCATGCTATGGCTTCCCTGGCCAATTACTCGTTAGCAATGCCAATCAGCCCTCTTTTGTCCACAGCCTTGCAGTCTATCATAAAACACACTGCCAACAAGCAGCGAGAGGTACCCCATCACGGGGCTGTCCGCCAGCAGCTCACCTGGATATAAAGGTAGTGCACAGCCTCGGTGGTCACCGATGGCTCAATCTCATGGCAACTGTTCTTTTGATTGCAGTCTTCATCCTAAACCAAGAGGAACACAGAACTCAACCTGAGAGCTGAAATTAAATAAGAGCATCATCACCTTTAAGAACTTGTGTCTCAGCTGGGCAGTGGTGGCGCACGCCTTTAACCCCAGTACTTGGGAGGCAGAGGCAGGTGGATTTCTGAGTTCAAAGCCAGCCTGGTCTACAGAGTGAGTTCCAGGACAGCCAGGGCTACACAGAGAAACCCTGTCTCGAAAAACCAAACCAAACCAACCAACCAAACAAAAAGAACTTGTGTCTCAGGCCCCAACCTCATGTGCATGGCCTCCTAACACGTTAGGGGGCATCAGCAGAGCAGAGTCCAACCACCATCCTTTAGCAGTTTGGCAGACTTAAAGTCTGGTGTGACCAGAAATTCTGCATAGCTTACACACAACACTGGGAGTTATGGGGAATAGGTAAGACGTACCATAGCAGATAGACTCCTGCTCAGGCCTTACCTTTGAGGATCTACTGATAAGAAGGATGGAATGAATACAGGGTGAGCCTGTGTCTTCACACTGTCAGAAGGTTCAGTGCCCTCTGGGTTACACCCCTGAACACACCTTAGCTCCCATGCACGAATAGCATGAGATACGCAGACCACTTCCTCACAAGGCCAACTTGCTAGTCTCCCATAGATAATTTTCTTTCTAATATCTTTAAAAAAAGTCTTTTCTAGGGCTGGAGAGCCCAGAAAATAGTTGTCGGCTCAGTGGTTTTAGAGTGTTTACTGCTTTTGCAGAGGACCTGGGTTCCATTCCCATCACTAACATCAGGCAGCTCACAACCACCTAACTCCAGATTTCAGGGGATCCAGTGCCCTAAAGCCTCCATGGGGCAGCTGGACTCACATGGTGTGTATAACCTCAAACAGAAGCACATACAGAAGCATTAAATATGTCTTAAAGTCTTCTCTTCTGATTTTATTTTGTCTAGTTCTGTCTCTATGTGCATGCCTGTGTATGGGTGTGTACATGTAAGTGCAAGTGTGCCTATGGAGGCCAGAGAGGTCACAGGGGTTCCCGAGGCTGGAGGAACAGGCAGCTGTGAGCCACCAGACAGTGCTTGGAATCCGCTCTCTGAAGAACATCACGCGCTCTTAACTGCTCTCCGGTCCCCTGACTACAGTTTTTATGAGGAAGAACATTTTTCAATACTTCCCTTTTCAAAGAAAATTTTAAAAATATGTTCTGAAAATAACTGGATTCAAGTATAAATTACTTATGCTCTCTGTGGAGCGTCTGTAAAGATTATTAAGCCCTTGAGGTTCCTACCCATCAATTACAATGCTCATGGGATGTGGTCTTTAATTGAGCCAAACTGGAAGCATAAATTTGATGCTCTTGATAATTCAATGCACAACTAACACTAAAGCAAATGTAACTTTTGCTTTAGCAGTTTAGATTATTTATGTTATTATTGTAGCTAACTTTATAATTAAAAAATGAGAGCAAAGGCGCTTAAGTGGTTTTTAATTAACAATACTTATTAAAAACATACTGGCTAATTCATTCAAATTTTCAAATCAATTGAAATGTGTATTAACAGGGTCTACATGTTTATATCCTGTGAGTGAACTCATAAACACCAGTGATTATTCTTTTATTCCCAGTAATACAGTTGTCACAGACCCTGGTCACAATGGTCAGCTCACTGTTTTCACTCTGAGCTTGAGGCACCAGCCTGTGGCTCTGCATCCTGACCAGAGGAGGAAACAGGGCTACGTGGGATCTGAAGGTCTAGAGTGTTTGCCAAGCTTTTAAAACCATGAGCCATATGAAGTAATGGGCTTTATATTACACCTAGTACACATCTAGCAAGCATCTGCAACTGGAGTTACAGGCAGCTGTGAACTGCTCGACCTGGGTCCTGGGAACTGAGTTCAGCTCCTTTTCAAGGGTAGTACTTGCTCTTAACTTCCCCCATCCCCCAGCCCCCGCCACATCTCTAGTTCCAGGAAAGGACAAGTTCTATCAACAAAATTTACTTTTATTAAAAGTAAGGTGCATTCTGGCATTATTTCCTCTTATCCACACATCAGAAATAAAAGAAGGCTGGCCGCGATCCTTTACATTTATTCACCAAACATTGCAGGATCAGGCTATATGGTTAACACACTGTTCTAGAAGATGGAGACGGTTTATCAAACTGAGCATCAAGGTGAACTGAAAGGAAGATGAAGCTAACTCCATGATGAGACTGTTGAATTTGCTTTCAACCCCCATCCCTAACCATAGGAAACATTTCCCAATCCTCTATGAAACTTAAAAAGATTTTTAAATTAAATTTATTTGTATATATGTGTGCCTGCCTGAGTTTATGTACACCATGTGCACAGATGAATGTAGAGGCAGAGGACACTGGGTCCCCTGGGACGGGTTACAGGCGTTGTGAGTGACCATGTGAGTGACGGGGCCAAGCTCAGGCCTGCAAGAGCATTAAGTGCTCTTAGCTGCTAAGCCGTCTCTCTAGCTCCTCTGTGAAACTTTACACCATGAGAAAAAGTACAATGTGTCAATTTATTTCTTCTATATGTCAGTATAAAACTTATTATAAATTTATATATGTATAAAGCAGTATAAATTTATGGTGTGAATAAAAGCCCAAAACACAAATAGAATTTATTTGAAATAAATGGCTGCATTTTTAAACTGATATTCACATATCAGATTAAGGCTCTGACATTCTGCCTGATGTTTATAACATTAGGTGATGTCATTTCCTTACATATCATACTCTGAGTGAAACTAGGTAACTTCTACTTACATATTTACCTGATTCTGACTTTTACTGTTTTCATCTTCATTGTCAAAGATGATGTCACTGCTAGAATCTGAAGCAGGTCTTAAAAAAGAGAAATAAAGACATATTAAACATACAAACAAACAAAGCTGACATTCTTTGAGTTCACCAGAAAAGCAAATAAGCTAGAGCATTCTACTGTGTGGTGGTGTCTTAGTCAGGGTTTCTATTCCTGCACAAACACCATGACCAAGATGCAAGTTGGGGAGGAAAGGGTTTTTTGAGCTTACACTTCCATGCTGCTGTTCATCACCAGAGGAAGTCAGGACTGGAACTCAAGTAGGTCAGGAAGCAGGAGCTGATGCAGAGGCCATGGAGGGATGTAATTTACTGGCTTGCTTGCTTCTCCTGGCTTGCTCAGCCTGCTTTCTTATAGAGCCCAAGACTACTAGACCACAGATGGCACCACTCACAAGGGGCCCTCCTCCCTTGATCACTAATTGAGAAAATGCCTTACCTCTGGATCTCATGGAGGCATTTTCTCAACTGAAACTCCTTTCTCTGTGATAACTCCAGCTTGTGTCAAGTTGACCCAACCAGCCAGTACAGGTGGTCTGAAGAGAAGGCCTCTACAGGCTCATAAGAATATTCGAATGCTTGGTCTCCAGTTGGTACATTAGGAGACGTGGATGTTGGAAGGCTCTTTGAGGATAGCTTGAGGTCATGGTGTCTTTTCACAGCAATGGCTCAGTAACTAAGACACATCACTACTCTACAACACCAATACAGATTGGGCTGTTGTTTTTTCTTTTCTGTTACCGAAACACAGAACTTTTATTTATTAATTTAAGCCTTTGTTTTATGTGTATGGGTGTTCTGCCAGCATTGTCTGTGCACCACAGGTGTCCTGTGCCTGTGGAGGCCAGAAGGGGCATGTGATCCCCTGGGATTGAATGGTTAGCAGTCATGTAGGTGCAACTCCTCTGAAAGAGCAAAAAACTTTCTTAAACAGAACCCTCTCTCTAGCCCCCAACAGAGAACTCTTTAAGGAGCTCGATTGTTTCACAAAGTAATTAATTGCTAAGAGTTGCAATAAATTGTATCCAACTGAGTACAATGAAGTAAATTGCTAAGACAAATGCCCTTGGGTCATAATTTCGGGTCTCCTGGGCAGTTAGTTATCAAGACTCTTAAGTGGTCCATAGAGTTGGAAGCTGTGATTTAAAGCAGTGCCCTGTCACAAATTCTCTTCTGGCCTTGGTTGTGGGAAATCTTTAAAATTCCTCTGGGTTGCACTTGGCTACTCCCTGAAAGAGGAAGTTTCCACCAGTTTGCTTCTTTCTTAACGGGGTCAATACATGGGGATTTCGGAGTACCTCTGGTGGTGGCCTATTGAGTTAGGTACCAGGGGTTCTCTACCGCAAACACTTACAGAAAGGACTGCGAGAAGACGCCATCCCGCTCATCCTCATCCTCCTCATCGCTGCTGGAGTCCTGGCCCGTGACTGGGAAGCGGGCGCTGGTAGAGCGCTCTGCAGATGTGCTCCACTCCACGGAGCTGCTGAGGATGGGTGGCGGTGCTGCAGCCTCCACGCTGTCCAGTTCCTCAGTGTCGCCTGATGCTTTCCCGCAGGTGGCTGGGCTGTCCTGGGTCTGGGGTATGCAGTCTGGGGGTGGTGTCCCTGGAACCGTTGGGCGCTCATGTCGCTCGATCCAGGCATTGTAGTAACGCACAATGTTCTCATGGTGCAGGCGCGATAGCAGCGTCACCTCGCCCTTGATCCTGCGGAAGTGCCTGCTTGCAGGGTTGATAGGGATGCGCTTCACAGCATAGCAGCAGCCATCAAGCTTGTTTTGCACCTGCCGGGCAGTGGGAGACAGGACCTGTCAGATTCATAGCCCAGAACCGTCACACTGGCATTTACACCGAATGACTCCATTTCCTCCCCAGAAGAACTCGGAGTCTGAGAACCCATAATAAAAGTTAAGAGCCACAAAGCTTGAATTCAAGCTGAGGAAAGCCATGGTTGGAGAAATTCAGATTGCGGATTCCGCGGGGAGACGCTGGGGAGACACGAGTTTCATCTCTCCGCCTCCTTGTTTCGTTCCCTTTTTCCTCATCCCTCCCTTTTCTCCCCTCTCTATTTTGGGAAAATAACCTCACTATGTAGCCAGGCCTGGGACTTGACATCCTTCTACTTCAGAGCTGGGATTACCAGAATACGCATTTTCTTTAGTTTTTAGGCAAGGTCTCATACAGCCCAGGCTGATCTCAAACTCCCTGTGGAGATAAAGGTAAACTTAGACTCTGCATCCCGCTGCCTCCATCTTTTGAGTGTTGAGACTGCAGGCATGGGCCACCGTGCTTGTCTTAATCATTTATTTCTTTGTCAGTAAGTGTAATGCTTTCTTTGAAATTAGGCTAACAGATGGAGCTTAAGTTTCATTAATTTTCATGACATTTACCTCCCATTGTTCTGTTGTTATATTTGCTAAATAAATACATTCTAGTTTTAAAGTAAAATTAATTTTCTAAAGCCAGTGTAAGTTTTCATCTGATGATTTTATTTTCTTAATATTCAAAGACCCTAAAGATGAATGAAACTCCAGAAATTTTAACAAACCTAAAATAAAAATTTTTTATGAGATTTTATTTTATAAAGAATTTCTAGGGCATGTAAGTTTGGGGAGATATTCGACTTCCTTGAGACTTGGTTTTCTTACCTACATGGCATTTATACACTTCATCACTAGCCTGAATGGGGACATTAGGAACACACCAGCACACATGGAGGAAGAGCACTCTCACAGCCCCAGAGAGGCGTGCCTGACCAACAGTAGTGATTACCATCAACGCGCATGCTGCCCAGTGATTTATGTCACCCAACTAGGATTCAAAACTGATGATATAAAAGCAAGTGATAAAAATCGGAGCACAATGAAACAACAGTGAACGTCTCCAAGGCCAGTGTGCTTACACACCATCCCTCCCCGAAGGCTCCACTGGTATGAATTAACTGTACCAGGTTTTCCTTCACATTTCCATAAGAGTTAATGCACAAAAACTCCTAGCAAGTCATTCTTCCAAACAAGGAAGTGCTCTGATGGTGAAGGGCAACTGCTAAAGAAGCCCAATCATCGTGAAACAGGCTACTCGACCGACGGACGGCCGGGGACGGCTGTCTGCAGGGGAGGGAGAGTCAGGGCTTCTCAAGAGGAGAAAGGAGGGCCTGGAAGATGAAGATGCCCTTGGTGAGGCAGCTCACTAACCATCTTTAAGATAGTGTAAATACGGAAGGTTACAAGGCCCTGTCCAAAAACAACAAGAAAAGAAAGAAATGAAGTTTGTTAGTGTTCTAAATTCAAGAATCTAAAAAAGAACATGGAGTTAATAAAAATGACACTGTGACTTAAACTCCTCCTAGAACGACAAGTTTTCTTGTAGGATACCTGCCTTGCTAAAGGTTAGCCCTCTTTTACTGTGGGAAAATTGTTATTTTGGTTAAGAGACCTGTAGAGTAAGAGAGACACTTCTAAGATGGTTATGTAATCCTAACACAAGATGTAGGTAAGAGGACCAGGGGCTTAGGGTCATCCTTAGCCACACTGAGTTTGAGGACAGCCTGGGCTATATAATTCTCTAAAACCTGCCAGGGCTATAGCTCATTTAGTAGAGTGCTTGCCAAGCACACACAAACTCTGGGTTTGATCCCCAGTACAATATCAAGCACGCATGGGAATAATGGCTTCAAGTCCCTACACTCAGGTGTCAGTAGAAAGATGAGGGTTCAGGGCCATCTTCTGCAATATTGTGTTTTCAGGTCAGCCCAGGCACCATGAAACCTTGTCTCAAAACAAACAAACAAATAAAACGGAACAAAACAAAACCCTCCAAAAGCCACAAAAACCAACAACAAACAAGAGTGCCGCCTGCTTCCCTATATATATATACACACTCAGAATTCGAAACACACATTCATCTCACGGATAGAGGTCACAGTCATAGTAAACCATGGCGTGGACCTCAGCTGTTCTTCATACTTTTTAACCTGCATCTCCAGTGGGTTATAAGACATTTAAATTATGTAAGAACAGCAGAAGCGTCTTCCTATATGACATAATAAAGCTTACCCAGACCAAGTGAGCAGAGTCCTAACAGCGGCAAACTGTAAAACATGCTATTAATCTTCCGTCTTCCTAGGCTAGAAAACGAGAGCCATCAAGACCATCTCCCAGCTTGAAAGCTATTTCTGTTCTAACTTTGGAATCCTTTTCTCTCTGACAATGCTGACAAAACCAGGGTGGGTGGAGAGGACAGCTCCCTCCCTGATCGAAGCACAGGAAAATGTTCTTCATGCAGAGATCTTGACCACTCACAATGCTTATAATCATGGTTTTTTATTTTTAATTCATGTCATGGTTCTGAGCCAGCCAAGGACACAGGAATAATGTATTCTTAACGAGTCCAGGGTAGCATTAAGGAAAACCTTATCCAGGAGGTGAAGGTGCTCACAGCTTCAGAGTCTTACTCACTTCCCTTTCCATTCTCACAATGGAAACCAAGCCTGTGAGGCCATGGCAAGGAGAGAAAGCTTAGGGGACATTGGGACAACCATCATACCTTGATGACAGCTCCAAAAGCTCCTTTTCCTAGAAGTTGTAGTTCTTCAAACTCAATGAAGTACCGGGAAAACTGTCTCTGTGTCTCACTGAAGAACGCAGCGCTGGGCAGCTGGTTGCTGGGAATGACGGTCTCAATGTAGTCTTGTCCCCCAGAATCTAAGATAAAGCAGAAGCATTAGGAATACCAGAGGCCTGGGCCCGAGAGCTGGCTCAGTGGTGAAGGGCTCACACCGCCTTTGCAGAGGACTGGAGTTTGGTTCAGCACCCACATTGGGCGGCTTACAACTGCCTGTAACTCCAGCTCTAGGGAACTAATGGCCTCTTCTGGACTCTCTGGGCACTGCATCCACAGGTGCACATACCCACACGGACACACACATATGCATAATAAGGAATAATAAAAACAAAAGCAGACAGCTCACAGGAGCCAGCAACAGAAGTATGAGAGGAAGGGGCCCCAACTAGTGGTCTGAAAAAGCACTTCATATCCTTTGACATCTTTTCTCACCTTGTCATCTTTAAAACAGGCAGGAATATACAATTAGCCCATTTTACAGGCAAGGGTAACAGGGATGGAGAGAAAGGGACTGAACTAGGCAGCTGGAACCCGAACTCAGGCTTCCTGGTCCACGCCAAGCTCTTCTAATGTAACATGACAATATGGGTAACACAACAGGAGGGGATGCCCCATCCACTCCATCAGTAGAGGCTGGAAGAGCTAGGGCTGCAAAGCAGTCCCGTTCACATAAGGCCTGCACATAAATGGATTAAGTGAGGCCTGGCATAATAAAGAAATAATTGAGGTAGATGTTCTCAGTTGCAGGCTTTGTGTTTTCACAACAACAACAACAACAACAACAACAACAATAATAATAATGATGATGATGGTAGTCAAGTATAGTAGAGCATGCCTGTAATCTTAGCACTCAGGAGGTAGAGTAGGAAGACCAAGAGGTCTAGCCTGGGCTACACAGTGGGACCCTATTGAGCGGGCAGGTAATAACTTACCTTCTGGACTCTGCTCCACCAAAGGCATTTTTGGTTGAGGGTTTATAAAGCTGTGTTTCAGCAACTGCTGAGGGCTCCATCTTTCCTTGTCATCCAGGCAAACACACCTCAAAGGGGGAGGAGAATCTCAGTGTGTACAATGTAAATGCCTTTCTAGTTCATCTACCCTGTTATCTAAGAGGCTGCTTTTTTTTTTTTTAAATACACATTGGCAAATTCATGTTACTTTTGGAGCAAAATGTACTTAAAAGTGAATTTAAATGAATAAATACCATTTCATGGTTTGTATGTCCCACAGTAGACTGAATTCAAGTTGAAAAGAGAAAAGAAAAACCAATTTAACAATAGAGGCATAAAATGATCTGAAGAGCTCTCGGGTCATATATACCCGCTTTGCATTGTCACTTCCGTTAGCAGCTTAGTAACTTGCCCTGTTGAATGAAGCCAGCTGAGGACCAGACATAAACCAAGCATTCCAAAGACAGCAATCAGACGCTGAGGATCATGAAGTACAATGGTAGCACTGAGCAACACTGCTAAAAAGTCAAAGTCCCAAGGTCAGCCTGGTCTACATACCAGGTTACAGGTCAGCCAGAACTACAAAGTGAGACCCTGCCTCAAAAGTGAATGAATGAATAGATAAATAGAAGTCCCCTCTTGCCCTCCCTTCCGTTTTGTTTTTCCCCTTTGGAAACAAGGTTTCTCTGTGTAGCCCTGGCTGTCGTAGAACTTGTTCTGTAGACCAGGGTGGCTTTGAACTCACAGAAATCCACCTGCCTCTGCCTCCCATGGCCTGGCCATCTCTTAATCTTGTAATGTGCACCGTTATAGACCCTTTCCTTCCTGCTTCCATCTACAAGTGCACAACAACCCAGCCATAATATGTTATTGAGGATATTCACTTTGTCTTTAGCAAGTGGCCTTTCAGCCATGTCTTAAAGTTTTATGTCAATAAAGATCCTTTTAAACTCCTCCATCAGCTTGGACCTGCTGGAATTTCCTAGTATATTCTCTGGTTCTCTTGGGGTTATTTCCAGTTTTACATCCACTGTACTGACCATGCCTACACATGCTCTGTTAAGTTCTAAGTGTACTATCAACTCTAAGTCTACCTCCATGGCATTAATGTGACTGACACAACAGATCTGGATCAAAAAGGTTTAAAGCTTTTGGAGAGTGAACTGCAGCAGTGAGGAGCTCTTGCTTGCTAAGATTACATTTCAGGATCCACCATTTTGGCAGTTGAGTGGCTCCCAGCAGCAGAGGTCATGCTAGCCTCAGCTTTGAAACCAGGAGGGATGGCAGGCCTGGAGCTTTCCACAGTTCTTACTGCTGAGGGTGCTGAGAGCTGCAGTCTGGGTGCAACAGGGACCAGTGGCAACCAGTGCCAGAGAGGTGGAACTCACGCAACCCTTGGAAGAGCCAGGAAACTGCCAGAATGTATTTATTTATTTACGATGCATTCTCTTCCTGTTGGGATTGCTCCTCGGTCACACCACACACATCCACATCCACACACACACCCTACCCATGCTGTGCTAGATTCTGAAGCGCACTATCAACTCTTGCTCAACTGTGACATTAATGTGACTGCTGTGACAATAGATGTGGACCAGAAAACGCCAATCCTACTGAGAATGACTTGTATTTCCAGATATTTATAGCTTCCAGGACCTTGTTAGTCCAGGATCCACCATCTGGCTCCAACACCTGAATTCTTACCCACCTCACAGATGATGGTAACTAAGTACGGTGGGGATCACAGATGAATCCCCTCTGCTTTCGTGAATTATTTACTTCTTTTGCTAACTGGGGTGGACAGCAAGGCTAACAACCCAACACCCCAAATGTCACCCATTCCAACTAAGTAGCCCATCAGAGGCCTCACCTGGGAAGGAAAGCACACACAGTATCCCCGATGACAGCTATGTTAACAGAGTCAGAACAAACCTCAGATCTGACCTTCAGAAGTGACAGAGGGGAGCTGTCCCTGTAAGGGGACAACGAGGAAAGTCTCAGCCCTCTAACCCACTGCCCGCTGCTGGGGTGAAGTTCAAGAGGTCACAGGAAAGATGGAAATAAGACTTCTCACTAGTAATTCATTGCCCCATCTGTCACTTCAGTCACCCTCATTGTAGGGTGCATTTAAATCAATTTTTTTAGAGTTCTCTTTAAGAGGCTGGCGAGATGTCTCAGCAGTTGAGAGCACTGACTGATCTTCCAGAGCTCTTGAGTTCAATTCCCAGCAACTACATGGTAGCTCACAACCATCTGTAATGGGATCCAATGACCTCTTCTGGTGTGTCTGAAGACAGCTACAGTGTACTCACATACAATAAGTAAATAAATAACTTAAGAAACGTTCTATTTCATTTAAAAAAAATTGTAAGTGATTTTTAAAAAATCTTAAAGTTTATATACTTTAAGGAGAGAATGTTGCACACAGACTCAAAGTTGGTCCCTTCCTCAAATGAGGAAAGGACCATGGCTACTTTTTGCAACACACCAATGGCCTCATTTAAATGCTGTATGTAGCTTAAAGACAGGAACAGCCTGAGAATGCACCATTACAGTGTGTGCTGCACAAATCAGCTCAGTTCCAGTGTCACAGCCAGTCTTACATGGCTGCCATCACCTATGCAGTCCATCACCAGTGAAACTCTGATGTGTGGCAGAGGGACTGTTCAGATTCAGAGACTACCATACGAGTGACCAGAGAGAACTAGTGGGTGACAGGGACCACTACGGTCAGGTCACAGGCAAAGAGAAATGTGAAGACGAGAGAGAAGATGAAGAGACTAAAAGTGAGTAACTAGGGAAACGAAGGTGAGGAAGGCAGACAGGGTGTGAGGAAGGAGAAGCAGCACAGAGCAGGTCTGCAGGAGGATGCTCCAGAGGGGGCCGGAAACAACTGAATGCTCATATCCTTCTCTTAGTAGAGATTGAGAGGGCAGTGCTGGTTTAGATGGAGAACATTCAGGGTTAAGGTAGAAAATACTGAGGGGAAAGACCTGGACAAATAGGCCCAAGGAAAGTCTCTTTATTAAGGACTTCCTCAAGCTGGACAGAGCCTGACTGTGGGCCAGTGAGACGCTGTGGGAGAAGGCAGCTGCCCCATAACCCTGATGACCAGACAACCTGAGTGGGACCCTAGAGCCCACTGTGGAAGAAGAGAAGACTCTAGAAAGCTGTTCCCTTACCTCCACAAACGTCGATGGGTTCTTGCACTCACAGACATGGACACACATACACATACACACACACATTTTAAAAAGCTGGCTTTGTAATGATTATGTACTTGTGATTCACAAATGCGAGAAATCCTCTGTCTAGAAACAGGCGGTGGTTTGATCCTCTGACCTGGCTGAGTGAGAGAGCCATTGAGGAGCAGTCAGGAAGAAAGAGGGCAGAACCACACTTCTCCACTGGTTTCCTGAGGCCTTCTCTTTGGTCTCCTAGGACTCAGCAGCAAAGTAACAAAAAAAGTCTACCGCACCCAGGGCGCTTCTTACCACTGCCAACGCTTCTGGGTAGGCAGGAATGGGAAAATAATTCTAGAGTATTCCAGGAAGCCTCCCAAAGTAGTTTGAGAATCAACTATTAAACTCAAGTGGGTTCAGGAGAAGGTGGAAGGCTGTAATGAGGAAAGAGAACACATGAGCCTGGGCAGGAATTCTCTCTGGCCCTTCCTCATGTCTCACACACCGGCTCCCTTCCCAGTCTCAGCACGGCTCCCTTCCCAGTCTCAGCACACCTTAGCCTCCCCGTTAGGCTTCCTTCCTCGCATCTCAGCCTCCCTGTTCCTTAGCTGTAAGGAGGAAAGCAGGACAGAACAATCCGTGACACTCACTTCTTCAGGAAATCTTGGAAGTCAGCCGGCAGGTCACTGGGGATGGTCACTGGGTAGTCTCCACACTCCTGACCTTGGCTGAGAGACAACAGCAGGAGGCCAAGACGCCACACATCCCCTTTCTTTCCTGTTTTATAAGGCAGGGCACTATCACTAAAACGAACTCGAGTTTGCTCAAATACATCCTCCTTGCAAATATCTGCCAGACGCTTAGAGATGCTATAGTCTGTTATCTTTACAGTGCCCTCGGCGTCTACCAAGATACTGGACGCACTCAGAACCTTGTGCACCACGGAGTTGCTGTGCAGGTAATCCAGGCCTGCCAGGAGCTGGGCTGTGTACTTGCGTAGCTGGTGGACGGGGACTGGGCCCGAGTGGCTCAGGTGTGCGGCGAGGGAGATCCCACTGATGTGCTCTGCCAAAATGTCAATCACAATGGAGTCCTCCTCCTCTCTGGAGTTCATCGCAAAGTAGTGGACAATATTTGGATGGCTCAGTTTCACTAGGGAGCTGAATTCTGTTTCTGCTCCTTGAATCTGAGGATATTAGGCAAATGACATTAGCTGGTATTTCACTTCAAAAGTAAGGTGTAAGATAGACAATACACTTTCAAAGATGGGAAAATAAGATACCATGACCCGAATCTTCCCCTAAGCTGATAAATCAACCTGATGGTACATAAAAGTGCAAGAAATTTTAGCTAATTATCAACTTCAATGTCAAAACGGGGTATCCAAAAACCATAAAATTGCTGAGTTGCTTTTAAAAATCAAATTTTTGGGTTATGTGTGTGAGATGGTTTGAAAAAAAAAATTTTAAATAGAATTTTCTGATTATACTAAGGATTATTGTAAAAAAAAATTAAAATCCAAGAGATGAATGTGTAGTTCAATGGTAGAGCATCTACCCAGCAGGCAAAAGACCTTAGGCTTAATTCCAGCACTGAAAAATATAAATTTAAATATAATACAAAGGAAAAAAATCCTTAAACTTATTTATATGATCACCATCCACAGCTGTTGATTTTGGTGTGCTTTAAAGTTCTCTTGCTTGGTTGTTTTCTAACCTCTTTATTAAGCAAAGGCTAAATACAATGTTAAATGCTCCCCTGAGTCCAGCATTATCAATTTATATAAAATTCTTTTCTCATTAACAGCACTTCACAAAAACAAAAGAGAAAAAAAAACCCTCTGATCCCTCAAAGGTCAGTTGTAAAGCAACATTTTAAAAGAGCAGAGAAGGGCTGGAAAGATGACTCAGCAGTTAAGAGCACTGACTGCTCTTCCAGAGGTCCTGAGCTCAATTCCCAGCAACCACATGGTAGCTCACAACCATCTGTAATGGGATCTGATACCATCTTCTAGGGTGTCTGAAGATAGCGACAGTGTACTCATATAAAATAAATAAATAAACAAATCTTTAAAAAATAGTTAAAAAATAAATTAAAAAAGAAAGCAGAGAAAATATAAATAATTGCAAAGAGCACAGCTATGAAGTGGTAACTAATCCCAGTAAGGCAGAGTCACAGAAGACAGGAGGAGGTGAGGCTGGGGCAGGTTACCGAAGTAGGAGCAGAGCTGGGGCCTGGTGAAGGCAAGGGTCCCATGGTCCTCACACTCTGTGGACCATCTGTGGGAGCCAATGGGTGAAGGATTTTTGTTTCATCATCTACAGCCTGATATTGGGTCTTTGGCCAGTCATGACAAACACTTACTGGCATTTTTCTTTCATTTTTGACAAGGGCTTATGCAGCCCAGGCTGGCCTCCAACTTGCTATGTAGCTTAGGATGGCCTTGATCTGGTCTCCCACCTCTAGTTCGCGAGTACTGTGCACCACCATGCCTGGTCTACCTACCTGCTTTTTGCACTTATCGATCTTCTCTTTCTCTTGACTGGTAAGGCAAGGGCCCATCTTCTTCTGCCACTGAAGGACCCACTCATACAATAAGACAAAGCTGCCCGTGGCTGTTTCCAAAGCGTTGTATACCACCTTCCCCAGTTGCTCATCACGGCCTGCAGAGAGACAGAAGAGCATCACATCTTGTAAACTGTATGTGTGTATGTATTACATGCTAACTATGAAAAGAATCATTTACTGCAATACATGTCCATTTGTAAGCAATTTTTAATATTTACCAATATAACTGAGCCTTCAAATCTTAATTGTTGTAGAAAGTTCAGGACCGATGATGAGATTTAGCATTGGGTGAGACTGGACCTCCTGTGCTGCTCTCCTCAGCAGCCCACCCTTGTGGACCACATCTGCCCTATCATTCCACTAATGTAGATTAGTGTGCACAGTGAACAGCTTTTATCTAATTTGAAAAGTGGCTTCATCAGAGGAGCAAGCTCTGTATATGCTCAGCAAGCAAGACTGCCCGATGTTTTAGAAAGAACAAGAATGAGTTAAGGCTGAACAGCAGTGCACTTAGTTAGCTAACAGGCACGCCTTTTCCTTGGGGACCAGAGCTGCTCTAACATCAAACCCTGGTGTACAGAATTCTCTGCTGCCATTGAAGATTATAATAGAAAAAGGGGAAAACATGATTTCCATTTGACTTTTGCTCCCCTCTCCTCTGTGCGTCTTTTCCTTTTTAATTTACCACACCATAGCATCGGAGCGCCCAGCAGCAGTCCTTGGTTGTAGGGGATACTTTGTGTCCGGCTGTCCACAAGGTAGATGTCAGTAGCACCCCTACCACAGCATCAACTGTCAAATGTGCCTGTAGACTGGGTTAACTCAGTAGTAGAGTGCTGGCTAAGTATGTGCTAAGTGTGGGGTTCAGCCCCCAGCATGGAAAACAAGTAGTGTTCAGGTATCACCAAATGACACCAGGTGACTAACTCATCTCCAGTTTGGAACCACTAGTGATAGTAATCTATGTGTGCATGTGACGAGTGTGTGCGTGCGTGTGTATGGGTGTGCACAGGATGGCGTGGGTGTTGGTCTGTGGGCACTGTTCATCTTACTGTTTTTCAGGCAGGGTCTCTCTGCCCCCCCCTCCCCAGCTTACATTTCGAGTGCATGGCACCATGCCTAGCTCTTTGTTATTTTAAATGTGGGTTCTGGGGTTGAGGTCATGTCTTCTTACAAGCACTTTACTGGCTGAGCTATCTCTGCAGCCTTACCCTTTCCTTATAGTATAAAAAGACTAGTTTTTCATGATAATACTTCACTTTTCTAATGAGAAAAATAATTTAAGAGCTGTTGATAATTATGTTTTCCATTTGAAAAATCAGAAGTAAAAATAACTTGCATATATAGACAGTTTTAGCAAAAGCACTTTGGAGAATTATGGCTGACTTTGCTCACATAGACTTTGCATGTGTCAGGCAGTTTTCACTTCAGGGAAATGCTGGCAATTTAGAGATTTCAATTAAAATAACCTAATTACTTGCTAGTCATAATGACTTGTAAAAGTCTTAGCCTAAGAGGGAAAGACCCTGATGTTTGAAAACTTGTCAGCTAAGGGAAGCTTTAGACTTGTGTTGAGCAGCAAACTGGAGATGGTGAGTTTATGGGATGGATGGAGGATGACACAGCTCACATGAAGTCTCAATGCATATATGTGTTCCCAGTGCACTGGCACTCATTCATATATGTATAACATTTATACATATAGTATATGTAAAACATTCATGTACTATGTGTGTGCACATACATGTGTATGCCACAGCATCTGTGTATGGATACAAGACCACTTTTGGGAGCCAATCCTTTCCTTCTACCATGTGGTTTCTGGGTATCACTCAGGTTGCTAGGTGAGTGCCCCTATCCTCTAAGCTACCTCACTGGCACTGTGGAAATAGCTAGACATTTTCTAGTTGCTGGGGCTTTTAAATTATAAATTAATTTTTATTTCACCCTTTTCTTGGTGGAGGCAAGGCAGAGAACAAGTGTGCTGAGGCTAAAGGAGAAGTGTTAGCAGGACACTGACTGAAGCTGTCCCACGTCAGCAACAGACAGTCACTTATCCAGACACTTGTCAGCACCTCACCCACGGCCAGAAACATTCTCTAGTCTAACTCCAACTTTAAACTAAAAAAACAAACATTATATGTTGCCTCTCAAAATGAAAATGTTTTATTGATCATTAAAAAATTAGTTGATGGTTAAAAAACAAACAGATACTTCATAGAAATTAGGTTCTATTTACAATGCCAGACCCATTGTGAGAAAATAATTTACTCTTGGTAGTTAAAAAGGTGAATCTAACTGATAAGCACACAGTGAGACTAAGCCTGAGGTGCTCTGTCTTTCTGACTTCTCAGATTATTGAAGCAGGGAGTTTCATGTTGCCAGTTCATGAATTCTGAATGTCTGAGTTAAGGACAATCAAGTCCGAGGCCAACCATCTCTACTGGGGCCTCAACCCCAGCATATGTAAGCCCTGTGTCTGTGAATCCTAGTCTGTCTAGGCTGCTATTGCAGTCCCAGGTTGAGTGTCCAGAGCAGAGACTCCTCAGATGTTTGGTTTCTGCCCCTTCCATCCACTGCCCACTCGCTAGCTGCTCTCTGGCTTATTTGGACCACCTCAGAATGAGGAGGAAAGATGCTGAAAGCAAGCAAGCTTGGCTTTAGACATCTATCCATTAATTCTGGCAATTACAGAATTGAAAATAAAAGTTAATTTCATTTTAACAACTGTTAAGTTTACTACATGAAAGCAAGCCCTAGCAGTTTATCTATATGGCTAAGAAAGACAATATAGAAAACTAGATTTTTAAATAAATAATTAAAATCCAAAATTGCAAGAAAGGATCATTCCAGGTAGCCACCAGAGACAACTGCTAAATGAGATGTAGAGAAATTAAGGTGGTTTTCCCAGCCAGGCCAAGCAGACAGATAGTAACTTAAGGAGATTTGGGGGCCAGGGATGTGACTCAGTGGTCCAGTAGTGGCTTGGCATGTACAAGGATCTTGGTACAATTCATAGTAACATGAAGGAAAAAGCAGAGATTTGGTTATCAAAGATCACAAGTATCAGGGCTCATTTTGTTTATACATATTTTATCCGTACAAGATTGCATATGATGCAATATTTAGAATATCTGTCCACTAATATATTTCCGAGAGCATGGTTGTATTTCCATATTACATTAGAGGAGCTGAGCAGCTTCTCATCCCGGGCATGAAAAAATGGTGGCCAGAACTGCAGCCTCCTGCTAGGGTAAGGGCCTTCTTCAGACTGTGCTGGTTGAGATGTCAACCTCTAGTCTGTTCGGTTACATCAGGGTTAACGTTTGTCACTAAACCAACTTAATGGACTTGGCTAGTTTACTCACCAATACATCTCCCTTTGTGCACCATGAGCTGATCAGGGCTACCCACACAGAAATAGAGGATGTCACAGGAGCCAGGAGAGGCTTCACCACTACAGACAGAATACTGACGTTCTCGCCTTAAAAATAAATTCGGACAATGTTTTTTCCTTTAACTTACAGTTCAACACAGAAAATACTCACCCCTCCATGCCTCCTAATTATTAGCCCCTTGGGTCCAGTCTCTGTGTCTATGGGGGATGGAGTTGAAGATGCTAATGGGAAAACTATTGACTGTCCACTCCCATTGCTCTCTTTTACATATGAATGCCATAAACTCTATTCAGAGTGGTATGCACCAACCACTCCGGGCTGGTTCCACTGAAATTAAAATTCAGATCTTAACCAGGCAAGATGGCTTAGCAGGTAAAGATGCTGTCTTAAAAACATGATGATCGGGCTGGAGAGATGGCTCAGCGATTAAGAGGACTGATTGCTCTTCCAGAGGTCCTGAGTTCAGTTCCCAGCAACCACATGGTGGCTCACAACCACCTGTAATGGGATCTGATGTACTCTTCTGGTGTCTGAAGACAGCTACAGTGTAAAAAAATAGCATGATGACCTGAGTTTGACCCCTGGAACATGGAAGTAAAAACTGACTTTACATAGCTGACCTCCACATGAGCACACGGAGCACACACCCATACACCTTCACACACACACACACACACACACACACACACACACACACACACACACACACACACACACACACATAACAAAATAAGTTCTTGCATCCTTAACCACCACCTGGGGCTAGTGGCTACTGTACTGACAGCAGAGGCCCACAACACTTCATCTCTATAGGAAGCTCAACTGGCCGTCCATCACTGCAGCAAGTTCTCCTGGCTGTAGCAGTTTACATTCATCCCTCACTGATCCCATTTCTTTTCATTTCCCAGGCACAGACGCATTTGCAGAATACTCAGAAGCAAAGGCTCAGAGCTCTCACTGCTCCAGTGTGGGCCTCAGCCAGGGAATGCTCATTCTTCTCTTACTGTCTTTGATGGACATTCCCTGTCATTCCTCTCCATGACTGTCCCTAAATACTTAACCTCTCTATTTTTTGTTTCTTTTTTCTGTTATCCCTCCCCTGCCTTCTTCTTTCCTCTCCTCTCCTCTCTTCCTCTGCCATGGATAGGGAGCACAAGCTGGGAAACTAGAATGCAAAAGTAATGGACAAGCTGGGGGAAAGGGGGACACGAGTAGTGAAGGAGAGGACAGCTCGTTAGTGTGGAAACGCCCTGAGGAAGTCTGCTGCAGGTCTGTAAGGTCTCTTAGGGGAAGAGACCTGCTCTTTTGCTGACAACAAGGAGCATAGATGGAAGGAAGTTCCCAGTTCCTACGGTCTTACCCATAAAGGAGTATGCTGGTACTGGCAGCAGGCTTTAAGTCAACACCGAGGACAGACTGTGGACAATGCCTCAGTTATAGACCTGTGTCTGAGATCCTGGCCCACTGGCTAGTCCTTCTGTCCTTAATGTTCAATCCTCTCGTCCCCACGCTGCCCTCGCAGGCTGCATTCTCTACACACTTACTCTGGATCATATTCAAACTACCGTCCTGTGTCTTCAGGCCAGCGCCCATATCTTCACTCTTATACCACTAGAGCCCAAACAAACCAGCATCCTCCTCCTCCACTGTCAAATTCAGTTTTAGTTTCCTGTGGTTCTTTGACTTTGGTTGGTAGCACGATTACCTACTGTGTCCCATTAGTCCTAAACACTCCCACCCCCACCCCACATCTCCTCGATAGCTCCCCATCCTGTTTGGACATCACAACTTTCTCCTACATACACACACTGATCAGTCCAATCCTGTGACTTCTGGCCTTCCCCAACGTTTTCCCGAATGGGGTCTCTTATGCCACCCACACGTCCCACATATTCTAAATGCTGGGGTGCAATCAGTGCACTGTAGTTCTGTTTGAGCCTCTTCTGAACAATCAGGAGCACAATGAGATTCGCGGAGAAAAGAATACAAGCAAAAGTTCAAAACCATCTGCTAGACTCAGATGAAGAATCTCGCAGCCCTTGGTATGAGCTCTGCCCCAGCCAGCAGTCCTCTCAGTCCAACCCATCCCAATGTCCTGCAGGCGACAGGTTTGAAGGTATTTTAGAATATTCATTGGCATATACTTGAGTCACAGAACACAGAGATCTTAAGTTGGCACTAACCTGGCTAGCTTTCAGAGTGCTAGAAGGAGCTGTGCATGCTACCAGAGGAGAAAAGTCATCACTGATCTTGCCCAGATGTAAACTCTATGAGCCTCAATAAGGCCAGCCCTGGCAAGATACACCTGTTGGTGTAATGTGGCATGAATATCAGGAGTAACCAACTCCTCAAGATGACACCCATACCTGGCACCTTGTTGGACCAAGATTGCTAAGTGGACATTGTAGTAAACCAATTCCTATCAACATGGCTGTGCCCAGATTAGTTCATCTCTCAACCCTCATCGGAGAAACTTCTCTTCGCAATAGATGGTGATTAACACAGAGAGCTGCAACTGACCAAGGCACAGAGCACTGACGACCAGAATGCTCAGCCCTAAATGGGCATCTATAGCACAGTCCCCTCCTCCCTATGCTCAGGAACCACTTACAAGAGAGGGTGGAAAGACTTTAAGAATCAGAGGTGCAGCCGGGCAGTGGTGGCGCATGCCTTTAATCCCAGCACTTGGGAGGCAGAAGCAGGAGGATTTCTGAGTTCGAGGCCAGCCTGGTCTACAGAGTGAGTTCCAGGACAGCCAGGGCTACACAGAGAAACCCTGTCTCGAAAAACCAAAAAAAAAAAAAAACAAACAAACAAAACCCAGAAGTGGTAAATGAATACAAGGAAACAGCGATCTTTAGTACTGTCCAGGTACTGCAGGACAGCTGCACAAATGAAGTCACGTGACTGTGACAGCACGCACAAACCCCATGCAAACTCTAGCCAGACTAAATCCCATATGAAAAGAGGATGTGACATGAAGTTCCACCCTGGCTGACAAGCTCCTGGCAAGTGACAGCAGCTGGGAGAGGGAGGTCAGTTTTAAGAGCTTAACCCTTGGTAAGTAGCCATACTCCAGTGGAGTGCCACCCAGCTAAGGGTATATACGCAGCACAAACTGGACTTGATGGAATAATAAAAAAAAGGACACAAAGGGGGGTGGGGAGGAAATGGGGGATGAACTTAGGAGGGGTGGGGCTGTTAAATCACACTGTGTGAAGGTCTCGAACTACAAAACCCGACCCCCTCACAGCCGTTAATAGTGTTGGAGCCAGGGGTGCAGCTTAACGGCCGAGCACTTGCCTAGGGGGCAAGGCCCTGAGTCTCATCCCTAGCACTGCAGCAAATAAACAAACACACGAATAAACAGAAAACACACACACATAAAACAGAAGTGTTTAAGAGGGTAACTAGAACTAAAGGAAAAGTGGAGATGGTTTTAAAAGTGAAAGTGTTACAAAATGGTAAGCATGGCGCGTGCCAGCCAGCACAGACTGCCATGGAGAACAATTACGGAAGCTCAACAGTGCATCACCAATACACAGGATTTAAAATAAGGAATAGCGAGGCAAAAGCCAGTCAGCAATGCCTGCTGTTTACTTGGGATGCATCAAGAAGTGGGCTAGAGCTACCTTTTAGGACTTATGCTGCCCACAAGAGCAGCAGCTCCTGACCTCTCGCAGACACCACCTCCATAAGGCCAATGACGTCAGTCAGTCTAGGCTCGATTCTGGTTATGGATGGCTCATGAGTTTGGGGAAACATCACTTGTTAGCAACGTTGCTGTGTAGCTGAGGCAGTATTGAGCCTAATAAGATGAAGGTAGTGTCAAACAAAATAGCAAATGCTAACAAGCAGGTCTCACAGAAGACAGAGAACTTGATACAACTTGATTTTAGAGAGTAAATTAAGAATGTAAATTCTTAATAACTGGAAAAAAAAATCCAAATCCATTAAAATGGCTCAGTGGGTAAAGATGTTTGTCCTCATGACTGACAACTTCAGTTCAATCTGCATATCTATATGGTGAAGGAAGAGAACTGACAGTTACAGGTTGTTCTCTTAACTCTACATCACACACACACACACACACACACAGAGAGAGAGAGAGAGAGAGAGAGAGAGAGAGAGAGAGAGAGAGAGGAAGAGAGAGAGGGAAGGGCCAGTTGGTCAGTGTGTAAAGGCTAAG
The DNA here is from genome assembly GCA_028551405.1 of Uromys caudimaculatus. Lineage (NCBI taxonomy): Eukaryota > Metazoa > Chordata > Mammalia > Rodentia > Muridae > Uromys > Uromys caudimaculatus. The sequence continues at coordinate 56,078,115 of CM052701.1, forward strand.
CCTCAGAAGCCTGAAGAGCTGAGCTCAGTCTCCAGAACCCACGGAAAGGAGGAGGAGCATCCACTCACACACAGTAAATAAACTAAAAAAAAAATTGTAATGTTTAAAGTGAAAAATTACAAATAAAAAATTAAATAGGGTTCAAGTGGCAAGAAAATAAGTGGCAATGTGTCAGACACCAGTGCCAGCACTGCACGGCTGTCTAAGACTTGCTGCTACCAAGGCCAAGAGTGGGGCTGCTACACTTTGAAACCAGAATGCACAGGAAGGACCATGTGCTAAAAGCTTCCCTACTCCGCGCTATTGGGAATTGGTAGTTTCTAAGGCAGGCCTAGTGGGCCCTCAGCCCCTCCATCCTTCCTTCTGTGGCCTGGCTGTGAGGTGAGCAGGTTTGCTGTGCTGCACACTTCCCACTGTCATGTGCTGACTCACCAGATGAAATGGGGCCACGCGGAGCGCGCGCGTGCGCGCGCGCACACACACACACACACACACACACACACACACACTCTTACACAATTCCCAATAATAATAAATAAAACTTTAATTAAAAATGAGCTGAAGAACCTATAATATTTAATAACCTCTCCACTCATGGCTTCTGCATTTAAATTTCTTTCTGGTTTGCAGGAGGCCAAAGCACATGGATAGAGAAGACCTCTAAATAGTAAGAATATGGAGGGCTGGAGAGATGGCTCAGCTGTTAAGAGCACTAGTTGCTCTTCCAGAGGTCCTGAGTTCAATTCCCAGCAACCACATGGTGGCTCACAATCATCTGTGATGGGATCTGGTGCCCTCTTCTGGTGTGTCTGGAGACAGCTAAAGTGTACTCATATACATAAAATAAGCTAATACTTAAAAAAAAAAAGAATATGGAGAAAGTAGTGTTTTTCCTGTGACCTCTGGTGACAGAAGACCTAGGAGCCTACCTCAGAGGGTGTGGCTCTCTTCTTTTGGAATGGGTATTTTATACTGTATCCACTCTGGAAAATCCTAGACCTCGGTCTATGTTTGTACCTAACTATAGCAGGCAGTGCAGCTCACTTGATGGAGTGCTTGCCCAGAATACAAAAAGTCCTGGATTCAACTCCCAGGACTCAGTAAATCAGGCCAGGTGTAATCCTGGCACTTAGACAGTAGAGGTAGGAGCTGCAGAGAAAGTGTGAAGTCAGCCTACATTATATGAACCCATGTTTCTCTGTCCCACTACCACCACAAAAAAAAAAAAAAATACACACACAGTATAAAAAGTGAAATTTGAGTCGATGGTGATGATTCAGATAGATAAAAAATTTAAATTATTGAGTCAAACCAAATTGTACTGAAAGTGAGATGTGCAGTGCTGTAGGCTGTTCTGTGGGTTGTGACCGGCTTCATTAGGTACTTGGAGGCAAGCGTGATAATGCATGCCTGTTAATCCACCTGTGTAGGAGGCTGAGGGCAAGAGGGTCACAAGCTCGAGGTCAGTCTGGGCTATAAGTAAGATTTTTGCCTCAAAATAAAATGAAAAAGAGAGCTGGGATGTAGCTCTGAGGCAGAGCTTACTTAGCCAGCATGTGTGAAGCCCTGGGTTCAAACACCAGCACCACAAAGCAAATATGTGACGTTACTTAGAAAGTGTTAAATAAAAACTTGGTTTCATATAGCTAGCTAACAGATCGAGATAAATGTGCTGAGAGGTTGGTTAAGATTCTACTGGAACATTCCTGCCCACTCACTGCAGGTCATTTTATCCTTCCTCATCTTCCACCCTGCACATGAGAACCCTGCTGAGAGACTCACCTGGACCTTCCTGAGGAGTATGCCCGGGCTTTACCATTTCCTACAAAGTCGGGAGAGCCTCCATGGAGAATGGCGGCTGCCCTGTGTCCTCCTGACTCTCTCTTAGAGGCATAGTCTTGGTTTGTCAAACTAGTAATTTCCAAACGTTCCTAGAAAAGGGAGAACAAAATCCACATTAGCTGTTCATACAAGCGGATGACAAGCATGGTTGGAATCACCCACTCAGTACAGAATAAACATTTAATTTGATCAGGATGTTTTAGTGTCATTTCTGATGATGTGATAAAATACTGGATCAAGAAGCAGCTTAGGGGGAGAAGTTCTCAGCCCACCACTGTGGGTAAGCCACAGTGGGAGGAGAGCATCCACCCACAGTTAGGAACAGAGAAATAGATGTAAGCTTGTCTCACACCCAACTATCGATTCCTACTCTTACACAGTCCAAACTAGGGCGCCAAACTTGGGAATGATGCCACGCACAGTGGGCCGGGCCTTTCCATGGCATTTGGCAACCAGGACAATCTCCCATAAATACACCACACACCAAACCTAATGTAAACAATCTCTCAGAAGAGTTTCTTCCCAGTGATTCCAGGTTGTGTCTAGTTGACAAAAACAGCTAACTATCACAGCTTATGGTGTACCAGCTAGACTCAGCCTACAAGGTGTAATGTGCACCAGGGAATGGCTGTATAAGCAAGCACAAGGAGCTGAAGTTTGATTCCCTATATTCAAAAAAAAAAAAAAAAAAAAAAAGGATGTGGTGGTGTGTGTCACCAAGGCGGGGGCAGAACCAGGATGATCCTGGGGGCTCACTGGCCAGCCCAGTCTAGACCCTGCACAGGAAGAGACCCTGTCTCAAAAAATAAAGTGGAAGGGGCCAGAAAGATAGCTCAGGGGTTAAGAGCACTGGCTGCTCTTTCAGAGGACCTGGGTTAGATTCCCAGCACCCACATGGCAACTCACAACTGTCTGTAACTCTAATCCCTGGAGATCTGATGCCCTCTTCTGGCCTCCTCAGGCACTGCACACTTGTGGCACATGGACGTGCAAGTACGAAAACCACACTAAAAATTAAAAATAAAAACAGTGGCAAATGACTGAGGCAGTTGACCTCAGCCTCCACACATGCACATGAAAGCAGTGTATATATCAATAGAGTGTGTCAACCCTATAGTGAAGTCCACATCACAGCTTTAAGAACATGAGAGCTTTATATGCGAGAGCTTAGAATCTGCACGGACCGTTAAAGAGGCAGAGCTGGAGGAGAAGACTAGAGACTAGGTGGTTGAGAAGGTTGCCTCCTGTCAGCACTGAGGTAAGATGGGAGGCTGGAGGCAACAGAAATATTAGATTGGGATTCAGCTTTATCCAGGGCAGACTGTTTTAAGATGAGGAACGACAGCTACAGAAGAGTGCCATCTCTAAGCAGGACAGCAGGAAAATGAAAGCTTTGGTTGGGTGTTGTTTCCTGCAGTACCGCCTGTGACCTGCCAGCACCGTCCAGAAAACAGTGAGGAACGCCCCCACCACAGTTGCTTGTTCTTTTTTAGTTTGCTGGCGAATCACTCTTTCTATCACCAAATTGAGTTTCGGGAAGGTATGTAAGGTTTCCAGTCACTCTTCAGTAAAAACAAACTGTTTTGTTTGTTTAATAAAATTTCTATTCCAGGCTAATTAAAATTTCAGTCTCCTGCCTTTGGACTCATTTGATAAATTACTGTAATTATATAAACTAAAGTTATTTACAGACAATATACAATGCTGAATTTTGTCACCTGTTTTGGAAATCTAAAAATACACGATGTAAGTGGTGTACAGTGCTTATGTGCGTGCTCTCAGAGCTAGGGAGGCTAAGGCAGAATTGCCAAGAGCATATGGTTTAGCTTATGTAATATTATGAATTCAAAGCAACCAGAGGTTACATATTAAGACCCTGTCTCAAGCCCCTTTTTACCACAAATCAGAAAACAAAACAGACCCCCAAAACGTAATAGATGAAAGGGTGGTGCTTTTAGCTTTAGCACATGAGAGGAAAAAGTGTCTCCAATGGAAGTAAGGACTTTTACAAGAGGAAACGCAGATACTTTGGTATAGAATGGACGGCACCTGCTTAGCCATTTCTTTCCTTTTCTTCTCTTCCTTGATCTCCTCTTTCCTTCTCTGAATCTCGTGGAGGATTTCACGTTGCTGAAATAAATCAGATCAGGTCAGACAGCAATCTCTGGAATGCACCCAGCAGGCCCATTCTGGACCCACACAGCTTTTGACTTTCCATGCCCCTGAGCCCTTGAAAGCTTGGAGGAGCCACACTCATCTCTGTTGCAGTGTCCCTGAGGAGCAGGTGTTCCTGTGGAGGTATTAGGTCTGTCCTCCCTTTTCACTGCTCTAGCTTTGCCATCTGCCCGTGTGCAGGGACTGGGTGCAGGGGCTGTTCTCTGCCATGGAACATCCTGGAAGTTGGATGTTCTCAGAGCCTGGGCCTGGGGTGGCAAAGGCCTAGGTATCACGTCAACCTAAACTAGCATTGTGATCTTCATCAATTGTTCTTAGTTTCCTACAATTCTAAATTATATCAAAACTATTAAATCATCAGAAATGTAAATAGTAATAAAATGCAAAAACATAACCTACATTTACAGGTAGCTACAGCAGTATACCAAAAAGACTGTTAGTTAAAGGCCCACTAACTTCTAATAGTGAGCAACTATGCACTCTAAATGGTGACTAGACATAGTTTAATGGGAGCTAAGCAATGTGGATATGATCCATCTCAATGGGATATGAGGAATGGAGAATGTTTGTCCTGCCAAGCACGAGAACATTCTATAGAAAACACACTGAGAGTGTTAGTATAGCACAGGGTGGAGAAAATGCAGAAACAAGAATCAGACATAAGCATCTGAAAGCAGAATGGGGCTATTTGGAAAGAGGAGAGGTGCCAGAGGACGGAGTAAGAGAGGGCTGAGAGCGGGTAGCAGGGTGGTGAATGCAATGGAGTACGGCATGTGTATGCGTAAAATGCCGCAGGGACACATGGTAAGGGAGGAAATCCAAGTCCTGAAGTACGAGTAGTAATATCTATAGCAAGAAAGAAAACCAGATGTCCATACCAGCCGGGCAGTGATGGCGCACGCCTTTAATCCCAGCACTTGGGAGGCAGAGGCAGGCGGATTTCTGAGTTCGAGGCCAGCCTGGTCTACAGAGTGAGTTCCAGGACAGCCAGGGCTACACAGAGAAACCCTGTCTCGGAAAACCAAACCATACCAAAACAAAACAAAACAGATGTCCATACCAAGAGATAAACACAAACCTAGTCCTAGATGGGAAGTCTAGTATGGATAAAATATCAATTCTCCCCAAAAGAATATGCAAATTTGCTCTAATCAGTCAAAATCTCAGAAGGCTTATATGTTTTGTTGAATCAGAAGGAACAATTCCATAGTTCACCTGTGACACTAGGCATGTGGCACTGCCTGTGATACCCACACTGGGTACACAGTAAGACCCAGCCTCGGGAGAAAGAGAAGAGGTAAGAGAGGGAGGGGAGAGGAAGCCAGAGAAGTAAATGAAGGGCAGCAGCATGGCTGAAAAAATGATGGAAGGTGAGGGTGGGAGGGTAGGTTGGCCTGTGAAGCATTAAAAACAAGCAACTCAGAGTATGTGAATACTTGAGAAAATGAACTTAAATTTACCAATAGACTCTAGAATAGGTAAACAAGACACACTTCAAAACAGTGGTTCTCAACCTGTGGGTAGCGATCCTTTGGGTGTTGCATATCAGACACTACGTTATGATTTATGACAGTTTCAAAATTACAGTTATGAAGTAGCAACAAAATTTTATGATGGGGGGGGTCACCAAAACATAAGGAACTGTATTAAAGGGTTGCAGCATTAGACAATTTGAGAACTACAGATCACTGAATGAGGAATGGCTGTGTAATGTGTTAGGAAAATACCTTTTTTAATAACCTGTACCCACATAAGTATTTACTAAGTTGATCAAAGGGCTAAAAAGAAAACAATTTAAATTAAAATAAAAGAGGAAACTCAGGCCAGGCAGTGGTGGTGCACGCCTTTAATCCCAGCACTTGGGAAGCAGAGGCAGGTGGATTTCTGAGTTCCAGGACAGCCTGGACTACAGAGTGAGTTCCAGGACAGCCAGGGCTACACAGAGAGACCCTGTCTCGAAAAACCAAAAAAAAAAAAAAAAATTGCTATAAGAAAGGAAACTCAGGGTATAAAACATCTTAAAGGATTTTTAGAGTCAGGAAGCAGTTCCTGCTCAGGGTAAGTTAACGGAAGAATAGAGATGTTAAGTGAACATGAATGTAAGTTTAACTCCTGGCTCTTCTACTCACTGGGCATTAGCCACGTCTTTCAGTCAAGAGGAAAACAGCCTCCAGATTCAGTGAACTCCTGTACAGGTGGGCAGTCTTAGAGACACAGGAAATCCGGTCATACAAGCCACTTGGAGAAGGGCTCCAAGCCCGTGATGGTTCAGGGAGGAGCTGGGTAGTGTTTCTTAGAGACTTGTAGTGATTTCTCTCACATGAATGCACATTTCTTGAATCAAATGTGGAGCAAAATTCACAGACATACTCATAGTCAGAGAGGGGATAGATATGTGGAGGCCTCCAGGCTGGGGCCTGCACCAGCAGCAGCTTCTCACCTCCTGCTCCTCCTTCCGCCTGGCCTCCAGCAACCTCTGCTGCTTCTCCTGAGCCTGCCTTTCCAGCATTTCTTCATGGAAAGACTTGGGAGGGGGCTTGTTATGCTCGCTGAGAAACGACTGTATGTGGTGTGCCAGTTCAAATATCATCACCTACACATGTAAACAAAACAACCACAAATGATCAGTTGATGGTGAGGGGCAGGGCCTAGAGAGGGGCTGCCACCTGGCAGCGCGATGAGCAGGCAGCCAGACTCACCTGCCGTGCCTGCATTTTGTCACTTTGCTCTGACATGTTTGGAATTAGGTATATGACACAGTCACAGCAGGAAAAGCTTTTAAAGGGCTCACTGCATCTGTGATCAAGATGAATTGCTGCTGAGATAAATAAAAAGCGTCTCTCTCCCTCTCTCTCCCTGTGTGTGTGTGTGTGTGTGTGTGTGTAAGACCTACTCAGATGTACTGTCATTTTCCTAACATCTAATCATCTGTATAAATAAAGCGAAAACTAAGACTACAGAAAGGGAGTGGCTCCCTTCCCAGGTAGAGAGCCTGTTTATTTGACAGCTGACAGAATGGTCCCATGAGCATCAGCGCTGCTACCTATCTATACAGCACACTGATCAGAGGCCTAGAAGCAAGTTTGTAGAGCTCTCCTTTCTTCTCTTCTGGCAATGAACAAGCAAGAGGCTGGCCAAAACCTAAAGAATCAGCCAGACAGAGGCAGGAAGGAAAGGCCACCTCAAACATCCATAGGGGAACAGAGGAAGTCACTTTTCTGGCCTCTAGGCTAACCCAGAAGCCACAGCTGGGGTGGAAACCAATAGTTCAGGGGTTCTGAGATCACACTGACTGGCATCCAGCCCAGGGTACAGCGGCCAAACTGTTCCTGTCAGTGAAGAATGTGGACTGAGGTTCTTTCCCCCCGCAATTATCAGACAGCATTTAAAATGTCTTACTTCTTCATGCTGCTTCTAAAGGGGCCTGAGTATTGATGACACATCCCTCGAGAAGCTGAGTCTGTTCACAGTCCAACTTTCTGGGAGTATGTGCTAAGAGAGCCCAGCCTTCATTCGGTACAGGTGATACACTTTCTATTATACCAAGCGGTGGTGTTTACCAAATATATCTTGACCTAGACTTGAATAATGCCACTCTAGAGTCTAAGCAAGGGCTAAGAAAAAGACTAAGGAACACTGGAAAAAGCAAAACATCTCCACCACCTCAAGAGGCCATTTCTAAACCAGAAACAGGCAAGATCACAGCTATGAAGTTTCATTCTCATTGATTTAACTTACTAGCATTTTCTGAAAGAGTGAAGTCGGATACAATTTGTAGGACCGGATAAAAGCAACCATATTCCAAAGTGGGTCTTACTGTGTACTTCTCTCCTGCCCATTCAGGACTTGCCTCAGACACTGCTTAAGGGCTCCTCCTGCCCTCTTTCCAGTCTGGACCCCTCACCATAATTCTCTAGAGTATTAGTGTCTACAGTCTGCCATGGTCCTTAGACAGTGCTTTGTCTGTGCTCCTCACACTAAGGCCAAATGGTCTGAACAAAAATAGAATCTTTGGTACACTTTGGATCACTTCCCATGAGTAATAAAGATCTGCTAATACATAGCCAGGTGTGGTAGTACACACCTTGACTAATCCTGTCTCGGGAGGCAGAGACAGGCAGATCTCTGTGAGTTTGAGGCCAGCCTGGTCTCTATGTGAGCTCCAGGTCAGCCAGGGCTACATAGTGAGACTTGTCTCAAAAAACCAACCATCCAACTAACCAAGATCTCCTAATTTAGATAAAACTCATTCAGAGGAGTGTTGGCATGTGAGCACACACCTGATTCAGGCCAACCAGAGCTGTATGGTGAGACTCTGTCCCCAGCACCCCCCCCCCCCCCCAAAACATCACTCCGAGGCAAACGTCAATGTTCCTAAGCATTGCTTTTGGGGGCCTCCTTACTTTTAACAGGTGACGATCAGGGAAGGCCCTACCACAGTGAGTCCCTAAGCTTGTGCGGCCTCCTTACTTTTAACAGGTGACGATCAGGGAGGATCCTACCACAGTGAGTCCCTAAGCTTGTGCTAACATTTAACCACACTCCATTTTACTTGAAAACAAAAAAAGAATTCTTCAGAATGATATTTTCAACTGCCAGGGCTTGAGAGCTATGAAAACAAACCTTTGACCAACAAGCTGACAAGCACAGCACAGGCCCACACTTTATGCCCCTCATACCTCATCCCATGAGGATGGCTCAGATAAGGCTGTTTGTTTGTTTGTTTGTTTGTTTCTTTCTTTCTTTCTTTCTATTTGTGGGGAAGACTGCCATAGCACACTGTCCACTACTTAAACATGGAGTAATACTGCCTGGCAACCATGGCTGGCATCCATCGCTGCCACCCATTTCCAAGACTTTCCAATTTGAAACCTCTCCCACCAAATTTGCCATTCCTTACTCTCCGAGCCCTGGCAACCACCATTCTCCTCCTGGTCCTGTGAGTTTGACTTCAGAGTATCTGGAATAGTCATGGAGTGCCTATCTTCTACAGCCAGCTCATTTCACTTATTCCAACTTCTTTAAGATTGCACCATGTTGTGACGAATGTCAGAATTTCCTTCCTATGTAAGGCTGGACAACACTGCATTGCACTTTGACCTCCTGGCCTAACTCCCTGTGGATGACAGCTGAGATGCTGGGTGTAGCAGGCAGCTGTAGCTCCCTGGCTGTGTGAGATCACGTAAGGAACCAGCTGTGTGACTAAGCTGTGCTACTCTGTAGGATGAGTATACCCCTTTACTTACGACAGGCTTATCACTCGAGCTTAAAGACCATGTGTGGGAGTATTTATAGCAGTATCATCTTGTAAATGGCTAAAAGAACATTAAGGTGGAATAATACTCAGCAATAAAAAGTAACAATTATTGTTACATCTAACTACTTGGGAAACTCTTCAGAGAACAGTGCACCTGAAAAAAAAAAACCCAATCTCAAAAGGTTGACACTGTATGAAAGATCTTCAAAGTGCGACTACAGGAGTGGAGGGCAGACTAGTGGTCGCCAAGTATGAAGGAGAGAGTGGGGGAACGGAGAAGAGGCCCAGGGCATTGTTCAGGGTCTTTATGGGGATGGGATTAGCCAACACCTTGACTGCATCACTGTCAGGATGGAGCTGTAATCATGTCCTCAGTGTTGTAAACGTTACTACTGGGGCAGGTTGGGTAGAGGGCGAGTGGGATCTTTCTGTATTGGTCCCAAAGCTCCAGCTTAGTAATCCTTACCTCTCCACACTGCTTTTTGGCCAGTTCTTCCAGGTGTGATTTTAACAAATTAACACTTTCATTCGACAGGCCTTTAGCATTTTTTAACTCTATTTCAGGAACTCTGAAAAAACACACACACACAGAAGTTACTTGAGAAGGAAGAGTCTGCAGCTTGTTTTAATATCTGCTAGGCTCCTAGCAAGCCTGAGCACCTGAGGATTCAATATACAGACCTGGCTGAGCCTCCCCGTGTAACCAGCTGTGGATCCCTTTCTCAGAACGTCTTCAACTACAGTCCCAACAATTCCAGCTGATACAGTGCTCAGCATGGAGAAGCCTGTACCCTATGGAGCAGTGGGCAGGCCCAAACAGACAAACTCCCATTCCCCCTAACTAGGCTTGACTCCCAACTCATCTGCTCTGATAGTCATTTAATGATGGTTAGAATGTCCCAATCACTGCCGCTGATGCCGCTGATGCCTCCACGGCAATCCTTCCTGCTCCTTCTGCTCCTTGTCTGACTGGTGCCTCGACTGTGCTCCTCTATGTGGTAAATCTCTGCACATCCTTGGGCTCCAGCAGGAAGCACAAGAATGCCTGATGAGTGCAGCTGACGTGACTCATCTGGGATTCTCACAATGGTCCACACCTGTCAACCATTCACGTCATAAACAAGGAGGGCATCCTGCTGCTGCTGGCTGGCTGGCTGGCGGGTGTGTGTGTGTGTGTGTGTGTGTGTGTGTGTGTGTGTGTGTGTGTGTGTGTGTGTGTGTGTGTGTGTGTGTGTGTCTGTGTGTGTGTGTGTGTGTGTGTGTCTGTGTGTGTGTCTCTCTCTCTCTCTCTCTCTCTCTCTCTCTCTCCTGAACACTAGTCAAGTGCATCATATAAACCTGCCTATCTCACAGTTTGCATGCTGCTTCGTCCCTCAGAGTTCATCTAAAAAAACACTTTAAACTCAAGGAAATTACACAGTCAGCCTTAGGGTTTCCTTTTATTCCTAACCAATAAATATACATTAATAGCTCTCTGGGATTAAACAGAATCTATGTAATTTTCCTGATGAGAAGGTGATTCTTCACTTCCTGTTAAGCATTTCTAAGTGGTTCCTGGCGTTTTACCTTGCTGAAGTCTTCCTGAGTATTCACCTATTGTGCACTCTCTCAAGGCTTCATTCCCACCGAGTAGAAAAGGATGCTACAGTCAGTATCTTCCTGCACAGATGAAATCTGAGAGATCTAAGCTTGTACTTTTTAAAAAACTTAGTAATGCCAATTTGTCTTGATTTCACAGATGGACTACCACACCTGGGATTCTCTCACACAGAGGAATCAAGGACCACTGTGCATAAGTTTTCTCCTGTATCACATTATTTAAAACTGACTGGAGTAGGCTGGGCAGCGATGGCGCACGCCTTTAATCCCTAGCACTTGGGAGGCAGAGGCAGGTGGATTTCTGAGTTTGAGGCCAGCCTGGTCTACAGAGTGAGTTCCAGGGCAGCCAGGGCTACACAGAGAAACCCTGTCTCTAAAAACCAAAAAACAACAACAAAACCCCCAAAAAACTGACTGGAGCAGCCCCTAGAATCAAGCCTTACACAATTGTTTCTCTGTGCGTCTTTGTGTAGGTGAATGTGTGCATGTGTGCCTGTGCATGGAGAGGACAGAGGTCAACATCAGGTAATGCTTCCTAGGAGCTGTCCACCATCACTCATTAGGTGAGTCCTAGCATTGGCCAGCATTGGCCAGCAAGCTCCTGGGATCACCAGCATTGGAAATACCACGACACCAGCATTTTTAGCTTTTTATTTATGTGCTGGGAACAAGTATTCAGGTTCTTGTGCTTATTCACCAAGCGCTTTACTGATTTACCCCTCTGGCAATTACATAATTAAAAAACATTACTATTTTTATGCTATGTGTATGGATGATTGTTTTACTGACATTTGCGTCTGTAACCACAGTATCCATGAAAGCCAGAAGAGGGTGTCAGATCCCTTAGGACTAGAGTTACTAGGCCATCATGTGGGTGCTGGGCTTTGAGCCTGGGTCCTCTGGAAGAACAGCCAGTGTGCTTAACTACTGAGCCATTTCTCCAGCCTCTCCTGACCTACATAACATTTTGGCCAGGTGTGGTGATGCACACCTTTAGTCCCAGGCAGAGGTGGGTGGATCTCTGTGAATTTGGGACCAGTATAGTAAGCATATTGCATTCCACGCCAGCCAGAGCTACACAATGAAACCCTGTCTAAAAAAAAAAAAAAAAAAAAAAAAAAAAAAAAAAAAAAAAAAAAAAATCTATATAGCAATATTAACAGAACAAAACTTGTTATGTATCATACTAATGTTTTATGTCCTTGACATGATAATTTTGTGTGGTTGATGAGATTAATTTTAAACTTTCTATGTTCTAAGCATTTCTATGTTGTTTTAAAAAGTCATTCCATGTTTGTATCAAATGCACATATAATCTATCTGACTAGTTCTTTGAAGTTGGTACTTTCAAACAGGGGAGTTTTAGTTTCCTAGGAAACATTTATGGCTACCTGGAGACTCTGGGTTATTACAGCCTAAGAATGAGCTGTTTGGCAGGCAAGTCAGGATTATGACAACTTTCCATCATGCATAGACTAGCTCAACTAACAAAGATCTCCTGTTAACCCATTAGGAGCTCCAAGGCAAGAAAGTGTGCTCCAGTGCTCTCCTTTGTGGTCTTGAACTCACAATCTTCCTGACTTAGCCTTTCTAATTCTGGGCTCATAGGCACGAGCCTGCTGCCTGGCTCTAGTCTGTTTACTGGGATCACAGGTGTGAGCCTGCTGCCTGGCTCTAGTCTATTTACTTTCAGAAATTATGCTATAATTAGTATTTCAGTGCTCACATATTTGAGCCTTTCATGTTGACTTTTCAAGAACAAACATTTGAGTACTTGAGTCTATGGTACAATAAAGAATATGTTACCTCTGATCTTTGGCCACAATTTCTGGCTCAGAGGCTCCATTGCCCTTGGAATTTCCTGAGTGACAGAGCTCAGGAGAGCATCTTATGTTCTTTGTCCCAATCCCTTTCAACCAGACCAGAGTTTATGAGGAAAGGTTAATGCTTGCTTGGGTGCCAGCACAGTGTGAGGATGAAGGTGGTCACGGATAGCTCCAGCCTTGACTATGGATGAAGCATTCCAACTATACCCCAGCCCCCTAAGGAGGAGGGTGGTGCTGGAGACTGAGCTCAATCACCAACGGTCAACATGTCTAGAGAGCAAGACCTCACCCAGCCCCCTGAACAGCAGGGTTCAAGGACTGTGAGCTGCCGAACATGTGGAGGTGCTGAGGATGGCGGCCTGGAGAGGACATGCAGACCCATTCCCCTCCCTACGCACTCGGCTATGCAGCCTTCTTTGGCTATTTTAGATCAAATCCTTTACAACAAACCAGCAAATTACTTGTTCTGAGTTCTGTGAGTCATTTTAGCAAATTATCAAATCTAAGGAGGTTGTGGGAATGCCCAAGTTTACAACCACAACTTATTAAGTCAAGAGCATGGGGGCTTGTACCTGACATTTAAGCAATAACTTGCTTGAGAAAGTGAGCCCTGACCTAAACCATTTATACTAACACAGTGTCAGCAAAGACACCATGTATACCGCACCATGAAGCACAAAAGTCAGAGAGCCACTGCCTTAATTTTATTTCCTAAACTTAATTATGTTTCTCATGAGTCAACCTCCTACAAGCTACTATGCATGCTCTCTCAATACTGTTGGAAGCACGGGAGTTACTGACTTCAGGAAGCTCAGACTTAACTGATGAGATTCTTTGTCATTTTTTAAATTCACAGCCTCCATTCATGCCCCACCCACTGAGGAAAGCAGCACTTCCTTTTATTTGCCACCCCCCCTACAACCCGTCACCTGTCCCTGCACATTAAGCTAGAATTGCCTGACATCGCAACTAATTGGAAGCCTGGGGGATGCTTACAGAAGAGCCCGCTGAGTCCTGCTGGCCCGTGCTTTTGCTTTAGCTTTATAACCAGGTGATGTCACCTTCTTGAGTGTTTACAACTATGTGTAGTTTTTGGTTGCCTCTCCCACTAGAGAATACTCCGGGTATTAGTGGGGAGAATCTCGGATGGTCAAGGTCTGCAGTACTGGGGACGCCCTGGAGCACAGGGGACAGCCCTGAACCACCTGGTCAGGCTTACACTGCTCCACTGAGAAAACAGTAGCTCCGTTCCTTTCTGTATTCCAGGCAGTAAAAGGCCTGGCAGGACAGAAGGCCATCTCATTTCCAATGGTTATAAAGGAAGCACTTTAAATGCTTGCCACATCTTTATCCTCTATGTATAGATCTTCCTTCTCTCTAGATTACAAAGAATTAAATAAGCATGAAAGAAGCAAAAGCAAAAAGTGGTCAATGAGTGAATATTAGGTCGGTAGTGCGTACTCTACAGTACGCAGACTTAAAGGCAGCTTTGTAGACAGTCTAGGGCTGATGAAGTGTTACTGAGATACAGGTGATGGGAAGGGACATTTTACATGGCAGACAGAGGAAGGAAAGAGCAAACACTCCTAACTGTAATGTTTCTATGCTGTCAAAACAGAAAAGCGAAGCGACACCGAAGCTTCTTATGAAGGTACTCACACATCTGGGTATGTTGGTGGGCATTTAACCCTCAGGTCCACCTGCACGTACACTTCTTCACCAGCTAGGCCCTGAGGGTACAGAACCAAATTGATTTCAGGAGGCTCTCTCACCTAAAAGAGAAAAAGAACACATCTCTGTAGGGTTTTTTTCTCCCCACCTGTCCCTGAACACTAAGTTAGAGCTGCTTGACACCATCCTAGCCAATTGGAGGACCACTTATTATTATGTGCATGGGTGTTCTGCCTGCATCTAGGTCTGCACACCGCGTGTGTGCCTGTGGAATCAGAAGAAGACATCAGATCCCTGGAACTGGAGTTACAGATAGCCGTAAGCTGCGAATCAAACTCTGGACTTCTGGAAGAAAAGATGGTGCTCATAAGCACTGAACCACCTTCTATCCCCCTGGAGAAACAATCTTAATGAGGATGATAATGATCACCTTAGTTGAAAAGTTCTATTCCCATATTTTGAAAGTACTTATGGTTTACAGAGGTATTGTGTCATGTTTCCAAAAAGCACGGTTTAAAAGCGAAAATGTCAGAAAAAAACCTGCATTTCCCTGTCAAAGGTGTCAAAGAACTGAAGAAAAACACCCACCGGGCCTCCACTCCTTAGAATGGTACTGGTTAGCTATGTGCTAAGCGCTGGCCTAGAGGCTGGAGGTGAATCTAGACAGACCTGACCCCACCCAGCACATACAGACTAGAAGGCAGATGAGCAGAGGCAAAGGAGAGGAGAGCTGCAAAGGAAACAGGGCTAAGTGATGGAGGGAGAAGCCGGAGCTGCCTGAACAAGTATGGGAGGGAGGCCTCATGAGCAGGGGACACAGGTCAGCCATTCCCTGCCTGAAATGCCTGGGGTGTGTTTCATATTGTAGAGGCTTTGGATTTTGAAATAGTTGTAGCTTTTAAAACGTTCTTTTTTTGTTGTTTGTTTTTTTGTTTTTTGTTTTTTGTCTTTTTGGTTTTTCGAGACAGGGTTTCTCTGTGTAGCCCTGGCTGTCCTGGAACTCACTCTGTAGACCAGGCTGACCTCGAACTCAGAAATCCACCTGCCTCTGCCTCCCAAGTGCTGGGATTAAAGGCGTGCGCCACCATTGCCCGGCTTAAAACGTTCTTTAGGGAGTATTTTAGAATTCATATTTCAGATATTGGATGTTCTCATCTTGTATTTAGATTAAAATCTGAACAGAACTGACCCAGCCTGGTCTCACCAAAAATATATATGAGCAGCTTGCAGTTGTCACAATGGACAATTTTGTTGTTGTTGTTGTTGTTGTTGTTACTTCGTAAAGAAGCTAGCTCCTAACTCAACAGGACTCTTACGTGAGTACTCTGATCATATGTTTGAGGCAGAAGGGAACACGCTCAGATGTGGTCACTGGGGGATGCTTAGGTGAGTCCTGGGCTGAGATGGGTGCCCCCGAAGACCAAAAGGAGGTCAGTATGCCTGGGGCATATGTGCGAGGGGCACCCAAGCAAAGCAGGTGTACTGAGAAATGGATGGGCCACACAGGGCTTTATCAGCCAGGTAATAAACTTGGCAGGATTAGGGTGGGCAATGCTAAGATACAACATGTACTTTAAAGACCACTCTGGCTGTTGAGTAAGGAATGAATGGGGACGTTTGAAAGCAGAAATAAAAAACTAACAGGGCTGGGAATGTAGCTCAGTGGTAGAGTGTTTGCCTTGCATGTTTAAGGGCCTGGGTTATACCTCCAGCACTGTGAATTTCAAACAAACAAGAAAATTATTATAACGATTCAGCCAGTGTTGGACATCCACAGAAGTAGGGAGTGTGGGAGGGGGAAGAGAAAATGGATTTGAGACCAAGCTAAGGGAGATCTAGCTATGAAGGAGACAAAGGACAAATTGATCCCTCAGGCAGTGAAGGATGAGAGTAGAACTTATGGCTGGGGCTGTGGGGACCTTGACCAGATCGGTGCTATGGGCATCAAACACACACAGTATGCGAGGAGTGACAGCTAGGTGAGCAAGCAGACACTACAAACCCAAAGAGCTCCTTCAAGGTTGACTGTTGAGGGTCAGGGAACACGGCAGAGGTGTGTGGGTTGGGAGTAGTTGAGAGAGATGGAGATGATGTGAAATCAAGGGAGGGAGATTTTGTTCAGGTTTTAAGGATAGGAAATATACCAAAGCCTATGTGAAGGGAACAGCAGGACGAGCAGGCTGGCGTACTGAGGATCCTTGATACAGCGAGGCAGCTGGGGCGGTCAGCATTCAGGGAATACAAAAGGAGGGAGAGTGAGGAGGAGAGGCTGGGGTTTCCTTAGAGGAGCCCAGAGGGCGGGGTGAAACCACTTTCCACCACAGCAGGCCAGCACTGTGGCTTTACATGCCAAGAGAACTGTGGCTTTATATGCCAAGAGAATTCCGCCCAGGAGTTGCTTTGTTGATAGAAAGACCATGGATATCTGATGCTGTGACCCTTCTTCTAAGACAGCTCCATTTCAGACAGTTACCATTATTATTTCAACACTTAGTTTGTGTTATTGTGTGCTTATGTGAATGTATGCCACCTGTGGGCAGGAACCCAAAGAAGCCAGAGGAAGGTGTTGGACCCCTTGGAGCTGTAGTTACAGGCAGTCCTGAGATGGGAAGCACAGGGCCTCTGAAGAGCAGGAAGCATGCTTAACGCTGAGCCCCAATTAGCCTCACTTTCTTTTTGAAGTTTTTAATTCTACGTCATATGAAAGTAGAGATAATGATATGATAGAACCTTGTACCCACCATACAGTTTCTACAATTACCAATTTACAGCCAATCTCTTAGCTGAGGCTACTCTTTCTACAACCGCCTGCCTGGCTTATTCTAAGTCCTAGCAATCACTCTTTACCTATATTATTGTTATTTATTTTCTAACAGGAGCCTGGCAAAGTTAGAAGATTATTAGGCTCCATTTTAGAGATAGACTCATGGAGAGAAAGCTCATCAGAATTTTACCTGTGCTTTCTACACCAGCTCACATCTGTATAGACTATTGTCTCACTGAACATACATTTTGAAAAGATATCACAATCACCAATTAACATTCTGTTAAGAAATTATTTCTTCCAATATAAAGTACTTTAGAACAATACAGAAGACAGAATTTTTTAGCATGTGTGGGGTGAGCCAGTGCATGTGTGTGTGTGTGTGTGTGGGTGCATGTGTGTGTATGGGTGCATGTGTGTGTGTGTGCACGTGTGTGGGTGGGTGCATGTATGTGTGTGTGCACGTGTGTGGGTGGGTGCATGTGTGTGTGTGCAAGTGTGTGGGTGCGTATGTATGTGTGTGCATGTGAGTGTGTGTGGGTGCATTGTGGGCGGGTGCATGTGTGGGGGGTGCATGTGTGTGGGTACATGTGTGTGTGGGTGGG
>CM052701.1:56095953-56174964 GCA_028551405.1 Uromys caudimaculatus
TGTGGGTGCATGTGTGTGTGTGGGTGCATGTATGTATGTGTGTGGGTGCATGTGTGTATGTGTATGGGTGCATGTGTGTGTGTGTGTGTGAACATGCATTGTGTGCATTTTCATAGAGAGGCCTGAGGTTGATGCCAGGGTATCTTCTTTGATCACCCTCGATTTATCAAGGCAGGTTTTCTTGAACCCCAAGCTTGCCAATTCCATCTAGACTAACTAGGCAGCTTGCCCCAGGGCCTGCCTCTGTCTCTCAAGTATTGGGATTACAGGCAAACACCATGCCTATGGGTTCCAAGTTTTGGTCCCTAAGCTTGAGGCCCAGTGCTTTATCCACTGAGCTATCTTCCAAGGGCAGATATAGTATTTTAATACCAAAAGGAGAGCCAAGAAATATGGCTCACAGCTCTAATCCTGGTCTCTGGAATGCTGAATGAAGCAGGAAGATGGCACACAGGCTAAGTTATCTCTGAAAGTGGATCAACATTCCTTCTTGTCAGTTTTCTTCCTAAGTGCTGAATAAATATTTATTAACTGATACAGAGAGCATACTTGTGGGGTTAGAAGGGTTGAGAAGGATTTGGCGTACATACTGGATTACTCATGAAAAAAATCACCTATAGTTAACACTGTAGATCCCACACTATGAATAATTCTAAGAATGCACTTTTCTGCATCTTACAAAATGAACTTCCAGTTATAAAAACATCTACAAAGAGTCACTTAAATTTGTCTAGGTTTTTTGGACTGGGTGGTGCTGAAGGTGCTTCACACAACGTCCGTCGAGTGCACATGCCTGCACGGCCAGAGCATCCCAGCCAGGGTACTCTTGTTTATGATGGCCAAGCCAAGGATTGACTTGTCTTGTCTGCTTTGTGAAAAGTCATACTGTCTTAGGTTTTACTGCTGTGAACAGACACTATGACCAAGGCAAGTCTTATAAAGGACAATACTTAATTGAGGCTGGCTTACAGATTCAGAGGTTCAGTCCATCATCATCAAGGCAGGAACATGGAAGCATCCAGGCAGGCATGGTGCAGAAGGAGCTGAAGTTCTACATCTACATCTGAAGACTCCTAGTGGAAGACTCCCTTCCAGACAGCTAGGAATAGGGTCTTAAAGCTCATGCCCACAGTGACACACCTACTCCAACAAGGCCACACCTGCTCCAACAAACCTCCAAATAGTGCCACTCCCTGGGCCATGCATAGACAAAGCATCTCACATACTGGCCTTTCTGAGTTCCTCAGAGTTACTAGCCTGGAACCAGGCCAACAGCGAAAGAGCACTGCACATCCAGCACTTTCCCAAGAGCACTGGTGGACTGAGCCTGGCTCTAGCTACTCAGACTGTTCTCTCTCTCTTACAGAAAATGAGTCTGTCTGGGTGTAACTGGCTAACCTCCTTGGGAAAGGGCCTAGGAGACCATGGCTAAATGCTTTGAGTCACTGAAGCAGGAAGCGAGCTTCAGGAAGCAGCAGCTCACTGGAGGACTACACAACACTAAGACACTCTTCTCTATGGGGAACACTTGATGAAGTGCAAATGAATCCATGTAAGGACTGCTAGCAAACTATAGTAGAAGAGGCCTCTGATAGCCAGTTCCCAGGACCACTGGGGATCACGGAAGGGTAATGGTATGTAGAACCCCGGGCTGTATAAAACATACCCAGTAAACACTCCTTGGTTGGAGCAGCCACAGACCCCAGGCAGGTTCCACAGTCTAGATAACTCCACAGTGCAGCAACACCACAGAACTGCTAGGGATACAATGGCCAGGGCAGCTAACATCAAAACCAATGTTTAGAAACGAGAATAGAACATGGTTTGAAGTGAGGAGACACTTGAGGCATAAAGGTTTCCACTTTAAGAGCCCAAGAGCCCAGTGATGGTAGTTCAGATGTAAGAACAGACCACAGCTACTCAGGAATGGCCCAGGATGAGATGAAGCCTAACAACTTGTCACAGTGAGAGTTCCAAGTGAGAGTGACCCAAAGAAGGAAGAACAGGCCACAGAAGCAACAGGCCTACTGGCTATGTTTAAGGCCCTTATTTTGGGTGACAGAATTTAATGACCCTTGTAGTATTTCCCCTACAGATTACAGACTTTGGGGTATTTCTCAGAAAAGACTACTAGTTATCCTCATTATCCAGTCTCCCTTTCCTTCGTAGCAATAGAACCCCTGACAGTTTAGTTGGATACATCTCCCAGTCTACCTTGCAGCTAGATTTAGCCAATGAATTACTTTCTGGGAAACTAAGGGAATTGAGATCTGTCATATGCTGGGCTGGTGAGGGAGCTGCTGTATGGCACCTGTCTAGCATTTATGAGGCCAATTTCAGTTCCCCAAAGCACGAGGCTTTTTTTTTTTTTGAATGATCATGTGAAATTTAGAGAAAAGTTGTCTGGCCCTAGTGGGAGAGGATGTGCCCAGTCCTACAGTGACTTGATGTGTCAGGGAAGGTTGGTACCCAGCAGGGAACTTCCCCCTTCTCAGGGCTTTGCCAGGGGGGTACTAGGAGGTGAGGTGGGACTTCCAGCAGGATGTTTAAGTGAATAAATAAGCTAATGAAACAAACAATGAAATAACAACAACAAAACAACAAACCCAAAAGAAAAGGATATATTAGTTTCTTCTGATGGGGGTGGGGGGGGGGAAGTGCTATATAGCACAGGCTAGCCCTGAACTCATGCTCCTTCTGTCTTACCCTTCTGAGGATTGGCATTACGGGCTTGTACCACTGTGCCCAGCTTCATATGCAGTTTCTTTACACATTTCTTCTTCAAACAGGTTGGAGTTCAGACAACAATGTTAGAGCACAAGGGTACATTAAGGGCAGAACATCCTCAGCATGAAGGAAGAGCTCCTGAGCCCCAGACTTTTATGTGCAAATATGTTGCTGTTAGGTTCTCTGTTATGTGCAGCTAATTTAATATTAACCACCACAAACTTACTGAAAGAAAAATGTCAAAAACAATAATGTACTCAAGGAGAGTTCTTTCAGAAATTAGACCAGAATATTTGCTAGGTTTTACTCAAGTAGACAGGAAAACGGCCTTTTTGTAAGGTGTGTTCAGGACACAAAGAACCTTAAACCTCAACAAATGAAACTCCACCCTAAGAAGCAGCCCTTTCCACTCTGCGGGGTTCATATATGCACAGCCCTTCTCCTCCTCTGTGTGAACATGAAGTGAATGGTCCTCTGCTACACACATTCTCACAATGGGCCACTGTCTTGACAAAGACCCCGCAATAGCTATTCTCGGTTGTCAACTTGACAGCATCTGGGATTAACTAAAACCTAAATGACTGGGCACACTTATGAGAATTTTTTTCTCAGTTAAATCATTAGAAGTAAGAAGTCATTCAGATTTTTGAGGTGGGAAGATCCACCTCTAACTGGACCACACCTTTGGCTGGCACCCTATATAAAGGGCATGGAAGAAGAAAGCTTACTCTTTTTGTTTACCTGCTTGCTTAGCCCTTGTTAGCAAGTCCATTCCTTCACTAGCATTAGAGCCTACTTCTTCAGGATTCCAGCATATACTGAAGACCAGCTGAGACATCCAGCCTCATGCACTGAACAACTATGGGCTTCTTGGAGCTTCTGTTCATAGGCAGCCATTGTTGGACTAGCTGGACCACAGTTTGTAAGTCATTCTAATACCCCCTCTTCTCTGTGTGTAGATAGATAGACAATGGATGGATGGATGGATGGATAGATGGATGGAGAGATAGATAGAATAGATTCATTCTATAAGTTCTGTTACTCTTGAGAACCCTGACTAACAACACAGACCCCAAAGCAAAAGCCGACTGACTATGAAACCTTTACAACTGTGCCAAGATAAATCTTTTTTCAAAAGATTTATTTATTAGCCGGGCGGTGGTGGCACACGCCTTTAATCCCAGCACTTGGGAGGCAAAGACAAGCGGATTTCTAAGTTTGAGGCCAGCCTGGTCTACAGAGTGAGTTCCAGGACAGCCAGAGCTACACAGAGAAACCCTGTCTCAAAAAAAAAAAAAAACCCAAAACAACAACAACAACAAAAAGATTTATTTATTTATGCATGAGAAGAGGGCATTGGATCCCATTACAGATGATTGTGAGCCACCATGTGGTTGCTGGGAATTGAACTCAGGACCTCTGGAAGAGCAGTTGGTGCTCTTAACCACTGAGCCATCTCTCCAGACCCAATCTTTTTTTTTTCTTTTTCTTTTCTTTTTTTTTTTTTTAAAAAAGCTGCTAAACAAAGCTTCTCTCAGGCACCTCTGCCTCCTAAACATTCAGGACCAGTAATATGAATTGGCTTAGATACATGTCTGTGCTTGTTAAGCATACTAGAGGGGAGGGTTAATATCCTTAAAAACTGAAGATTTTAACTTCAAGAAGCTGAAAATCTTCAGGTTCCAAGACTCAAAGGTATGAGGTGCCAGTCCCATCATTAGACTTCACTAGCTTATAAAACAGCACCAAAGTGAGGATGAGGTTTGGGAAATTAATTTGTTATATAAATGTCCATCAAACACAGTGTGAATACTTGCTAAGTACACTTACAAGTCCATAGTTACTGTGTATGCAAATGTATTTATCGTAATTGTTAAGAAAAAAAAGGCACATGACTCTAATCAGTTTGAGGTATCTGGTCTAGAATTGTTACCTAGTTTCCTGCTATCTTTTCTCCTTGCATTAGGGGGTAAACTTTAATCAGCATAGCTTCTTGTTTTCTCTTCCTGATTTATAGCACTCAGATGGAAGTAGCCTACATGAAAACAGGATTAGAGCCATGGGGGAAGGGAGATAATATGGGCAGCCTGCTTGTAAATCTGTACAGAACCAAAAAATGGAGACAGTGGACTGGAAGGACGGCTCGGTGGGCCTCCTGTATTATCAGGAGGACCTGAGTGAATTCCCAGGACCCATGGAAAGCCCATACATATCCATACATCTGTGTGTGCCATAATCCTAGCATTGGAGGGCGAGGTAAGTGAGGCCTAGGGGGCAGCCTAGCCAAAATGGTGAGCCTAAACTACAGTGAGAGATCCTGTCTCAGTTAAAAACAAACAAACACAAATGCAAAGCAATAGAGAAAGACACCTGATATCCTTTTCTGGACTTGACACATATTGGGCTACACTACAAGTATACACACACACACACACACACACACACACACACACATCAGGAAAAAAAATGAAGATGGTAACACCCAGAAAGATACTAATGGCAAGTGCTCAGATTGGGAAAAAGTCTTCACTAACCCGACATCTGACAGAGGGGTATAGAACTAAACAGAAAATGGAATTAGATAACATTCCTCTAGATTTATATGAAATACCTTAAATATTTATTTCCCTCATTCCTCCATCTCTAAAAAATGAATACTTTGTGTATAGTCACCAAGTTTATCGTCTTTTCTCAAATATTTGCTCATTGTGAAATTAAAAAACAAACAAACATTAGATTCTTTAAAATGTAATATGACCTTCAGCTCCATTTTGAACAAACATCACAACATTCAGAATTTTTCTAATAAAAATTCGAACAGGATTGGACCAGTTGCTATAGCTTCAATGTGCCCCTCCAAAGTACATGTATTAGAAAACTAATCTAGCCTAATACAGCCTGATATTTAGAAGAGGGGCCCCGATCATGAGATCAGTGGCTTTATAAGATGACAAAGAGGGGCTGGAGAGATGGCTCAGCGGTTAAGAGCACTGACTGCTCTTCCAGAGGTCCTGAGTTCAGTTCCCAGCAACCAGGTGGTGGCTCACAACCATCTGTAATGGGATTTGATGCCCTCTTCAGAGGTGTCTGAAGACAGCTATAGTGTGCTCATATACATAAAATAAATAAATAAATCTTTAAAAAAAAAAATAAGATGACAAAGAGACACAAGCATACACGAATGCCCTCCTTTGCCACGCCGTGCCTTCTCCCATTTATGATGCAGCAAGGCCCTCACATGGTACAGCCCCTGGAGTTTAGACTTTCTAGGCTCCAGGACTAAGAAATAAACCGTGTTTTGTTTTTGGTTTATAAAGTTTCCAATCTGTAGTAGCATGTTATAGCAGCAGAAAGTGAATGAAGGTTATCAGGCAAGGCCATTTAAACATTCACATTGAAACACTGGTCAGAAAAATTCAGCACAGTGAATGGCAACAATGTTAAACACCAAGGATTGTTATGAATCTACAATAGTTTAAAATAATGTTGTAACAGTGTTGAAAATTAAACAGACAGTGGCAAGGAATAGATGCAAATACATTTGGGAACTGCTAATATCAACTTTGGAAAGCTTTTATATCACACACTGGAATGGAAGGGTTAGCAACCAGTAAGCAGGCTGGAGCAGCAGCCTGGGGGTGGGGGTGGGGTGGGGCGGGGTAGAGAGACAGCACTTCAGGTTGGCAGCAGAAATGGAAACTTTACCTGTTTCTCAGACTGTGAGAATGGACAGCACCTGGAGAATGTGACCTGGACCCTCTTGAAAAGGTATTTCTACATTTATCTGATGGAAGCTTTTAAAAAAAAAGAAGTTGCTGGGTGTGGTGGCACTCAGAGGCAGAGGCAGGTGGAGCTCCTGTGTGTCATGAAATAATTAAATAATTTAAATAACTAAACAAAAACATCTGATGATTTATCCTTTTTCTTTTCTTTCTTCTTTTTTTTATGGTAACGATGGAGCCGGAGGAGAGGGTCTTTCCCCCACCCCCTTTTGTTTCCTGGTGCTAAGGAATCAAACCTAGGGTGTGTTAGGCAAACACTCTACCTCAGACTGGGAAGTACTTTGTAGATGGGGAAGAGGGAGATAAAATACCCAGGTGGTTCACGTGGTTCATCAAACAAGTAGTTCATTTTGATTCTGTTAAAAATTTTAACTGCATAAATTACATAAATATGCCTATGATTGATTAGGAGGAAATTTTTGTTTCATGTTACCACAAATATTAATTTCCCTAACATATATCTACCTTTTTACCATTGAATGAGAAAATAGACCTTAGGGTAGAAAAATAAATCAACAAATAAGAACAGTTCAGAGAAAAAGAAAAATAGTGATTTACAAACAAAGGTAGCCGACATTATTTCTAATCAATGTGTTACAAGTTAGAATGGAACAGGTTTCCTTCATTTACTGTCAAACCGAATCATATGGAGCATTCAATGCTGATGAAGGCTAAAGAGACAAGCACACCCATACCCAACCAGTGGGCCCAGAGACAGAAGCGAGGAGGGTTTGCAATATCTCCTAAGGGTGGAAGACCCTCAGCTGATACAGAAAGCTACACAAGATAAATAAGTAGTATTTTTTTAATGTCCTTGAGTTATAAAATATATCTTAAATGATGGCACCCAAACTTTTAAATATGTAAATTAATTTTTGATATACACTTTGAACTGTTTGACTATGAATGATATGCTTCAAAACTGAAATTTAATCCATGACATAGCCCCCCAAAGTTAAAAACAAGAATCTGAGTTTATTGGCAGTAAGTTTGGCCTGAGAAGAGGTAATTAGTTGTCTTCACTCTGTTCAGGCTGACACTTGCATACTCACAGTTATTTCATTGTGTTTACAGTCTGGACACACGCCCACAGGCATGGAAGGAAGAGGAACACACTCCCAGGATGATGCCTAAGAACACTTCTGAATTCTGAAAACCACTAGGCCTCAAGGTTATAGACTCAGGCTAGTGGCACGGAATAACCTTTCCCTGAAGAAAGGCAAGTAGCGGGTGCTAATGAGAGCTTGTTCAAGAGTAACCTCTGACTCATCAGACTGAGCATCAATTATTTGCCTGAGAGGCCTATGAAAGAAAGTGTTGTTGATATTGCTTGCGATCCAGAGCCAGAGTCTACTTCTGAATAACTCTACCTGCCTTTTACAGTATCTCTGTGTTTAGTCTTCATGGTTATAAAGGCCACTAGCTGTAAATTCTTAGGATTATCAGTATCATTACCTAAAAGTGGCTGATGGTTTTCCTTCCATTGGAAACCTTGGCACCACAAAACTAAAGCCAGCTGGGTCTACCTGAGTGGCCTGCACATTCTGTAACACTATTCTGGTGGCTTAGGCCCTACTTTCTGGCTTCCTAGAAACACAAGTTGCCAGATGACCTGTAGGTCATCTTACTATTTACAAGAAGCATGTATAAACTGTATGTAAAGTTACAAATAACTCTTAAAGTAAGGCCTAGAAAAAGTAAGCTTCCCGTGGGCAGCAGGGCTTTTGTGCCTGTTTTAGCTATGACTGTGTTCCCAGAGTCTAAATCGTTAACTAAAAAAATATATTGGATTAGTGGGAGAACCTTGGCCCTGACAGCTTAAGGAAAGCCCATTCCGTTAAGAAATGCTAGATACAGAGTTAAGACAGATACTGTGAATTACAGAAGTAAGGCAGATACAGAAAGCAGTACTTCCAAAATGTCAATATTCAGGAACATTTTAGTTCGGCAGATAAACTATTCAAGGATAGGGAAAAACTGTCACTGTCCCTAGCTTAACTTCCACACAAAAAAATGGAAGTAATGTTTTAAATAAAACAACCGGCAAACACGGCATTTCAGCGACAATAAACGTGTTTTATACCTATTCTTCCTCAAATGCCTCGGAGGAAGGTACAGAAAGTTCTTCCACACCGGAAACGGATTTACAGAGTGAACTGGGAGTTTGTTTGCTGAGAGCACAAGGCCTGGACCCACGCCCCCTAAGCATCCCCAGCACAAAACAGCAATGAGTGACATTGCGGTCATAACCCACCTCAAGGCCTGGGCAAGTCGGGGTTGGAAGGACGAAGGGTGGTTAGGGGACGTCAGTGGGAACGAGAAGCACGGAACGAGAAGCATGTCAGAGAGAGGAACCAACCCGGGGGAAAAGAGAATTCAGCCCAGGTGCTGCCTTCTCAAGACCAGCGGCGGCGCAGAGGCAGAAAGTGAGGGTGGTGGAACTGCAAGATGAAAAGCCTGCAAGATCTAAGTGGTCGCCCCAATCTGGAGGCGTCTGGCTGGGTCCCTAGACTGGAGAACACCGGGCCAGACCAAGCACGTTCCTACCGGTCCGCGCGCATCCGGTCGCAAATCCTGGAAGTCCGAGCCGTAAATGGCCTCCAGGGCCTGCAGCTCATGGTCCTGTCGCTGCGAATAGCTCTCCTGCGGCTCAGCCCGGCCACGTCCAGAGGCCCCGCGGCCCCCAGCCATGGCGGCCGGGGCAGGCGCAGCGGCCTAGGCGAGGTAGCGGAGAGCTGTGGAGCTCCGGCCCGCGCCGTGACCGAGCTGGGGGCGGGGCCTCGAGTCCAAGTCCGGCCTGGAGGAGGGGTCTCGAGCTGGAGACAGATCTGGAGGTGTGGCTCTGCTCTGGGGAGGTGCTTTAAAGACAGGACCTCCAGCGGGAGAGGTACGTGGGGGCGGAGCCTTAAGCGGAAGACCGGCCCAGGGGCGTGGCTCTGAGCAGGTGAGAGGATCTTGGGTGGAGCCTAGGCCAGGAGGCGGGTCTGGAGGAGGGGTTCTCCGAGGCTGACTTTTCCTAAGAGCAAGAGTAGGGGAAAGCTTTGCCTTCTTCCTGAGGGGTGGAATTGAGTCAGAAATTGCCAACATGCATTGGAAAGTCAGTCTCTCAGGTTGACATTAGTTTTCATAGAACAAGTCTGTAGCAGAAATAGGCGCTGGAATTCCTTCACCCTACCTGGATAGTGAAGGGAAATTTTTAAAGCGCAGTCCGATGAGTTAAATCATTTATCTTACCTGACCTTCTCAGAATGAGACTACTGGGAGGAAAAACCATAAACCCTTCTCACCACATTCGTTGAACCATTAATTAAATGTCTCATGCATGCTCTCTGGACTCTCTGAAATTCTCTCCTTGCATTTTCAACTCCCTCAAAGAGAATTATCCGACCAGTTCAGTTAATGTAAATTTGAGCGTTCTCATTAATGTAAATTGTTGCATCCTACTTTACATATTTAGGGATGTATATGTGTCCATAAGTATATTCGTAAATTTTGAGTCGGGGTCTCACTCTGCAGCATGGGCTGGCCTTGAATTCATGGTAGTCTTCCTACTTCATCCTCCCAGTGCTAGGATCATGAGACTGTGCCACCGTCGCTATCTGACCATATTTTTTTTTTCAAGCATATAAGTAACCTATCTATTCAGACATTGCTACTGCTTTGTTGTCTACATGCTGCAGCTTGATTCAGAAAAATTGCATCATCGCCGGGCAGTGGTGGCATACGCCTTTAATCCCAGCACTTGGGAGGCAGAGGCAGGTGGATTTCTGAGTTCGAGGTCAGCCTGGTCTACAGAGTGAGTTCCAGGACAGCCAGGGCTACACAGAGAAACCCTGTCTCCAAAAAAAAAAAAAAAAACTAAAAAAAAAAAAAATTGCATCATCATGTCTCAGGTTAGGTTAGGAGACATGTCTCCGTCCATCTTGTTTGCATCTATCTTGTTCACTCAGTAATGATTACTTAGGCATCTCACCTTCATTCATCTACTCTGATCAGACAAGGTAACAAAGACCTCTTAAAAACCATCTTCCCCTCCTTCCACTGGAGACTGTTCTATTTCCAGGGACCCCTGCCTGGATACATGGCAGCACTCGACAAATAGTGAAGATATGGGTTCCTTTTTTTTTCTTTTTTTTTTTCCAGTTCTCACATTCAGATTGTGATCATTTCCTCAGTTTTCCCCTAAGCTGCCTCCCATTTTCACCACCTCTTCACTGGCTCTCTATTCCGCCCGTCTTCAGCCCTGCCCATTAAGCACCTCTTCCTGTTGCAGCCAAAGTTCCTATATCACAAATATGCTCACACCAATCTCTAAAATTCTTCCGTTTTCCAACTGGTCTGTTTTTTATAAAAAAGAAAAACTCATTATAGAATCTTTGAACACTAAAGCAGAGGAAATAAGCCCACATATTTGTCACCCAAGTCCACAACTTCAGATGTCTTCATCAGTTTTGTTTCATGTTAATAGATAAGAATTATCTATTAGACACAGGACACTAGTTCTAACACATCGGTGGGTAAGGAATGGCTATTCATGGTGCTAAGGCTAGCCCAAGATGAGATAATTAGCTTCTGGACTTGAAACATTTGAACCTCACATCACTGCAGACAACTAACTCAAAAGCTAAGAATGACATCAGGTAGCATCTGAGGCCTATAGAAAACATTCTTTTGTCTTGCTGTAATTACCTCTCTGATTATCATTAGTGTATTTTAAACTGGTGATTTGTGACTTTCTTTGCTCAGTAAAACTATAAAACACAAGGAAACAGCTTCTAGCTGGAACCTAGAACCTAGCACTGGTTTCCTGGGCCATGACCACTCAAAACTGCTTCAGAATAAACTATCTCTTATTCCCTTTAAGATGAGGGCTGTGTTTTTTGCATAGAGGCCGCCTTATTACTAGCTAACATTCATAGATTATATTAGGGTTCAGTGTTGTACAAATACAGAATGTAATTTATCCAGCATTACTTTCCTATGTATGATAGTTTCATATTCCTAAAGAGAGTCCACCCTCTCACTTGTCTCTTAGATAATTCTCTTTAGACTTTGATAGCTGGTGTCTTAGTTACTTTTCTATTGCTGTAACAAAACACCATAACCAAGGTAACTTATAAAAGAAAGCATTTAATTCAAGGCTCAAGGTTCCAAGGGGCTAGAGTCCATCATCATCACAGGGGGGCAACAGGCAGTAGGCAGCAGGCATGGCCCTGGAGCAGTAGCTGAGAGCTTATATGTGATTCACAAGTATAAGACAGAGAGAGCTAACTGGGCTGCTGTGGCTTTTGAAAGCTCAAAGCCCACACCCAGTGACACACCTCCTCCAACAAGGCCACACCTCCTAATCCTTCCCAAATAGCCTCACTAACTGGGGCCTGAGCATTCAAATAGATAAGCCCACAGGGGACATTCTTACTCAGACCACCACAGTTAGGTGCCTACTTTTTATAAGAAACATCAAATGGCATAAAACACTAAGTATAAGTAAGAAATTCTCACATGACTGTTTCATAAATAGAAAGGGGCCCAAAGGGTTTTACTGTTTGTTGTTACTGCTGGTGTTGTAGCACTTCAATGGAGCCCAGCCTGAAGCATTTATGAAATTTTCAGTTTTACTGTCTTAGTTAGGGTTTTACTGCGGTGAACACCACCATGACCAAGGCAACTCTTGTAAGGACAACATTTAATTGGGGCTGGCTTACAGGTTCAGAGGTTCAGTCCATTATCATCTATGTGGGAGCATGGCAGCGTTCAGGCAGACAGGGGCCAGGAGGAGCTGAGAGTTCTACCTCTTGTTCTGAAGGCAGATAGGCGAAGACAGGCTTCCAGGCAGCTAGAATGAGGGTATTATGCCCATGCCCACAGTGACACACTTCCTCCAACAAGGCCACACCTCCTAATAGTGCCACTCCCTGGGTCAAGCATATACAAACCATCACATTTACTGTGTCAAGATCATCCTCTCTCTCTAAGCCAGTTGAGTCTGGATTTCTAAGAACTATCTTGGTAAGAAGACTGTGTGAAATAAGCTTTAAAAAATTAGGACAGGGTGAGGGTTGTAGTTCAATATTGAAGTGCTTGACTCATATGCATGGGGTCCCTGGCTTAGATGTCCATCAGTAAAAACTGATATCTCAGGCTGGAGAGATGGCTCAGAGGTTAAGAGCATGGACTGCTTCTTCCAGAGGTTCTGAGTTCAGTTCCCAGCAACCAGGTGGTGGTTCACAACCATCTGTAATGGGATTTGATGCCCTCTTCAGAGGTGTCTGAAGACAGCTATAGTGTGCTCATATACATAAAATAAATAAATAAATCTTTTTTAAAAAAATGCAAAAACAAAACCCCCTGACAACTCAGGAGACAAGAAGGGGGAGGGGCTAGGAAATGCAATACAGGACAGGGAGTGACAGAAAATGGAAAGTACATCAGAGAGTAGGTTGGCACTATTTCTCATTTTTAAAAGGCCTGCTCATCGACATCACTGTTGTTTCTTGGTGGATCTGAATGCTAGTCAGTGGTCTTGTCTGAGGAGCAAAAGCATGCATTCGAAACTCTGCAATTCAGTTCTCTTCCTGCAGTGCCCTGGCCTTGTGCATTTTAGGAAGGTACTCTACCTAGCTAAAGCCCCAGTTTGCTCTCTCCCTCTCCCTCTCCCTCTCCTTCTCCCTCTCCCTCTCCTTCTCTCTTCCCCTCCTCCTATCCCTCTCCCTCTCTCTCCCCCTCCTCCTATCCTTCTCCCTCTCTCTCCCCCTCCTCCTATCCTTCTCCCTCTCTCTCCCCCTCTTCTTCTCTCCCTCTCTCCCTCACTCTCTCCGAGGGAGTTGCTCCAGCTAGTCTGGATGGCATGCCATAGCCATGGCAGACCTTAAGCAAGTGATCCTCCTGCCTCAGCCTCTGTGGAGCTGGCATTAGATCTGATCCAGATCTTTTACTCCTGGTATTTGTCATTTTCATAGGCCTGAAATAGGAAAAATATTTATTAATAGACCTTCTCTCTCCCTCGGTGATGCAGATATAGGCCAGATTAGACTAGATTAAAAGTAAATACAGGCAGGTTTATTAGGAGGCAGCTCTCAGGCAGATTCCCCATCTCACAGGTGGAGGTCAGTGGCTTCCAAGCTAAGGCTAGTGAGTTTTATGAGTCTGGGTGCAGGGTGATGACGTATGAGCTAGGCGCTAGGATTGTGCCCATACATGGTCGAAAACTGAACCCTAGGTGGCCACTCTTTGGTGGGTTGCTGGAAACTCGGAAAGAAGGAATGATGAAATTCCTGTGTTTTCCCAAGCAAGCAGGGAAGGTTTTTCTGTGTAGGCAGGGTTGGGGGAAGGAGGGCAGATGGTTTTCTCAGCCTGTGCAGGGATGCGCAGGGGTCCAGCCTAACATTTATGTCTCCCAGGGGTCAAGAGGGTCAAATGCATTGTTTGTTTGATTGTAGTGCTGGGGACAGATAAGCAGTGCTCTAACACTGAACCTCGTCCCTAGCCCAACAAAGTCTCTTAGCACAGTGCTCAACCGCATAGCACTTACTAGCTGCCTGCTTTTCTCCCAGTTCAGAGCCCAGTGGAACTTTGCCTCCTCTGTGTTCTATAATAAGCATGTTTCCCAGAAATTGACCAACACAGTTTCTTTCTGCTGAGAAAAATTTGCAGTGCAGTCCCTGGGCAGTTAGTGTGGGCCCATCCCACACGTGGTTCTGGATGGCTGGTGCATATCCTGTAGTCAAAATGTTGGATCTTCCTTCAATCTCAGCACTATGGGCATTCCAGACCAGAAATTCTGAGTTTCAGGGAGCTACCCTATGCACTGTGGGATGCTGAGTGATGTCCCTAGCTTCTGTCTATCGTGGACTGACTATATAGAACAGACTGGGTTTGAATTCACTCATTGTCTCTTAATTTGCATTTATGTCATGAATAAAGTTTGATCATCTTTTCCTATGCTCATTTGCAATCTTTGTATCTTCTTTTTTACCTGACCTATGGTGCACCTAAAATGTTGAATTGTCCTTTTTTTTTTTTTATCAATTTATTTATTTATTATATGTAAGTACACTGTAGCTGTTTTCAGACACACCAGAAGAGAGCATCAGATCTCATTACAGATGGTTGTGAGCCACCATGTGGTTGCTGGGATTTGAACTCAGGACCTTTGGAAGAGCGGTCAGTGCTCTTAACCACTGAGCCATCTCTCCAGCC
This sequence comes from Uromys caudimaculatus, assembly GCA_028551405.1. Taxonomy (NCBI): domain Eukaryota; kingdom Metazoa; phylum Chordata; class Mammalia; order Rodentia; family Muridae; genus Uromys; species Uromys caudimaculatus. The sequence continues at coordinate 56,110,662 of CM052701.1, forward strand.
CTGAATTGTCTTATAATTGAGTTTTAGAGAGCTATTTATATATTCTTGATACACATTCTTTATCATTATATATGTGATTGTCAGCACACCTTTTCATTCTTTTGACAAGTGTTTTCCAGAGAACAGTTGTTACTTTTGGTACCAATGAATTTTTTTTCTTTTGTAAATCATATTCTGTTGTCAAATCTTTAAAATCTATTTTTTTTCTTCTGTAAATTATATGGACTTCACTTTCCTATTTGGGTATATCGTCCTGTTTTAGTTAAAAACGTTTGGGCTGGAGTTTTATGGCTAGGCATGTGCAATACCCTGGGTCCCATAGACAGACAGACAGACAGACACATGTATATAAACATTTGCACACACACACACACACACATATATAAACACACACATGCACACACACACATATATAAACACTTGTACACTGTAGTGGCTATTCCTGATTGTCAACTTGACTATTTCTGGAGTGAACTACAATCCAGAATTAGAAGGCTCACCTGTGATCCAGATCCTGAGGCTGGAAGACGCAAGTTTCTGACCTGGGTCTTGGCATGGAGATCTTGAGGCATAGTGGTCACGAAAAGCTTAGCCCCAGGCAAAGTAGTACACGCCCTTAATTCCAGGAGATTGGGGCAAGGAGATCTCTGAGTTCAAGGTCAGCCTGGGACAAAGCAAGTCCCAGATCCAGGCGTGGTGGTACACCTTTAATCTGGGCCACACCTTCTGCTGGAGACCTACATAAGGACACTGGAAGAAGGAAGATTCACTCTTCTTCGCCTGTGTGCCTTGTGAGACTGAGAAACTGCTAGATCCTTGGACTTTCATTCACAGCTGCTGCTGATCATTGTTGGGGAGTTGGACTACAGACTGTAAGTCATCAACAAATTCTCTTACTACATAGAGACTACCCATAACTTCTGTGACTCTAGAGAACCCTAATACACACATGTACACACACATATATAAACACTCACACACATGCACACACAGATATAAACACTCGCACACATGCACACACACATAAACACTCGCACACACGCACAGATGCATTAAGCATGTACCTTTTCAGTTCTGCTCAATGATTCCATTCCTGTGATATACTAAGAAATACACCATTTAGTAATAGAGAATAAGTGCTTGCCTGTGACCAAGACTAATTGAGGAGGTGGAGCAAGGGATCCCAGGGAAGCTAAATGTCAATTTTGTAGGTGATGTATACATTCATTATCTTGTGGTACTTGTTATCAGGGTTAGGGTTATAGTTTAGCAGAGCACCTGCCTAGCAAGTACAAGGCCTTAGGTTCTATCCAAATCAAGGCAAAGCAGAAGGAAATGAAGTTAAAGCCCTGCACTAACCATCAAAGTGAAGTGCATCATATATCTGCTATATCCCAACATGCTGATAAAAGAATTCCTCTGTTTGCAGTGGTTGATTAATCCAAAATCTAAACAAAGTCAGCAGGTCGCTTTGGGTTTCTGTATGTTCAGTAAAGGGTCATCTCAGCAGGTTTAGAATGTATAAACATAAATTTCAAAGAATACCCTGCTTGATAAGAGTGTTTTTGTCTGTCTGAAGTCCCAAGCTTCTCAGCGTACTTGGAGATTTTCTTATTCTTTAAACCCTCTCCTTCATTCTGTCCATCCCTTCTTTCCTTTGTGGTACAAAGTTCTTCATTTCGGAAGGACATTGACACTGGATCGAGAACTCAGTCAATCATTCTTTTCTTTCGGCAATAATGAAAAAAGGTATTTTAAAAGTTTTTATTTGGCATAGAATAGTTGCCATATTTATGGAGTGCAGCATGGTGAAACTGTTGCACATGTATGCACTGTGTAATGACCAGATCAAGGTGTCCACCATCTCAAACGCTGCACACTTTTTTGTGTTCGGAACACTCAAGATCCTCTGTGATGGCCGTCCCTGGTTGCCAGCTTGACTACATCTGGGATGAACTACAATCCAGAAACGGAGGGCACACCTGGGATTCAGGTCTTGAGGCTGGAAGACACAGGTTTCTGACCTGGATCCTAACATAGAGATCTTGAGGCATAGTGGCCATAAAAAGCTTAGGCCCAGGCAAGGTAGTACATGCGTTTAATCCCAGGAGACTGAGGCAAGCAGATCACTGAGTTCAAGGTCAGTATGGGACATAGCAAGTTTTAGATCCAGGTGTGGTGGTACACAACTTTAAACTGGGCCACATCTTCTGCTGGAGGCCTACATAAGGACATTGGAAGCCGGGCAGTGGTGGCGCACACCTTTAATCCCAGCACTTGAGAGGCAGAGGCAGGCGGATTTCTGAGTTCGAGGCCAGCCTGGTCTACAGAGTGAGTTCCAGGACAGCCAGGGCTACACAGAGTAACCCTGTCTCGAAAAAAACCCCCCAAAAAAAAAAAAAAAAAAAAAAAGACATTGGAAAAAGGGAAGACTCACTCTTCTTCAACTGCTTGCACTTACTTGCCAGCACATCTGTTGGAACCTACTTTTTCAGAATTCCAGTTTATACAGAAGACCAGTGAAACAACTAATCATGGGAAGGAGCAACTACTAGACTCTTGGACTTCCCATTTATAGCTTCCCATTGTTGGGTTAGTTGGACTACAGACTCTAAGTCATTACAATAAATTCTCTTAATATATAGAGACCTTCCATAAGTTCTGTGACTAGAGAACCCTGACTAATACATCCTCTTTTCTAGATATTTTGGAAATATACAGTTGTTGCCTACCTGAGTTAACCTATTAGTCTGTAGAATATTAAAAATTGTGTGTTATTTATGTGCATGTGTATGCATGTTCACGTGTGTGCAGAGGCCCAAGGTTGGCTGTCTTTCTTGATTACTCTTTGCCTTATTGAGAAGGGTCCCTTGCTAAACCCAGAGCTTGCCATTTTGGCTTGTCTGGCTAGCCAGCACACTCTGGGAATTCTGTCTTTGTATCTTGAGTGTTGGGATTATAGGTACACTACCATACTCACCCAGGTAGACATCTCCCAGCTTTTCTATGCTACTTAACTTGTCTTAGTTACTCTTCTATTGCCATATAAAACACCATGATCAAGGCCATGTATGAAAGGAAGCATTTGAGGATTCGTGGTCGCAGATGGTTAAGAGTCCATGATCATCATGGCTGGGAGCATGGTGGCAGGCAGGCTGACATTGCCCTGGAGCAGTGTCTTGTAAGCAGAACTTACATCTTGAGATAACGAGAGAGAGAGAGAGAGAGAGAGAGAGACTGAGCTAATGAGCTAACTGGGAATGAAATGGACTTTTGAAATCACAAAGCCTACCCTCAGTGACACATCTCCTCCAAAAAGGCCACACCTCCTAAACCTTCCCAAATCATTCTACCAACTGGAGACCAAGCGTTCAAACATATGAGCCTATGGAGGCTATTTTCATTCTAGCCACCACAACTGTCCTCTGTGTCTCTCCTTTCCCCCTCCTTTCCCGACTCCAGTTACCATGAGTCTACTCTACTTTGGTGAGATGAATGTCTTTAGCTTTCTCATTACCGTTTCTTAGCTCAATGGCCTCCAGGCTCATTCATTCATGCTTCTAGGAATGATAGAATTTCATTACTTTTATGGTGGAATAAGATTCTGTTATATGACTATTCCATGTTATATCTATTTATCCATTAATGGATGCCTAGGTGGCTCCTGTACCTTGTCTGTTGTGAACCAGAGCATCAGTAAGCAAGGCAGTGAGGGTGCCTTGAAAGAGTGGTTTATTTCACTTCCTTTGGAATCATGCCCAGTAGCAGGATTACATGAGTTTATAGTAGTTCTATTTCTAATTGTATTTTTAAAACTGTCATACTGTTTTTCATAATGGCTGTACTAATTTATATTCCCACCGATAGTGTGTAAGAGTTCTTTCTTGGCATACCCTCCAGAATTTTGTCTTTTGGTAAGAACCATTTTAACTGTGCGGGATTTATTATTGTGGGATTCACTAGCATTTCCCTGATTCTGCTGAGCAGACCTTGCATTTGTGTCTCTGCTGATTCTTTCTGGCCTGTAATGGTTTCAGTGAGGGTTTCAGTGAGAAACTTGATGTCATTCAAATGATTTTTTCTTCTATAAGAAATGTTGTGTCTCTTTGTCTACTTTTAAGATTTTTCTTTTTCTTTTTTTTCCTATGATGAGATTCATAACTTTAGTGATGACAAGGTTTAGTGTAAATTTTCTCTAAGATCAATATTTTTTGTTGTTGTTAATTATAGAGGTTCTAGTCATTATTTTTCTGGATACCTTTATTTTGAATTATTCCCCCTTTTCACTTTTGCTAGGTAAAGGCTCTCTGTGGCCTGGCAGCCAGACAAGAAGACACAAGGCTGTTCCTGCGGCTCCACAAGGACACAATAAAAATTACCTGCAGCCTTATTGCCATCTTGATATTTGTGGGCACTCATATTTACGTGTTTAAACTCATTAATAATAAACTTCAACTCACCAATAATATATTGGTATCACATTAAGGAAAGAAATCAAAGCACATCCCCCAAGTGTCATTTAACCAAGAGCAAGCCTAGATATGAAATCTTATCTTCACACTCCCTTTGCTTCTATCCCGTCTGCTATGTGAGTCTGAATCTGTGCCTACCCGAAGGTGTCTTGTGAATCTGTCCCTGTCCCTGTGTCTGTCACCTGTAAAGGGCTTGTCTTGCCTTTATTGAACAGCACAGAAAGTGCCACAGGGAAGGAGGGATACTTTGTGGAAATCTTAATGGAGTCTTACAAGGGAGTAAGTCACAAACGCCACAGCACCCAAGTGACATCGCTGTGCAGCAAGCAACAGCCTGTGTTGGATTCAGCATTTATGTGGATGTTCATTTTTAGAAGATTGCTTTCAGCATCTATTTTTTGCTGCTTTCTGCAGATGTGTATTAGGCCAGGGGTGCATTACTCTGGTCAGGGTAGTGGAGGAGTGTGTAAGATTGCAGTGATGCATGAGCTTAGGTTGTAAATGTTGATTACAGGGCGAATCCAAGGCAAAAACTGTTGGTTGTTACACTCTTCTAAAGGCAGGTTAAACAGGCTGAGTGCACAGCAGGACAGCAGTTAAGTAACCTCAGGCATAGTAATTACTCTGGCTGTGAGGTCCAGTAAAAGTTCCAGTCTCTTAGAATGTAAGAGATTTTTTTCCCTAACATTGCACTGCCAGATTATGTACATTAATTTATGAGTCTTGCCTTTTAACTTTTGGAATAATTTAAGTATATCCTTTTATTCCAAAGCTATGCCATTACTTCCCAGTTAGGTTCTGAATCATAGCCATGGGTCATCTTTTACTGAAGGAGATAATACTGTCTTGATCATTCAGTTCACCAGAATTGGTTCTCGATAACTTTCGACTCTGACAAAGAAATCAAATTTATCTTCAAAGGACATATTACCACAAACAGAAACACAGGAAAAAATGTGCTAGATTGCTAGATCCAGAATTTTACAATAACAGAGGAGCTCCAAAAAAGGGTTGAGAAGTATCAAAAAAATATCCAACAACTGTGTGGCTTCCTAAGACTACCCAAGGATGACAGGATTCATGGATATTTTCAATTTACTATTAGAAACTGGGCTGGGCTGGGGGTGATGCAGCGATAGGGTGCTTGCTTAAGATGTGCGAGGCGTTTGTTTTAATCCCTGGTACTGGGGGGGTGTTGCATGATCAGTACATGTCTGTGTCTGTGTGTGTGTGTGTGTGTGTGTGTGTGTGTGTGTGTGTGTGTGTGTGAGAGAGAGAGAGACAGAGACAGACAGACAGACAGACAGACAGACACAGAGATGTTGGCGTGTATGTGACTTTTGAGGCTTTCTATTTCTGTAATATCCTTGAGAAATTTAATAGCAAGTCTTTACAAAGGCTTTTTGCAAAGGATACTAAAACATATTTGTAGATTCAGATCTATGGGGAACCATTCCCCAACTGATAATACTTGGATAGTTTAGAATACGTGAAGGAATATGTTAATATTACTATCCTTTATGAGACAGTGTTTTTCACTATATAGCTCTATCTGGCCTAGAACTTGCTATCTACACTAGGCTGGCCTTGAACTCACAGTTCCACCTGTTTCTGCCTCCTGAGTGCTGAGGTTAAAGGTGTGTGCCGTCATGCCTGACTCTGAGACAGTTATAGAACATTGGAATATTTATGATTATGGACACCTAAATTTTAGGCAATTTTTTTTTAAACAAAAAGCTTCCGTGCTCTTTGCTAATTGAAAAGTAACTTGCCTGGTATGGTGACTCACGTCTGGGATTCCAATAATCAGGAGATAGGAGGATCAGCAGTTCAAGTTTGTCCTTGGCTACAAAGTCAGTTCAAGATCAGCCTTGGCTACTACCAAAGACTCTTTATAAATACCTTCCCTCAATTTAAAAAAAAAGGCAAGAAAAATAAGTGATTCTTTCTTTTTTTTGGGGGGGGGGGAGATTGTTGCTGTACCCAAATAACTCTACTCAAATTGTTCCAGCAGTGGGGGTGGTGCTCCTCACTACCCACCCCAATGTTCCAGGTTCTTGAATGAAAGACACACACAAACAGAGACACACACAGACACACAGACACAGACACACACACACACACACACACACACACACACACACACACAGCCTTTATATTTTGATATGCCTAAAACAGCTCAATAGCTGGGCCACTTCCTAGCCTGCACATGGTTAAACTACATTTCCATATTCCCAATTCATCACTAATTAAAACCCACATTCCATCTTGGCTCCCCGGACCCAGACCTGCAGCCCTCTCAGGCTGAGTTCCCGAGGACCTACATGGCTGCTATGTTCTCTGTCCTTAGGCATGGCTTCTACTCCTTTCCTGGCATGGTGGCTATCTCTGCTCTGGCTCCTTCCTCAGTCCTTGTCTGGGAATCCTAAAGTCCTGCCTCTGTCCCTCTGCCCAGTCATTAGCCACAGGCAACTTTATTTACCAATCAAACCCAACTGGGGGCAGGGTCCCGCAATGTCTTACATGAGGACGTGGGGATTCTCATGCAATTTTGGAGACCAAATCCACAAAAGGGAAATACAAGGTCTGCTAAATAATATTTTACTGAAGCCTACAGAGAGAATGCTTTAACATGTTGGAAAGGGAATGTTTTTCCCTCTGTGGTATTTGTTTTCTTTAATAAACAGGACTTGATCTAACATTGAAGTTCAACATACCTGACCCTGAGGTATTTATTAATTCAGTATTGTAGTCTCCTCAAAAAGCCTCCCCAAACAGCTCCTTCCTCCCTATGTCTATTGATGGAGGAGGATACCAGGTTTACAGAGGTAAAGAAGGCTGGAGATGGCACGGGCAGTCACACACAGGTTTGAGGGGACACTATTCATGCTTTCCTCCCTTTCCCCCCACTGCCCCTTGGGCTATATTGGATTCTGTGTTCTTGAGAAGGTTTATATGTTTGCCTGTGTTAAAAGCCAGTCTAGGTTTCCAGAAGAAGAGAAATGGCTTATCACCTATATTAAGTTTAAATACTCTCCAAAAAGCCATTTAAATGAAGTAAGTTTATCAGAAACTGATGTGGTTTGGACAGGAAAAGCCCAGCAGCTTAATTCAAAGGTTCTCAGAGGCTCTGTTATCCATCATCATTTTCATTTCCAGAGGACCAAGAATGTTCTAGTGCCACTACCAATATGCACAGAGATTTTTTAAAAAGTATATGACTTAATACCTGCTATGCACATAAATAATGTTCCCTTAACTGACTGTCTCCCAGCACAGGCTGGGTTGTGCTATAGGAAGGAGTAACTGTAAAGATATCTGTAGCTTAGTACAACAATGTTTATTTCTTGCTCACACAAAATTTATTGTGGGTGGCTATGTCTCCAGGACATGAGTCCTCCCATGTAGTGACTCAGAGGCTTCTCTGTGTTTAAGCAGTTCCATTCAGAACAAGACTCCCTTCCCAACCACTGGCTGGGCAGAAGAGGGACTGTGCAGGGCCGCGTGGTGTCAGACTGCCTGCCACAGACCACTGCCCCACAGGACTGGGTAATCAGAAATAGCATTTCACTGTCTCAGCCTACAAACACCTCAGTCATTTCTGCTCAGATTTCATTAGTCATAATAGTCATGTGGCCTTGCTTACTTGAAAGGGCAGTTGAGAAAGACTGTTTTCTGTGTCTAGAAGAAGGGAATGGGAAACTGTCAACATGAGTAATGTCTGCACAGTAAACCACCAACTACAGGCAAAGAACAATAGGCACAGGACTATAAGTACACCACTAGCCACATCGAAATACAGAACTGCCTACTCGAGATGGGAAGTCACCTACCACAGGGCTTAGAAAATACTTCTGTCTCTCCAACCTTCTTTTCTCTCTCCTTCAGTAAAAGCCACAGAAGAGCACTTGGGGATGTGCTGTGAGATGAGGGTCAGGAGGAAGGAAAGAAACTACAGCCCATAGGATCTAACTTAACTATCGCGCTGGACTTTGCAAGTATCCAAAATCTGGTTCCATCTCTTTTTCCCCTCCTACCCAGGACCCTTCCTGCTTTTTAATAAATGTCTAAGAATATTAAAATCCAAGAATTCTGAACACAAATGAAGATATAAAAGGAAGCAAGTTCTCACGGATACAAGCTTTAGTGCTATTTCGGACCTCCCAGTCTGGAACTACCAGAAACAAAACCTCGTTGTTTATAAGCTGCTTGATATAGGGCATTTTGTTACAGTAGCCTAAGCAAATCAGGACAACCTCTTGGGTTTTTGACCTGGTCATGCCCAATTCTAAGAAAAATTACCTAAATTAAAAGAAAAGTTTTTTCAATAGGAAATTCTTTTGACATATTTTTACTTAATGACTGCAATATCATGCTCCATATTCTACATGTTTGTCTTACTAGTGACCGACACCCCTGAGGGTTGCCTGCTTAAATGCAGTGCGGTTTTGTGACTGCTTCAACAAATCTAGTGCAGTGGATAAGATACCATGTAGATTCTAAAAATGACATAAAAATCAATAGAGCTTCTGCATGTCTTCACTTGAAGAACAGCGTTGCCTATGAGGAAGCTAAGCAGCTACGTGATAAGGCCACGTGTAGATCATTCAGAGGACAGTTGCGGCTGACTTCTAAGTTAAAGGCAGTATCTCCTCCAGCTACGAATAGCCTCCAGATGCCAGACTCTGCCACTGACTGGATTCCTGTCGAGATAGGTTGTTCAAGCCACTGAATTTTGTGAATTTGTCGCGCACTAACCAGAAAGTATAACATTTAAATGATGTCCAACATCATGTCATATATAAACCTTACCCTTGACTCATTCATCATTGTAGTCAGTGGAAAATTCACCTAAGACGTGTCTGTAAAATTGATGTCACCTTGTCCTTGGTTCTGTATTTTCATAAGGCATGTGTGTCTCAAATTTGGGGATCAAGGTGACCTCTGCTTTTTTTTCCCTGTGAAAGGTCTCACATATTCAAGCCTACCAATTTATTTTGTAGCAAATTCCTGATTCTCTTGCCTCTCCCTCCAAAACTTTTGTATTGGAGGTATGCACCACCATGCCCGGCTCATTTCTCCATTTTTCTTCCCTTTCTCTCTCTCTCTGGGAATCTCTCCATTTCGCTCCTCCTGCTTTACTATTTCTTCTTGTTTGCCGGCTTATCCCAACTTCCCAGTTCTTTACATCAGCCTGCAGGATCCTCCAAGTGTTCATCGCTGAATTCATTAGCAGTGTCCCTTGTGGAGGTGAGGCCCAATGAAAGGGCCTGGGAAACAAACCCATCAGTAGGTTTCTCTAGTCCACCTTTCGAAGGCTTTGGCTTGACGAAGGGCCCCGGAGGCTGGGCTCCCTACTCAGATAACAATGGCAAATGACTTAGAGCCTGCAGGCTGCACCTCTAAGGACGCTGGGGCAGTAACTACAGCAGCAAACGCAGCGCGGCTGGCAGCGCATCCTTCAGCAGCTAGACACTGAAACTGCGCGCCTCCCACGCGCCACGCCACGAAGTCACGCTCCACTGGGGCAAAATGGCGCTACATTCCTCCCCAGCAGCGGGGGGGAGGGGGGGGTCGTGCGTCACGTGACCTCGCCTGTCTGCCGCGCGGCCCCGACTGCCCCAGGCACGCGCTAAGAGCCCGGCTGCGGAGCGGGCCGCGCCACTGCCCCTGGGGCGTCCTACCTGGTCCCTGTTAGGTCACGACAATCTGTCCAAGCCAAGAAACGACCTGGGGGGGGGGCGGCTTGTAGAGGCAAAGGGGGCTGCAGAGCCGGCTCCAGGGGTCCAGGCAGCCGTGGGAGGAGGGATTGGACCCCAGCTGAGCGTCTCGGAGTCCTGGCGCTCAGCCGAGTGTGTGGGGCCAGGCTGTGGACACTCAGGGCCTGCTGCCCAACCTTGGCTGCCCACGGAGTCTAGCCCCCACCTTCCCAGCTATGATCACTAGGCTGGGGCATTTCATGGGGGTTCGCACCGCCCCAGCCTCGAAGCCAGCAGCATTGAAATATAGCTTCAGTCAAATGCTCCCTTCCCAGTAGGGAGAGAGAACCAGAGCGTGCGCGGGGTCCTCTGCAGCCGATGTGTGCGCTGGGTGGGCTTGGTCGCGCTGCCCGCCCCCCCCCCCCCTCGGGAGGAGGGCCCAGCGATGCGCTGTGACCGTGCCGCCTCCATGTGGCTGCTGACGGGCCCAGGGGGGAGCAGGCATGGGGCGCGGCCGCGCTTCCCTCCCACCCCTCCTCGCGGACCGCTGGCTAGGTGATGAGCAGACGTGAGGGGCTAGCAGGCCGTCCGGCTCTGCAGGACGCTGCCTGGCTCCCGAGCGTCGGTCTCTCCGCGCCCGGGGCAGGAGCGGCTGTGCGCTGGGCTCGGAGGCCAAGCGGGCGAGCGTAAGCCCCCGGCTTCGCTATGGGGCACAACAGCAGCTGGGTGTCACCGAACACCAGCCACCCGCGCAACACGTCGGGCGCCGAGGCTGGCGCCAACCGCAGCGCGTTCGGGGAGCTGAGTGAGGCACAGCTGTACCGCCAGTTCACCACCACGGTGCAGATCGTCATCTTCATTGGCTCGCTGCTCGGTAAGCCAACCCGTGAGGCCACCAACGGGCCGGGCTTCTCCGAGGACACAAGAGCTGCCGTGGGGTGCGGGGTGCCTGGCCATGTGCGGGGAGTTGAAGGAGGTTTAAGTTAAGCGAGGGCGGTCACCTCCAGCCCGGAGGCTGGAAGCAGAAGAGTTGGGACAGGGCTTCTCTTGGTAGGATGGTAAAGTGCGGGGTTCTGGCGAAAGACCTGTCCAGACAGCCCTTGTTCAAAGCGTCAGACTCCGCGCATCATCGCTTACCTTCTGGTGCCCGGGAACATTGCTGCCTCTAGCTCCTGTTTACAAATAGGAGCAAGGATTCCGGGGGAATTTGTTACTGATGAAGGAATGTTAACTCAATCAGATGTATTTTTGACTACTATTTCATATATATAAAATTATTTTTGAAAGAGCTCTATTTTACGTGTCAGTTTTGGCTTGTTTCTAGTAACAGGGACCGGGCTTCTTGTTGTTTTTTTTTTTTTTTTTTTTTTTTTTTTTTAAAAAAAAGAGCGTGTGAAGTTAAACTTTACATTGCCTTCAGATAATTTTACAATCTCTGAGTAAAACGGAACCCACTGGACTCCTCCACCTGTGTTTTAAGTGCATAACAGAGATAAGAAAACACAAATGTCTCAAACTACACACAATAGATTATAGATTTCTTCCCTTGTTCAGGGGGATTAAAAAAAATAAATTGACCAAAATGAACTCCGCTACTCGGTTACAGGGCACTGAATCGGCTTTCAAAAAGAGCTTCAGGACCTAAGAAGGATGAAAGAATTACTGTTCTTGTAGTTTCTTGTGCAATGGCTAGTAAAATGTGTGTGGGCTAGCGTGAGACTCATCTTTCCTCCCCCCTCCCCCAATGGTTCTTGCTCTCTAGGGCAACTCTTTAAACGGTAAACAGTACAATCAGACGCGTTCCATTGAGGTTGGGCAAGCACAGTGGATACTAGCAAACGAGCTTTAATTCTCTGTTGTGACATTTGTAAGAATGTGAAAAGATTACAATTTATGTGTGGATGTTGTGGAGAAGTCAAAGTTTCAAAGTCAGAATAAATTATATTTCCTAGACACTTGGGGATTTCCATGGAAACACAGATATCTGAGATATTAAAAGACTATATTTGGAAAAAAATAACGTGTGGAATTTCCCTTCATACTTTCTCAAGTTGTCATCCTTCTTGCCCATTCTGTTGTAATGGCTGGCTTCCACTTTTTGTCATGGAGCATTTCAGCTGTCTCTGTGACATTGTCTAGATGTGTGTTTTCAAGTGGACTGCTAAGTGAACACTTGCACAATAAAACCCTAGGTTCCAAATATTTCTGAGATTCATTTAACAATCACTAACTAAACATTTACTATGCAAAAGTACTATGCAAAGAGTTAAATTCCAGTATTGCCTCTCTTAAAATGTATATTAATGGGAAAGGCAGAAAAAATGACTTTGGGTTTTTCAAATGTACACATCTCTCTCATACACACACACACACACACACACACACACACACACACACACACACACACACAAAACTTTCCCCCATGTGTCTACAAAAGACGTAGTGGATAGTGGGCATTGATATGCTATTTCTGCTATCTCTCTGTATTTTTCTTTCCTGTCTTTCCTTGAATTGGATTCAGGAACTTTTAGATAAATAGGCTCTTATTTCAGTTCTTTTCCACACAGCACTTGTGGGTGACATGCAAAACTGCCTTCATGGATAGGTCTTAAAAAAAAAGAGACTCATTTCCCTCTGATCTTTGGTTATGCCTGACTAGACCTCTAAGAAATCTATTTGCTCTATTCTATTTCCAGAAAATACAAATATAGATAGCATTTCATGTTTCCTTGAAAACATAGCGAATTGTAACATTGTCCTGTGAGCTTACTTTTTGTGGGTGTTCTTGATTCATTGTTCTAGAAGGATCTGATCCGTTCAAACAAATCAATGTCCATGAGATTTTCCTGGAAATACCAGTTGAGGCTCAGTACTTATGGTCCAAAGCTATGTCCAGTTACATGCAACCCATGCAAACTTAGGAATATAGCTCCAAAGTCCACAAATAGAGGGAAGTCATTGATGAGCAGTCGGACGAAGGTAAAGTCTTTGGAGGGTGGAATACTGTCTGATGATAGATTAGCCATGACTTAGTGTACCTACTTGTCATCTCAAACACAGGCAATGAGTTGTTCTTTACTTTTCCTCTCTAAACAAATACAAACACTCTTTACAATCCTCCAAAAAATTTCTCTTTCCTAGGCTGTCTGAGACTCATTAGTACTCAGGAATACTTTCCTTGCACTGCTATCTTGCAGAACTTTAAGCACTTTTTAGTGCTCTAACTGGAAAATGTCGAAGTAACTTGGGATAACTGGAATGTTTCAGTCATCAGAATATTATTTACTGTGCTCAAAATGACTCAAGAATTGCTCAAATAATGTGCCTTTTGGGGATCTGAGTAAATGAGAGTTTCTCGGCCATCATGATACAACATTTTGGGATGCCTTCAGTTACATGGGAATCCTTGAAGAGAGTCACATAATTTAGGTCCTCTAGTAGGTGGCTCACACCACTTCTAGAGTCAACAACTAGAAATGAAAGACTCAGAAAGATTTGGAGTGGCCATTTCCAATAGGACAGAACTCGGAGGGCATGGTGGCACATGCCCTTCATCCTAGAACTTAGGAAGCAGAGGCAGGCAGATCTTTGCGTTCCAGGCCAGCCTGGTCTACAGAGGGAGTTCCAGGACAGCTAGGACTACACAGAGGAACCCCATCTTGAAAAACAAAAACAAATAAACAAATAAAAATCTGAACTCCACAGGACTGATCTTTCTTTTCCAAGTCTCTTTGGATTCACAATGAAAATGCCCCCAGAGGTACATTTCTCTTGTTGCTTTGCCTTAGAAAGGTCAGTAGTTATGATTGACTATTACCACTAAGCTCCTCCTACCCAGATCACTTGTCACCTGTGCCTGTTATCCTTGGAGGCATGGGAGACAGTTTAAAAAAAATGGATTTCCCATTTAAGTCACCACTGCAAACAATAGCCAATGTGTAAGTATTCCACACTGAAATTTATCTTAGAGCGTTTTAAAATACAGAGACTGGCTTTTCTTCCTCCTGCCAAGTCATTATGTATAAATGGTTCTCATGTTTAAGTTAGCCTCCTTTGCCAACTTTTATGCACTGAATATTTGCTGGATACCCACAGCCTCCTGCATTCATATATTACAGCTATAACCCCTGTGTGATGGTCTGTAAGAAGTAGGTCTTTTGGAGAAAGTTTAGATGAGATCAGATTTAGTGCCAAAGGGCTCACAGACTCTGTCTCTTCATCTTGTGAAGACGCAGGAGGAAGGCAATAGTCCATAAATCAGGAAGGGGGCCTTCCTTAGAACCTGCTCACACTGCATCTGATCTGGGACTTCCTAGCTTCCAGAATTGTTAGAAATAAACATTGTTCAAGCCATCCAATCTATGCATTTTGTTTGCTTGTTTACTTATTTATTTTTTTAAGATTTATTTATTTTATGTATATGAGTACAGTGTTTTTCAGACACACCAGAAGAGGGCATCCAGTCTGATCAGATGGCCACCGTGTAGTTGGGACTTGAACTCAGGCAGAAGAGCAGTCAGTGCTCTTAACCTCTGAGCCAACTCTCCAGCTCTCGCTCTGGCCCCGCTCGCTCTGGCCCCTCTCATTACAGATGGTTGTGAGCCATCATGTGGTTGCTGGGACTTGAACTCATGACCTTCGGAAGAGCAGTTGGAGCTCTTAACCACTGAGCCATCTCTCCAGCCCCTGTTTGTTTATTTTTTAATGGCAGCCTGTGCAGGTCACTATACTTATAATGGTGTATAGTGAATCACCGTGAAACTGATGACCCTTGGTCTTATTCTTTCAAAACAGGATCTCTCACTGAACCTGCAGCTAGGCTGCTGGCCAGGAAGCCTCAGCTATCTTCCTGTCTCTGCCCTCCTTCCCCCACACCACTAGGATTCCAGCTTGGCCTTTTACATGTGTGCTGGGATCTGAACTCAGGTCCTCATGCTTTTAGAGTAACACTCCTATCCACTGAGCCATCTCCATAGCCCTAAAGTATTCATTGTAAAGGACAAATAGGAAAAAGGCACATGAGCTCAGATAGGTAGACTGCTTGCCTAGCATGTAAGAGACCATTGGTTTGATTCGAACAGTTGGGGATAGGGTAAGGGGAGAAAGGGAGGGGAGGATTGGGCTTGTTGAATCTCTTCAACAGATAGATGATAAACACCATTTTGCCTCTTGCTTGTTTTTTTTAATAGTTTTCCAGCAAATTAACATGGCATACAAATAATGTTCATGATACTTGATAGAAACATATATTTGTGCCTTTGATACTAGCTAGAATATTCTTAGCATTCCTAGTTAAATGTTTGACAGGTGATGTATTATGCTAGCTTGTGCTCATAATTCATAATTATATAGAATAATTTTTGGTTAACCATAATTGTAGACAATAGTAACATAATGCCAGCTACCTTACATCTGTATGGTGTTTCTGTTTTGGCATGTCTAGAAACCTGTATAGACTACATTAAAAAACAAACCACAAGGCATCCTAGTCAGGTGTGGTGTCACACAGCTGGAATCCCAGGATTTGGGATTTGGGAGGTGGAGGCAGAAAGATCAGGAATTCAAGAAGTGAGTTCAAGGCTAGGCTGAGCTGCACAAGCTCCTGTCTACACGGGGGTGTGTGTGTATGTATATATCTAGCTGACCCAAAGAGTCAGGACATGTCAGGGTCAGTAATTAGCCTGGATAGATAAACCCAATATACTGAGTCCAAATGCCCCATCTTTGATTTTCCTGTGATAGAAGCTTACTCCACTCATTTTCCTCCCTCCGTTTTTATGCTTGTGTGTGTGTGCACGTGTGTATACAGGTGTGTGTGTGCCTGTGAAGGCCAGAGGACAACCTTGGGCGTCACCCTCAGGTATTTCCATCAGCTCCTTTTGAGACAGGACCTCTCACTGGCCTGGAGCTCACTAACTGGGCTGCACAGACTGGCCAGTGAGCCCCAGGGACCTCCTTGCCTTGGCACCATGAGCTCGGGAGTTACAAGTACCCTCCACTGTGCTTAGCATGTTTATATGGGTTCTGAGAATTGAACTCAGGTCCTTGTGTTTGCAAGCATTTTACTGACAGAGATATTCCCCTAAGCCCTCTTTTTTTTCTTGTTTTAATTTTGTAAAGTTAGAGCACAACATAATGACCGTTTGGTTTTTCTATAGTATGTCCAGTGCAGGAGCCCCTTCCGATCTCCATCTGAACAGTGGGCTCTAACCCTTGCTGCTCTGTTCTTGGCCTGCTCATGTATAGTACATCTGCCCACTTTTTTTTGTTTTGTTTTGTTTTGTTTTTTGTTTTTCGAGACAGGGTTTCTCTGTGTAGCCCTGGCTGTCCTGGAACTCACTCTGTAGACCAGGCTGGCCTTGAACTCAGAAATCCCCTGCCTCTGCCTCCCAAGTGCATCTTCCCACTTTTTAATTCTTCTTGGAAATTTAATTCTCTGTTGAAAACCATTTTAAAAAAACCAGCATTTAAAATAAAATTTATATGCTACAAAGTTTACCACTCAGTGGTTTTTAGTGTATTCACAGAGTTGGGCAATCTTATTATTATTTAATTTGGGAACATTTTAAAAAACATTTCACAAAGAAAATGTGCCCATTAGCAGTTATGCCAATCCCCTCAGCATCCCAAGTTGTATTTATCTATTTATGTCTTGTGGGTTTTCTGTTATAGACATTTCATATATTTGAAGTCAAATGTGTTACTTTTTAGGACCGGCTTCTTTCCTTTGTAATGTTTTACTGTATTGTTAGGTTTCATTCAGATTGTAGTGGGCATCAGAAGCCATTGTTATTATTTATTCTGTTGTTGTGGTACTGGGAATTGAACCTAAGGCCTCCTGCGTGCTAGGCAAGTCCTTTTCCACTGAGCTGTATTCCTTCTCAGCTCTCACTCCTTATTAAAAGTTGTTGAATTGGGGCCAGCCAGATAGCTCAGTAGGACACTTGCCAGGGAGCCTAATGGCCTGCGAGGAAGGAGGAGAGAACGAGCTCTTGCAAGTTGCCCCTTAACTTCTACACACGTGCTGTGCGTGCACATGCCTGCATGCACAGATACGGTATGTATTTGTGTGTGTATCTGTGTAGATAAGTAAATGTTAAAATCACTAAGCAACATCTCCTAGTCTGGACTCAGTACATTTTGTGTATCCATTCATCGTTTAGTGGGCATTTGGGTGGCTCGCCTATTGGCTACTGTGAATGATGGTGCTTGCTATGAATATTTGATATGTAAGCTTTCACGTGGACGCATTTTTCAGTTCTCTTGTATGCATACCTTAGACTTGAATGGGTGGGTCTTAGGAGAACTCTGTGGTTAACCTTTTACACTGTCAAACTGTTTTCCGAAGTGTCTGCATAATCTTTCCTTCTTGCTGGAGGTGTATTTGAGGGCTGTACTTACATTTTTGTTAATATATGTTATAGTTTGTCATTTTTTGTGTACCCACATTTTAGTGGCCGTGGGTTGGTATCTCATTGTGACTTCAGTGTAGATTTCTCTAATGGCTAATGATATTAAACATCTTTTCATGTGCTCATTATCCATTTGGGTATCTTCTTCTTAGTAGCATCTATCTATTTAGTATCTTTTATTTAGTAGCGTCCTTTGCTTTTTTGTTGAATTGTGAGTTTTGTAAACACTCAGGACACCAAACCCTGAGGTAATTTGCAGATATTTCCCCCACTCTGTGTGTTGTCTGTGCTTCATTTTCTTGTTGCCAAAGTCAGAAGTTGAAGAACAAATGAGGCACATTAAAAACAAAAATTGGGGTGATTGCCGTACTGATGCCAGACGTCTTTAATGAAATTTAAATTGCTGTAAAGTGGCCTGGTGAGATTTGACTAGAATAAAACTGTTTTGTGAGATTTTGGAAAATTGGCAGTGGAATTGGAAAAGAAAACACAATAGTGGGAAATATAGCCTGAAAAAATTAAAGATGTATATGCTCATATATACATTATATATAGATGCATATATACATCTTTAATTTTAATAATATATTAAACCTAACCTAATAATATATTAAACTCCTAACCACTGAGCCATCTCTCCATCCCTTTCATATTTCCCATATTGGGTCATGTTTGACATTTAAATTAAACTGTAATTTTACATCTGTATTAATTACCTTTATATCTCTGCAGCCATAATCCATGATAGAAATAACTCCAGCAGGGAGCAGGAGGAGAAAATTTGCTTTGGCTCATGGTTTTTAGAGGGTTCGACCTATCCATCATGTCAGGGAAAACGCGATGCCAGTAGTGTGTGGTGCAAACTTTTCATATTGCAGCAGACTCGGAGGGAGCATGACAGGAACCAGCGGCTGGCCATAACTGCCAGAAGTCTGTTCCTTTCTGTCAGCTAGGCTTTGCCTCCCAACGTTTAAAAAACTTCCTAGACTAGCTCTACCGCCTGGGAAACAATCGGTCAAAATACAAGTCTGTGGGGAACACTTCAGATTTAACTGGAAACATTCCATGCCTGGCCTCCAAAGGTTCCTAGCCATCTCACGGTAAGAAATGCATCTAGTCTGACTTCTGGAGTCCCTAAAGTCTTAATAGTTCCAATACTGCTAAGATATACATGTCCAAAATCTCTACTGAAATTCAAGACAGTCCCTTAGCTGTGAGCCCCTATTACATTTAAAAGAGAGTCATATACTTCCAACATACAGTGACACAGAATCCCTATTCCAAAATGGAGGAATAAGGGTATAGATGAAACCAAAGAAAGGCAAAGTCGTTAGGGTAGAATTAATCACTATAGCTCCATGTTTGATACTGAGAGCATGTGGCATCATGATATAGGTTTTAACAGGCTTGAGTACCATCTCCTCTGTACCTGTGTCACACGCAGCCCACATGACTTCTTGAGTTAGTGTACACAACCTGCCTTGGCAAATGCCCCATGTTCTTGGCATCTTCACCATCCTGGAGTCTTCATTCTAACATAGGCTTTACTCTCACAGCTTTATGCATAGTCCTCTCAGGAGTTCCTGCAAGGAATCTAATCTTGCTCCATTGCCAAACTTCACTGGCTTTGTAACTCTTGGATTATGCAGCTTTGCAAAACCAGCAACATATATGAGATGCCAGTTTCTGTTGCCAGTTTGAGCAGTAGCCTGGACCTCTTGGACCATGGCAGCAGTGCCCTTTGAGTGCCTGAGTGGCTGAACTATGGAAAACACGTCCCTACTGTGCTGGCTTTGGTCATGAGGTTTTATTGCAGCACTAGTAAGCCTAACTAGGACACCTAGTGAGCTCTTTTTAAAAGTAGAGACCCCTTGACAATGCTATCTTTCATTGTGTTATTTTTAAACTTTATTTTTATTTATGTGTTTATGTGAGTGCCTGATTGTATGTGTGCCAGTGTGCAGGTGCCTGTGGAGAAGATGAGGGTGTTGGAATCCGCAAATGGGTGCTGGGAACTGGCGTGAAACCCACATCCTCTGCAAGAGCAGCAAGTACTCTTAACTGCTGAGCCATCTCATCAGCCTGCGCACTTTGTCCCTTGAGAAAGAAACACTTTTAAATGAGTGTAGTTTTACACCCTGGAACCTACAGTGGGTGGGGTCTTGCCTGTTCCTGAAATGCGCACATCTTTGCTGTTGTTACAGTGTAACACATTTGGCTTCTTGTAGCCCTTGGGTTAGTTGGAGAGCCCACGACTTGAGTGAGGCAAACTTAATTTCTCAAGGGAGGAATAGAGCAAGCCTGAGATTGAGGTGGGAGATTTTTAGCCAACATACTTACAAACTCAGCTTTAGCCTTTGCACAGGAAGTAGTAACCGGTTTCCAGGACCCCTCTTTGAGCTTAGATCCACGATTTAATTGTTTAGTCATGATTTGTGTCTAAGTTTGGTTCTCGTAAAATTCCACTTTATGCTGGAGTGTTGCTAGGGATTAAGAGGAGAATAATTATGAATAAAAACTTCCTCAACATACTCTAAGGTGTGGGCAAAGGTTAAGAAACCAAGTGAGAGTCCTGAGGCCTTTCCTTTATTACTGTATCCATTAAAACCACAAAACAGTAACCCTTCCCTAGCACACACACACTTTTCTTGTTAACCTTATGCTGAAAACTGGAGTGACCGTCCTCAGGAAATTTATCAATCCCTCTCCCTCTCCCTCTCCCTCTCCCTCTCCCTCTCCCTCTCCCTCTCCCCTTCCCTTTCTTTCTCCCTCTGTCCCTCTGTCCCTCTCTCCCTCCCTCCCTCTGATGGTTTAGGCACCTTTGACTTATCCGCCAGCATGGTAACCATCAAGCAAGATAACTTTCAGTAGCCTCAGTTTCACACAGAGCTTTTTAGTTTTTGGCACAAACCATGTTATTTCATTCCGTCATATTAACGATGTGAAATGATGCAAAGGATTTTTCTTTCTATTTTTTTCTAACTAAATCTTTTCTCTCTAATAGTACAAACCCCAAAGTTCCAACAGCGAGTAGCTGGAGCATGCCTGCTGGAGACAGCAGAGCTGTGTTAGCTTTCTGTGACTGTCGCACAATGCCTGAGGTTATTAGTCTTTTTTTTTTTTTTCTCAGAAATCCGCCTGTCTCTGCCTCCCAAGTGCTGGGATTAAAGGCGTGCACCACCACCGCCGGGCCTCAGAATTCTTTTTTTTTTTTTTTTATTTTTATTTTTTTTTATTTTTGATACTTTATTTACATTTCCAATGTTTCCCCTTTTCTGGGTCTCCTCTTTGGAAACCCCCTATCCCCTCCCCCTCCCCACCTCTGTGAGGGAATTCCTCCTCCCACCTACCCGCCCACCCATTCCCGTATTCCCACCTTGACATTCCCCTTTACTGGGGCCTTTAGCACCCTCAGGCCCAAAGTCCTCTCCTTTCTCCCTGATGGCCATTGAGGTGATTCCTCTGCCGGTTATTAGTCTTATATGGGGGAAATGTTTGTTTTGGTTCTTGGTTTTGGTTTAGGGTTGTTTGGCTCTGTGGTTTGGGGCTGGTGGAAAGGCTGAACAGTGCAGCGGAGAGTGCAGTGAAACAGAGCTGCTCACCTTACAGCATACAGGAAGCAGCAGGCAAAGGAGATGCTGGGATCCCAACATCTAGGCTATACCCCTAGGACCCAACTTCATTTCTCTAGCCTTCATCTCCTAAAGATTCAACTCCCGCCCAACAGGGCTGCAGGATGGGTACCAAACCATCAATTTATGGGCCTTCAGGGGATATTCCAACAACATCAAGATCCCACTGTCCAAAGAAGAGTCATATAGTAAAGAAAGGTGCTCACTTGAGAGGAGAACTGCAAGAATTTTCATGCTTTACAGAAGGGAGCCCCATCTTGGCAAACAAAGCATGCATGCAGTAGGCATTGGAAAACAACGTTCAGACTGTAATTTTCTATTACTCTCTTTTGTGATAGCTTCTCAATAGTTGTCTTGTCTAGCCCCACTCTTACCATGGGAGAGAGAATGGGCACATAAGCCAGCCTTGCTGATCCTAGATCATGTTTACTTGTCCATGGTGATTATGTCAGGACTAATATGGGATGCATGCTTTATCTATCACATCAATCAGGGTGCTTGATATGGAGTCGTTGGTAGAGAAGCCCTCTCTCCGCAAGGGTTTGGTAAGTAGTACAATGGATGCTAAAAGCTATCTGCTTAGACTATGAGGCTATTGGGAGAAGCAGATGTAAGGATAAGATGAGGAGAGAGAAGGGAGGCAGAACGAATGTGCTCTGGTACTCTTGATTCCCTGGAGCTCTGGAGCCTAATTCTACCTCTGTCTTCTCCAGTTACACAAACCCCAAAACCACAAATCCTTTTTAAAACTTAAACTTGAGTTGAGTAGCAATAAAATTTACAGAAGAAGTAGCATTATTCTTATCCCTCATTTGGATAAAAAAAAATCAGAAGGCTTGGTGGCTAGTTTAATAGTACATTTTAGCAGCCGGGAAGACCCTCTGCAGTAGAAACTGGAGGCCTTGCATGAGTAGCATTGGAAACCCAGAGCTGTGAGAACCCAGCAGGAGCCCGAGAGGCTCTGGCAGCTGGAGACAAGGACAAGGTCAGGGAAGAGTATGCTCAGGCTCAGAGGGTGGGACACAGGGATGTGGTAATGCAAGATACCATGGGTCTGGCAAGAGGTTCATGGCTGCATAGAAGTAGAAGCCCAGAAGTGATTCATTGAATCAGGAAATGTTTTAGCTACTGTCTAGAACCAGCACACAGCCTCTGATGTTTTTAATCTTCATTTAAACCCTTACTTTTACCTAGCAACTTTTCACACATAAATATCAGATAGTTAATATAAAAACCCAATAATTAGGAAAGAAAACCCAGCTGTGTTAGAAAAAGGAAGTTGCCCTTATCAGATGTGGCTCCCCAGAATGCCTCCAGGTTGGATGGAAGCTGGCTTTTGCATTCTTAGTGTTTCCAGCCTCTGACTGGAAACCAGGCTTAAAGGTGAAGCTGAGAATCACAGCCTCCACTGTAGTCATTCTGTGGTACCCGCGGGAAGCCCTGGACCGCTGGCCAGTGTATGGTTGGGGAACATGCCGCCTCGTGTCTTCTCCTCACAGCCAATATCCAGCAGGTCACTTCTGTGAGGCTGAAATGCGTGTTGTCAGCTGAGCAGTGCCCAGGGCTTGGCAGAGAAGTGAAAGCTTTGCTAACAGGAGATCCATGCATCCAAGCACCGAGAGGAATCTGGGCCAGGCTCTTTACCGCATTGTCAGGTTCAGCAGACAGTACAAAGGCAGGAAGCAAGAAGCAGGAGAGGGCCAAAGCAGAGGCAGCACACACCGCCCGCACCTGCTCTTGGCTTCTTTGACACATCAAGCTTAGTCCAGTGGAAGGCTCTTCCTAGATGCTCCCCCTGCAATGGAATATTCTTCTCTGGTTGTTTCCCATAGCTCATCTGTCTGCCTCCCTTCTTCCCTTTCTCCCTTCTCTCACTACACAGCACAGGCTGGTCTTGAATTCTTTTTTTTTTTTTTTTTTCGAGACAGGGTTTCTCTGTGTAGCCTTGGCTGTCCTGGAACTCACTCTGTAGACCAGGCTGGCCTCGAACTCAGAAATCCGCCTGCCTCTGCCTCCTGAGTGTTGGGATTAAAGACGTGCGCCACCACCGCCCGGCTGGTCTTGAATTCTTGATCTTCCTGCTTCTGCCTCTCCCACCAGCATGACTATCTGGCCTCTTTTAAATGGCAGCTCACATGCCACGGGGCCTTTCCGTGCACTTTATCTAAGGAACTCTCCCCACTTCTAGTATATCTGCCCGATTGTAGAAACTGTATCCCCAGAAATGACTGTACTTGTGTAGTGTATTATCATGTTCTGTGTGAGGACAGGGACTTTGCTGCAAGCATTACTGTGTCTGATGTCTATCTTGTCTGGTACACAGTTGGTATTCAATAGTAAGTGATCTGAAATATTTGTGAGGACAAATTAACTAATTAACTTCTTTCCTGGTCTGCCTGAGATCTAGGAACACATAGGAATGATAATGAAGTTTACACAGCCAAGATTCAGATATGTGAAGCCATGTCCAGTGGACTGGAGCCATGCCTTCTAAAGTTGCCTATCTGGAAGGATGGCAGCTCTTCTGATGGGAAACCATAAGGAAAGAATTTATAGCTTGATTTAAGCTAGAACAAATCTATGAAATGACATAGTATGAAACAGGCAGAGTAAGGTATGTGAGGCCATCACTACAGATTCTGGAGTCTCTGGGATCTTAGAAGTATTCAGAAGTCACGGTGTTTCCTGTGGCTGAGGCATAGAGTGGCTGAGAGGTGAACGTTGTCACCAGGAATCAGCTGACATTTGGCTATCTCTGCTTTCAAACATGGCTCCTGGGTGTGTGGGATCCGAGTGGGTTTTTTTTTTTTTTCTGTGTTTCTATCAAATAGAGGGGGTTTCCAGGATACCCCCTCTACCTGTATACTGTGGAGGCTTAGTAGAGGAAAGGGGAGTCAAATAAGAAACAAAAAATAGTGGAATATCTTCATTCTAGTCAAGGTAGCCAGCAAATGTTTTAGCAAAAGTCTGAGTTTTGCACAATGAAAGTAGTAGATTCACAAATGAGTTGGATGAAACATTACCTGTCAGTGGGATGTGTGTCTGACAAAGGCCGTTTGTCACTTGTTCCATCCACTTGGGCATACACAGCTCTTAGTCTCAACAAAATAAACTGATTTTACTTGGGCATAATTATAGATTCCCATGCAGTTGCAGACGGCTGGGCATGGTGGTGCACACTTGTAAACCCAGGAGGTTTGTGAATTTGAGTCTAGCTTGGGCTACATAGCAAAACCCCGGGTTCTTTACCCCGTTTCCTAATGACAAACCGTGCACGCGGGGGGTTTGTGTGTGAGATGGGGTCCAGTATCACAACCAGGATCTCACTGCTATTTCTGTCACTGCAAAGTTTCCTCTTCTTGTACTTTATAGCCACACCCACTTCTCTTCTGCCACACTGTCTTTGTCCTTGGCCACTAGTGTCTTCTCCAGTTAGGTCATTTTTCCATCTCAATGGCATTATATAAATGGACAAATATCTTACATGATCTTTTGCAATTGGCTTTTTTTACTCAGTCTAGTTTTGAAAAAGTATTCAAATTTTTTCATGCATCAATAATTTTTCCCTTTTATTTTGATTCCAATTATATGACCGTTTTTGGATGAATGTATGGACAATTGTCCATACTTTCCTGGTCATTCCTAAGACAGCACTCTCTGTATGCTGTCAGATGAAAGAGTCAAAGCACCAAACTTCATTTAAAACAAAAGGCGCTCCTGTTCATGAAATCCCTAGTCTGGGCCTGTTGCTTGGGAGAAGGCTGAAGTTAGATAACCAGATGTGAAGTCACATCTGGTTCCATCCTCATCTCAAGTCTCTGGCCAGGTTTTCTTGGCTGAGGTTAGTGGCAAAGGAATGAATAAGGGAGAGAAATGTTTCTCATTGATGCTGTTGAAAGTGGTCCATCGTCTCCAGGTTTCCTTGATGGTAGTGATGTCTCCTTTGTGCCCTCCACCTAGGAGTTCAGTTAACCCCAGCTAACTCCACCAGCCATCCTCATCACTATTGGGGCTATAGATGTGCATGCTGGGGAATCCGAATGCAAGACCTCATGTTTGTTCAGCAAGTACCCATCACCACTGAGTCATCTCTCCAGCCCTGAAGTCTGTACACCCCCTCCCAAAGATTTATTTTGAATTAGGTGAGTGCATGTGTGCATCTGTGTGTGTGTCTATGCTTGTGTGCACGTGTGCATCTGTGTGTGGGCATATGCTTGTGTGCACCTGTCTGTGGATATATACTTGCATATGAGTGTAGGGGTGCCCGTGGAAGACAGAAAAGGGCATCAGATCTGCGGGAGCTCGAGTTACAGCTGGTTGTGGGCAAGCTACCATGGCTTCTGGATACTGAATGCTGGTCCTCTGCAAGATCAAGCACTGCTAAGCACTAAGCCACCTTTCCAGCTCAGACTCTGACACCTCCCTGTACAAAGCTCTGTTCCATCTGGAGCCTTGGTCACATTTTCTCTTCCCAGTCACACAGCACTATGTTAATTTAGAAAAAGAGTGTATACCTTCTTAAAACTTGAGAGGCAATAAACAAACAACCAAATAAAAAACCTTGAAGTTTCTAGAGTTTACTGCCATTGCTTCAAGTTCTGGAGCCGAGACACTAACTATCCTTTTAAAAACCTCACAGATGGCATGGCCATTACGTATTTTACAATTCAGAGGCGACTGGTCTGATCTTTTTGTGGCATTTTTTTCCTCCTCCCTATTTGTGTGGTTTCCGTTCACAAAGTCCATGATACAATGAGATCCACTTTTCAGAGCCCTTACAAGGCTTGCAGTTTCCAGCTCACACGGTCAGGAATAAAGAATGACGAGCTTCCCTCCCGTTTTCACTGATCCTGTGAGGTGACCTCTAGTGGACCTAATATATCACCAACATATAATTTCAGGTCATACTGCCTTCTCCAAAGTTCAGATAATTTATTACTTGTTCTGGATAAAGTAATTGGAGAGTGCCTTGTATTAAGAATGACTTTGTAGTTTCCGAGCCAGGATATTTGAGGACATCTCTGCCTTGTGTGCTTTAAATGTAAGCGCTGTTGACTCCCTGGTTCTCCTCAGCATCCTGTGTGTACTCATTTGCACCTTTAATTACAGCTACATTTTGTTGGGACCTACTGTGCAGTTTCTCAGGACAAGAAACACTTTTTGCAGCTGCTAAGTGGAAAGGAAAGAATAACTCTCCAAAGTCTATGTGAGTGTGAATTTAATTTCCAGGAACACAGAGTTCAATAGAGACTCACACAGAGACAAAATAATCAAATCAGTTCCTAACCCCTCTCATCGATTGACGAGAATAGCATCTTTTATGTTTGTCCTGTTGTTTCTGTGGCTTGCTCCCAAGACTGTAGATCATTAGCAGCAATGAATCTACCAATGATCAGTCTGAAAATGAAGCCTTCGGCCTGTGTGAAAGAGAGGGGGAGGGATGGGGGCTAACGGCCTATTTCTCTGTGGGACGTTGCCCTTGTTAAGATTGGATAGGACTTAGCTCTGAAGGGCACCCAATCGTTTTTCTTGTTAGTAACAAATCAATGGACTCTGTCTAGCTGGTATGGATCACAGCTGGGAGGAGGGCTGAAGTCTGGCCTGGCCCTGTTGCTGAGCCAGATGGATGCCAGGTAAAGCTGTTCCTTTGTGATTGTCATTACAGGCTGAGATTCTTGGACTTAGGAAGCCCTGGGTTGTATCCCTAGCCCCATATAAAGTGAGTGTGGTACTCCTATAATACCAGAAATTAGGAGGTAGAGGCTGGAGGTTCAGAAGTTCAAAGTTATCCCATGCTACATTGAGAGTTGGAGGCTAGTCTGAGATTCATGAGACTGTCTCAAAAAAGCAGATAAAACATGCCTGTTAAAAATGCAGGTTCCTGGGCTGGAGAGATGGCTCAGCACTTAAGAGCACTGACTGGTCTTTCAGAGGTCCTGAGTTCAATTCTCAGCAACCACATGGTGGCTCACAACCATCTGTAATGGGATCCAATGCCTTCTTCTGTTGTGTCTGAAAACAGCAACAGTGTACTAATATACATAAAATACATAAATAAACAAATGTTTAAAGAAAGAAGAGCTATCAGTAAATTCTAACAAAACAAAACAAAACAAAAAAGCAGTTTCCTCAGTTCTTCTAACAGAAATTCTATTTTTTAGTGGGTTGTTTTGGTCTCCTAGACTCTGTTGTTTTGCTGGAGACACTAGGTGATTTTTAAGCAGGTGCTTTACATTGACTGAGGGATGCCTGACCAATTTCTCAGAGTCTATTGAGGTGGCAGGTAGGTATCAGCATAATCCCCCAACCCCAGCATATAGCCCTGGGAGTCAAACAATGAGGGCAAATGTCCAGAAACTAGAAGAGAGAAAGTTGGTTATGTAATGGACCGAGGTCATTAGGAGGCCTTGGTCCTCTTTGGGGAGTAGACTTGTCTGTTGTCAACTTTTTCTTGCAAAGGTAAAATTGGGAAGGAGAGGAATGAGAAGTTAGTTTGGAGTAATTGGTACCAGTTTTGCTATTATTTTATTTTTATCACTTGTGTACATATGCACCAGAAATCAACCTTAGTGTCATTACTTAGGAGCCATCTACCCAATTTTTAAAACAGAACCCCTCATTGGTACCTGGGGCTAGGTTGGTTGGCTATGGAACCTCAGAGACCTGCCTGTCTCCGCCTCCCCAGTGCTGGGATGACATAGCAATGTCCTGACTGAGTGTCCTAGTTCCTATGTACTGACTGAGTGTTCTACTTCCTATGTACTGACTGAGTGTCCTAGTTCCTATGTACTGACTGAGTATTCTACTTCCTCTACCTATACTCTAATGAGCAGCATTACCTGAAGGCTGAGGAGAATATAAGGAGAACAGAGGCTTTAATACAACTGGGCAGTACCCCTTCAAAACTTGATGGATGAGATCACTGAATTTCCAAACCCTGTTTCTGCTAACTATCTCTGTGATAATCCCCATCCTGTAAATAGTCATTAAATTACTTATTCGAAAGGCAGGAAGGGAGTTCTGACGTTTGTTTTTTATGGTGAATCACTTTATAAATATTGTGTTGGATGACTTTGGGTGCCTTGGAAGTCTCATATCTCAGCATGGATGACCAGATGGGCTATTGGGCAGTCAGAAACATGGTGGAACTTCCTGAAGTGTTCTATATACTGGGAAAACCCCAAATCCTTCTTTACTTGTGCTTGGTAGAATTTTTTAAGATTCACAAAACTTCAATTGACCCAAACACCACCCCATGGAGTCTGGTCAGATGTATTCTGGATTCTTCTCCCCGTGAACCATTTCAATCAAATTTATTTCTACTGTCTTCTGGGCCTGTGGACAAAGATTGTTTTCAGCTGGGCACAGAAGAGATTGGAGAGGGCATGTGGGTGATCAGAAAGAGCAATTAGGAGCTATTTGACTTTGGGGAGAATTGGGACAGACTTAGCATGCAAATCTGCTGTTAGAACACAGGCAACCAGGGAGCAGGTGGGCAGTTTTGAAAGTACATTTCTCTGTGATTTGCCTTGTTTATTTTAGGTCTTTTAATAGTTGGTATTAGACATCTTTAATTTTGATTCTGGGACCTTTGTGTATCACCTCAGGCCATGAGCACAAAGGCTGGCTTAAATCTTTTCTGCCCCCTTTGACTCTCAACATGAGTCTTGTGACATTAGGTTGTAGGGAACTTGGCTTAACTGAATTTTCCTGTAATCCTGTTGACTTGTGCTGATGGTAACTCACTGACCCATTGAGTTAATTGTTTACTGAGTCTTTATTTCATGTGCTGTTGTTATGCTTCTCTTTCATTGGCCTTGTCTTTATCTGATATAGAAGGTCAGATTATCACTTTAATAATTTCTTAACCTAAATTTAAACACACCTTTTTGTTTGTTTTTGTCTTTTGGGATAAGGATTCTTTCTGTGTAGCCTTGGCTGTCCTGGAACTCACTCTGTAGACCAGGCTGGCCTTGAACTCACAGAGATCCACCTGCCTCTGCCTGCCTAATGCTGGGATTAAAGGCTCGTGCCACCATACCCAGCTAATCACGATATTTTAATTCCTTTAACAACCTATTAGTTTGGGGGTGGGTTAGGGAGGATCTGTTTATGCTATGTGACAGTATTGCTCCCTGTGAACTTTCCTAAGTGTCTTTTATATCTTCATTTAAATGATTAGTTTAAAAAAGGTTTAGTGGTAAGGGAGCAAGATTGCCTCTCTAGGTTGATTTTGATTAATCAGTCATAATCTTTTGGGAATAATTGTGAAACTAATTATGAACACACAGAGTATTATTACCATCCAGCTCATATTGGTTTATCTTGTTTACAAAAGTATTCTGATACATTTTATCAGAGATGTCACGGAATGCCCCGTGTTGTGCATTTGCTGTGTTTTTAGGGTTATTGGTGTAGAAGGTGAGAAGGATGTGCTCCGGCCTGTCCCTGGTGTAGTCACATTCACTCCGAAAGACTGTGCGTGCCTTCCTGCCAAACACTGATACTGCTGTTAGGCTGACCAATAGGAATGTTGTTCTGTTTCTTTCTTCTTCCTCCTTTTACTGTCTTTAGCCTTTCGCTGTTCTATTCGTGCTTCCCACAGTTCCATGAAGCGCTCCAGAGTTGGTGTGCAATCGTTCTCACATTTCAGTGTGTAAAGGATCTCAGTGTGTGAAGATTCTAATTCAGGAAGTCTGGGATGCTGCACTTCCAGCAAATGTTTAGGCAGTGTTGACATTGATGGTGCCCAGACTATGAACTCTGAGCACCTAGAGGCTAGAAGACTTGGCATTCCAGTAAAAGTCTAAATTTGAGTTGAAGGTCAGAGGTTGATACAAGGTGTCTCCTTCAATCAGTCTGCATTTTATTTATAAGTCGGGATCCCTTTGTTGAACCTAGAGCTCACCCATTTGGCTAGTCTAGCTAGTCACCTGGGCCTGGGGACCCCCTGTCTCCACCTCTACCCACCATGCCTGCCCGGCCTTTTGTGGTTGCTGAGGATCTGAATACTGGTCCTCCCATTTGTGCAATAAATGCTTTATCCGGTAATCAGTCTCCCCAGCTCCAGTGCTCTCAGTATATATAAATGAAGCAGAGCTTTGTCTTTTGACTCATCCTCAAGGCTGCTTGCTCCCGCTGCTTGCTCGTCCCTTGCCCTGTCTCCATGGTGCCTGTCTCCTTTCTTCCATTCATGCTCTGGGAAGAACAGCCCCACTCTTCGCCCTTGGGTCATCCCTTTCTGATCCCCCTTCAATCCCAGTCTGGTCATGTCACTCTTCTCTTTAAAAGCTTCCCCTGGCTCCTCACCCTCTGTAGCTCTGTATAATGACATCCCTAATGGGGCTCCTGCTTCCCTCTAGCCTGCTCCTTACATTTCAGGAGCTCCACACTCTAGTTCATTCTTACTGCGCAGCAGTGTGCTCGCCCTCCTTGCTGCTGTGCCTTAGCAGCTCTTGTTCCACCGTCTGTAATAGCCTTTTTTCTTAACCTTAATCACTTGACTAACTCCTTTCATTCTCTGTATATTCTGTTCACTCTTTCAGTCCTAAGAGTTTGCCTCGAGTCTCAAAAGCGGCTTTGAACAGTAGGCTTTTGAAGAGTTTTAGGACTGGGAAGACTGTGGGAGACTGGTGAAGGTGGAGTAAACACTTTTTGCATTGTGAGGTGCCCATGAGCCCTTGAGGGTAGGGGTAGAATATTACAGTTCAGATCTAAAGTGTTCCCTGCTGGCTCTCATCTGAAATGCTTGGTCCCTGGCTTGTAGTACTAGCAGTGAGTGTTTCTGTCTCTGCTTGTATTTATTACTTGCATAATTCAAGAACAATTGAAAGGGGTCCTTGTGCATTCTCTTTCTAGGCTGCAGCCATAACAGTGGATTATGATGGAAGATGTGCTATCTCAGCTTCTCACAGAAGGGTTTAAGGGTACTGAATCACTCTGTAAAATCACCATACATCTTATTTTAAATAAAGGAAGACTTAGCCATCTCTCTGTGAATGAAGAGAAAGAACAATTTAAAATTAGTTTTTTCAGTATATGAATTGCTCTAGCTTACCTACACAATATTTGTTATCTTCATGAGAATGGATTAATAAAATCTCATCACACATGAATATACTCATTATGTCTGTAGAAATAATGATGAGTGGTAAGCATGGAACTTCAGTATTGTCTTGCATTGGCTGCCCTTCATAGCTTTGTTGGCTTTCAGAGTGGTCACAGACATCATTGAATTAATTTGGTTTTCTGAACAGAAATGGAGACTAGAGGAAGCAAGCTGACAGCTGCCTGCAAGGATGCAGATGTTGAAGCTGGTGAGTGATTGGCTGGCCATTCAAGATGCAGTGTAGAGGTGCAGGAAGCTGAAATAAATTAAGACCCAGAGAAACTAGGCTGTGGCCAAAGGAAAAAATTTTGATAAAATTTGAAAATATTTTCCATAGTTGTGGTCATAATCCCTGAGGCAACAAATGCCATTTGCTGTTAGGTTGCCATGGCCCTTGCTGATCAGAGGAGGGTTGGTGAGAGGAGACCAAAGGGCTGTCAGACTTAACTGTTTGTGCTAAGTGGCCTTCTGTGGAAGCTCTAGGGATAGCTCTTAATCCCCTGAACACAATAGGCATTTAATGAGTGTATATAGAACAAAACATTTACAATTAAGGGAAGGGAGCACCTATGGTTTATAATGAGGTTGGGCCTGCTGTGTCTCATAGTGACCTAGATTTCTGTGCTGCTTAGAAAGCCATGTGAAGGGAATTGCTGGCTTCATTAGGATGCTACAAGTATTGATCTAATATCCTTTCCTCCTGGGACATGGGGCTGCTGCTGAATTCTGTTCTAGCTGAAATGCCTGCAGTAGGAACTCAGGCCTCTTGGCTTGTGCCTGATTTCCCGGCCAGACTCTTTCTGGGTCTATGTCACCCTTTAGCATAAGGCATTAGTTTAAACTGAGCTCTGCCTCCAGTAGGTTGTACCAGAATCCTGAAGAACCACAGCCCAAGCTGGAGGTGATATTTTGAATTGTGGAGGTTCCTAGTCATAATAGTTTGTTTTGTGAAAAAGCACTCGGCCATGCCAAAGCAATTCTTTTGAGGATAATGTTCCTGGGATGAAATAGACTTTTGCACAAAAGACCACTGTGGGCAGTGGCTGAAGGGCTCTGGAGTAAGAAAGTTTCAGGCTAAATCCCGGCTCTGCCACTTGTTGGCGTTTTTATCGTTGGGTCAGCTTCTACTTTTTAAAAATAATGTTTTTTTTTTCATTGTAATAGATAAATCAGGTGCTGGAGAGATGGCTCAGTGGGTAAGACTGTTTGCCATGCAAGCTTGAGGGCCCGAGTTTGAATCTCCACTACCCATGAAAAGCTATGCACGGTCCTGCATGCCTGTAACTTTAGCCTTTGAGGGCAGAGATGGGTGAATCCCAGAAACTTGTTGGCTAGTCAGCCAGCCTGGTAGAAACAGTGAGCTTTGGGGTCAGTGAGAGACCCTGTTCCCCAAAGTAAGGTATGGTAGCCAGATAAAGTGGTGCATGCCTTTAACCCTAGAACCTAGGAGGCAGAGAAGGCTCCTGTTCAGGACCAGCCTAGTCTACACAGTGAGTTAAGGCTAGCCGGGAATACATGGTGAGACCCTGTCTCAGTAAACAAACAAACAAATAAATAATAAATAGGTATTAATAGACAACTGACCACCCTCCTTTGGCCCTGAATGCACCACGTGCAGATCACATACATACACACTTAATAAATGAATAAATAAATAAATAAGGTGAAATTTCTCATCTTATTTATTTCCATTTCCAACATTTTACTTTTTGAGGGACAGCTGAACCTCTTCAATGGTGAACTCACTAAGGTCACATAGAAATTCATGATCTCATCACTCTTCTCCTCCTCTCCCTTCTCCTCCCCTCCTCTCCCCTCCCCTCCCCTCCCCTCCTTTCCCCTCCTCCCCTCTCCTCTTCTATCCCCTCTCCTTTCCTCTCTTCTCTTGTGAATGGGGTGTGTGTGTGTGTGTGTGTGTGTGTGTGTCTCATGTCATCCACGCTAACCTCAAGCTTGCAATGTATTGAAGGATGACCTTGAACTCTTGATCCTCCTGCCTCCACTTCCCAAGGCTGGGTTCACAGAGTATATCGACTTGCCTTGCTTCTCCTATTGTCTTTTTTATTTTTATTTTTGGATATTTACTTTATTTACATTTCAAATGTTTTTCCCTTTTCCAGGTCTCCCCTTTGGAAACCCCCTATCCCATCCCCCCTCCCCCTGCCTCTCTGAGGGTGCTCCCTCACCCACCCACCCACCCACTCCTGCCTTCCCTCCCTAGCATTCCCCTACACTGGGGCATCTAACACCTTCAGGCCCAAGGGCCTCTCCTCCCACTAATGGCCAACAAAAAAATGGGGAACAGAGCTAAACAGAGAATTCTCAATTGAGGAAACTCGAAGGGCTGAGAAGCATCTAAAGAAATGTTCAACATCCTTAGTCATCAGGGAAATGCAAATCAAAACAAGTCTGAGATTCCACCTCACACCAGTCAGAATGGCTAAGATCAAAAACTCAGGTGACAGCAGATGCTGGCAAGGATGTGGAGAAAGAGGAACACTCCTCCATTGTTGGTGGGACTGCAAGCTGGTACGACCACTCTGGAAATCAGTTTGGCGGATCCTCAGAAAATTGGACATAGTACTACCTGAGGATCCAACTATACCTCTCCTGGGCATATACCCAGAAGACGCTCCAACATGTAATAAGTTCACATGCTCCACTATGTTCATAGCAGCCATATTTATAATAGCCAGAAGCTGGAAACAACCCAGATGTCCCTCAACAGAGGAATGGATACAGAAAATGTGGTACACTCACACAATGGAGTACTACTTGGCTATTAAAACAATGACTTCATGAAATTCACAGGCAAATGGATGGAACTTGAAAATATCATCCTATTGTCTTTAACTTGTAATTATCAAATCATTGACTTAATTTTTGGCTTCCCTTTGTCTACTGTATTTAGTATAAGTTCCCTGCTTTGCATTCCCTGATGGTGAGTTTTTAAAGTCATTATCTCTAATGAGCACTGAAATCTGTACATATTTATAGGATGCCATGTGATGTTTTGATACATACACACACACACATACAGTGTTCAAGTCAGAGTAACCAAGATAATTTCTTTTTAAAGATTTATTTTATTTATATGAGTACACTGTAGCTGTCTTCAGACAGACCAGAAGAGGGTATCAGATCCCATTACAGATGGTTGTGAGCTACCATGTGGTTTCTGGGAATTGAACTCAAGACCTCTGGAAGAGCAGTGCTCTTAACTGTTGAGCCATCTCTCCAGCCTACCAAGATAATTTCTTATTGGAAGAAACTGTCTTCCCTAACCTTGGCTCCTTTTTTTGTGCTATTAACTCCATATGGAAGGCCCTTCTCTCTTTATGAAAGTCAACTTTCTTTTTCTTAAGGATGGGGGTTATGTTCTATACTTCCTTATTTTCCTATAGCACCTGCCCCATTACTAACCACTTATGTGCTCAATAAATATTCTAATTAATTTTCTGGCAAGGCAGAAATATACGAATTATAGATAGGAACAAATCAGATTATAGTTTCATCCTCTTGATTTCCCACATTTAAGTTGCTTGGAAACAGACCTATTCTGAGAGATTAAGTTATTCAGTAGACTTTGTTTTTGCATTTATCCCATCCAGATACTAACAAGGCCTGACCCTGCTTAGCTTCCAAGATCAGCAAGATTGGGCACATTCAGGGTGGTACAACAGTAGACTTGTTTTACATTTTTACCAAGAATATCAGCCCTGTAGTTTAGTCTTGTTCTTTTGCTAGCCTAGCCTATGTTAATTCTTTTTCTGTTCTCTTTCTTTCTTTCTTTCTTTCTTTCTTTCTTTCTTTCTTTCTTTCTTTCTTTCTTTCTTTCTTTCTCTCTTTCTTTCTTTCTTTCTCTCTTACTTTCTTTCTTGTTTGTTTTTGTGTGACAAGGTTTCTCTGTGTAGCCCTGGCTGTGCTGGAACTCAGGTTGGCTTTTACCTTAGAGATATCCCTGCCTCTGCCTCCTGATTGCTTAGTTTAAAGGTGTGTACCACTATGCCTGGCTCTGTGTGGGCCCTTAAATGCTCCCAGCATGTCAATTACTCTCTACAAATCAACACTGAGTTTAGTATCTGAAAAATAACTTGGCATAACATCTGAAAACATAAATGCAACCAATCTGGAAGCAGGAAAAAGGTTTAAGAAGATTGTTTTGGTGGGGAAGTGGAGGTAGGTTGAGGTCATCCTCCGGGTCTTGTGTATGCTGAGCAAGTTCTGTTCTACTGAGCTACACTCCTTAAGAGAGCTTTTAAATTTAGTCTTCTACCTCTTCAAAAAGGGTAAGGTCAAAGGCAAGGTGGCTGCTTAAACTTGAGAAGACACTTACCAGGGCCAAGTTAGGCCTGTGCTCTTTTGGAAGTCTAATCAAGCCCAGCTTATCCAAGGTCTGATAGATCCAGCTCCAGTTCATCTTTCTTCCAGGTCTAGAGTGAAGACATAAACAGATTCATGTTTCTGGGGTTTGGCAGCAAGAGGGTAGGTAGAAGTCAGCCATTTCTCTTGTCAGGTTATCCCGAACAGTTGCCTCAGTGTTTGTATAGATGCTTGGTAAGCAAGCGATCCAATGCCATGCACAGAGTAGATGTCATAAATAGGATTGAAAATAAATTAGAAGAATAACGCAGTAAAATACCACACTGCTCAGGCACACAAACCATTCAGCATGGGCGCTTAGCAGGCTGAGTCCAGAGCTTGCCTCCTTGGCCTTCCATCCACCTCTGTGGTCAGGATTTTGTCTTTGGTGACTTAAGTGGCGTTAACTGTAACTTCAGTGAGACTTTCTCTATAGAGAACTGCAAAATACTAAGACCAGAAATTGATGTGATTTTAATATTTCAGCAAAATAAGTTAACAGATACTGTACTGTCTTTTATAGTAGAAGTACCAGAACCTGAGCCCGATTCTTTCTTGACTTCGTGTTTGTAGAATCTTAAGGACGGTGGTGTGTTGATGCTATTTATCACTTGGCTCAAAGCAACAAGCCCTGGATGTTATGACCGTGCTTGTGATTTTCACAGTGCAGATGCTCTCTCCATGGCGAGCACCAAGCTACCAGTGTGACCTCCCTGGGGTGGAGTCGTGCAGAAGGAGGAGCATGCTCCTGTAAGAGGCCTGCTTTCCACAGGCTGATGGAGGATCAAATCTTCAGAGGCTGAGAGCAGCCCCCTTTGGGGTTACCATTTGTTTATTTCTTTTTACAAATATTTATTAAGCATCAGCTATATGTCAAGGATTGCTTTAGGTACTAGGAATTTAAATAGGGACAAGAAAAATAATCCTGAATTCATGACATTTATGTCTCACTGTAAGGCATCCAGAAAGTTCTAATTCCAGCTGGTTGGTGCCTTACTATTCCAATATTTGGGAACTGCTTGAGTCAGAGTCCAATAACCCTTTTATTTATTCTTTAAAAAACTTATTTTCATTTTTATTTCCACATACATGTATGAGGGGAGGTATGAATGGATGAAGGGAGGGGGGCTGCTACTCACGTGTGGGTATCCATGGAAGCCAGAAGAGGGGACTGGATCCCCTGGAGCTGGAGTTACAGTTGTAAGCTTCCTGGTTTGAGTGCTAGGAACCAAACTCTCATCCTTTGGAAGAGCAGTAAAATTTCCTAACGACTGATCCGACCTCTCAGTTCTTTCTGTAGCACTTTACTAAACAGTGAAACCTGGGTTAAGTTCTTATAACACTATTTGTTAAATGAAGAAAACTGCACGGCCTGTTGTCCTGTTCCTGGGTGTGAAGCAGGGTTCTCAAGGGAGGGAGAGCTGTTGCTTCAATTGTCCTTGGAACTGCAGAGCCCTGAACCTTACAGTGTTAGGAGTGTGGGTAATGTGCCACTGGGACAGGAGCTAAAGAGCAGACCATGTTCTTGCTTAGGATTCCAGGCACCTAATAATCCAGAAGTGATTGGGGGTCGCAAACCACTGCATGTTTCATTTAAAGTTCCCGTAAGAGTGGATAGGCTTGTGGAAACCAAAATGAAGTCTAGGATCAGGAAGCACACATGTTCAAGAAGGTCAGGACAGGGTTTAATGCGGCTCCTGAAGGCGAAAGAGAGAAGGATGACTCAGACACTTAGGAGGATAGATGCTTTTGTCCTTTATGAGTCTCAGTTCTCAGCCAAGCCTCTTCTATGGTAAAACAGACTAGCAAGAGAAGAATAAATGGCTCCTTCATAGGTATGTCTCATTAATAGGTATGTCTGTCTTGTGCTAGGTCCCAACATCTGATTGGGCTTCTTACTACACCATAATATGGTGGAGGACATCATTCCTCAAAAGAATAGTAGCGAGAGAGTATGCTGGGGCTGAGAGAGCTCAGTTTTTGTCACAAAGCCATTCTCCTGTGAAAATGTCATTAGGACATCATTTGAGTAGAGCCCTCATGACATAATCCCCTCTTACAGGTGCCATTTTCATCATGGGCACAGCAGTAGTTGAGTTCCTTTGAAGTAGACATTCAAGCCTTAAAACACGGGTGAAGGGCTGGAGAGATGGCTCAGCGGTTAAGAGCACTGGCTGCTCTTCCGAAGGTCCTGAGTTCAAATCCCAGCAACCACATGGTGGCTCACAGCCATCCGTAATGAGATCTGATGCCCTCTTCTGGGGTGTCTGAAGACAGCTACAGTGTACTTACATATAATAAATAAATTAAATCTTAAAACAAAACAAAACAAAACACGGGTGAAACTCCAATAAATGATCCAGTCTCAAAGTGGTGGCTTCAGTGCTCTGATGTCTAGAACATCTTTAACAAAGGACAATATAGTTTTAGAGAGACTGAAAGGCCAAAGAAGAGAGCCTTGCATTTCTAGGGACACTACAGCCTGGGAAGGCAGATCTGGCCCTGCGCACTTCACACTGGGTTATGAACTGAGAAGTGGTGCGATTCTGTCATTGTGTGAACACCACCCAGATGGTAGAGTCTACTAGACACCTAGACGAGACAACAGAGAAATAACTCACTGCACACACTTACTGAACACGGTGGGCAGTTATAATACAGTAAGTGTTTGCACATCTAAGTGTACCTAGAAGGAGAGGTGCAGAGACACTGTTAGGTGTGTTGGCCACTTTTCCATGATGATTCTTTATTCTTTAAGAATTTCATGCATGTATACTATGAAATACAGTCATGTTCGTTCCTATTTCCCCTCCACCCCCATGTCCTCCCCAATGTTTCCCCTTCCTGACTTGATACCTTCTTTTTGTGTGAGATGCTATTAAGTCCATTTCCTGCTGTCTCTGCGCACATGGCTGTGGGGCCATCCACTGGGACATGGGAAACCTACAGTGGCCACGCCTCAAAGAAGAATGGCCTCCCCTCCCCGCAAGCAACTATTACTGTCAATAAAGAATGGAGCCGGAGAGCATCCCCCTCCCCGAGTATGCCAGAGTTTTGGCTGTTTTGATCGCATGCGGGTAACCACAGCTGCTGTGAACTTAGGAGCCCGGAGACAGTGTTCTACAGCGCTCTTCCACCCTCGAGCTCTTGCACTCTTTCTGCCTCTGCTTCTGAGATGTTCTCCAAGCTGTACGTATGGGAGTTTGTCTTCTTGTTTGTTTGTTTGGTTTTTATTTTGGGTGTTGTTGTTTTGTTTTTCTGTTGCAGTGGCAAACGCTTGAGGGGAAAAAAACCAATCAACAGTGAAGTTTCTTTTCTTTTTTTTTTTTTTTTTGGATCCCAGTGGTTTTCAACCCATAGTTCTTGGTTCTGTTGCTTTTCAGCTCAAGATGAGACAGAATATTATGACAGTGGGGGCATGTGGCAGAGGCCACTCGCCTCATGGTGGGAAGAAAGCAGAAAGAGAGAAAGGCTCTCAGGACAATATGCCCCCTGGCTCATGTCCCCAGTGTCCCCCTTTCTTCAACTAGATCCCCACCCCTACCTCTTAAAATTTCTAGAATTCCCTAAAATAGGACTACTAGCTGGTGCCTAAACCTTTAATATGTTCGTGTTTCCAAGGAACACTTTATATTCCAGCCGTGACACTAGCTTCAGCTCTGTTTCAATCTCACAGGACCATTGGTCTCTATTAGAGACCAATGTTACTTGGTAAATGGCTATATTTGGGAAACTCACTGTATATAAAAGCTAGTGAGTAAAGTTTGTTATGTGAATTCCTTTGGTGCCCTCTCCAAAAGGATCTAAAGTCACCTATGGCAGGCAAGCCAGGCTTCTAAGGAGACAGGAAGGAAAACATTATAGCTTTATGTCCTGATTTTAGGCTGGTGGAGGGCAAAGAACTTTGATTACTTTGCTTCAACTGTCTTCAGGTCAAAATATTTGTTAAGTAATGGTAGCATGTTTGGGGACACATATTCTGCCTTCTTGGGCCACACTTCCTTGTAATAAGGATATGTGTCTGTGTATGTAATAAGGTAGTAAGGTTACTGTGTCAGGTTTACTAATAAGAGCTGGTGTGACTGCGAGTGAAATTTCCTCTGGCAAGGTGTATTTTCAGCAAATTCAGAAACTTTAGATGAGCAAGTGCAGGAAGAAAGGGGCGTAGTGTTGGGGGGCATAGTGTTGGGGGGGCTGGTGAGGTGCTTGCTGCCAAGTTTGACAATCTGAATACAGTCTCTGGAACCCACATGGTGGGAGGGGAGAGTTGATTCCCACAGGTTGTCTGTCCTCTGGCCTTCACATACATGACATGGCAGACCCACACACCCCCACGAAATAAAATAAATAAATATGAAGAGCAAACAAGAAGAAATCAACTGCTGGGTGCTGCGTGGACTTTGTATGGGGTCCAGGGCTTGCAGGAGTCATTGCCCTTGCTGGTTTTCATTTGTGGAGTGAATGATTCATCTGCTCACAATGCCTAACGTTGCTGTGACCTTAGCACCACTATCTCACACAGCTGGCCCATGCAGCAGCTACCTTCCTGTGTTCGGAGGAAGCTCCTTTACGGCTAGGCCACCTTAATCCTTGCTAGAATGGACATACATACTTAGACGGCTGGCCTGGATTTTACATTGAGACTGTTCTATGCTTAACTGAATGAAGAAAATGAAGGCCCTTTTCTGGGACAAGGACCCCCTTCCAGTTACTCAGAGATTACCTCTGAATCATCTGATTATTCAATATAAATGACCATATCTGCAGTCACCTATGAAGCTCTCCAAAGTGTGCCTCAAATACGTTTCACATGCGATTCACGGGCAGCAGAGGGCTCGAGGACAACGGGTGTAGACTCTTAAAGTTTTAGGAATTCTTTAGAGTTCTCCAGGCTCACAAGCTATGTTCCATTGGGATCACTAGCCCAACTCCTCTAATGAAATTAGAATGGCCACACAATCTTAGGGGACAGTAAGGATAAAACCCTTCCTCAAGCATCTCTGTGATGTGACATTTAGCAGATAGCAGGCTTGGTCTATTTGTCATTATGGATGAAAGTAGAGATACTTATTTTGTTTTTAGTTGTTAAAGTGTAGTTCTCAGAGTATTATTTTAAGAGACTGGAGTGTTTGCATAAGAATGGACAAAAATGATTGGGATAAATAAGCATTTTCTGTCCCTATGACTCCTTTTCTGTCACGTCAGTGTTCGTATGCCAAATGTGGTTTCTTGAGCTGGCCTTGGTATACCGTTGAGGAAAAACATGATGACCTTGTTTGGGTTCAGTGTTGTCATTTCTGCAGAGGTAAAGTCAAGATGGGGCAGTAGATGCTGTCTAATAGCACACATGTCAGCTTAGAGAAAGTTCCCTGGCCCCGCTTCTAAGTGAGGATCTGTTTCTCATTGACCTGCTGTCTCAACAGGATGGAAGAATCTCTGTAAATTCTCTGCCTCGTCCCACAGTTCTTGGCCAGATAAAACTTAACATTCCCATTTCTGAAGACATGTATGGGTTGTGTTCTTCTGAGGCAGCAGGGAATTTGTTAAGAACTGTCACTCAACCTGAGACAATGTTTTCCTGTCTGCATCTTGTTCTACAGCAGTGAACCATCTCATAGTAAAAGAAAGGGCCCCTAAGTGGCTGAATTAATCTAAGCCAGGGGACTGCCCTCAGTGCCTCTGAGGGCAGGTGTGCTGTAATTATCAAGTCCTGTGATAAATGTGCCACACTTAATTAATTGGAAGATTTGTCTCTAATTTACTTTGGAGACACACAAATGATTCAATTAATTAATGTGTGGATAGTAGCTGCCCCAGACCATAGAGGTGGGACTGGGTTTGTATATATTTTGAATTCCTATTCTGTTTTTCAATCCTTTCTTAACCTGATGTACTTCGGAAACAATTTTGGCTTTTAAAAAGAGCACTGACTCAATTCTTACTGTGGGATTTGCAGAAAAAGGTCAGTGTTTTGTTCTTCCAAAGGAAGCCACCAATGAGTTGCAGAACCTCTGATTTCAGCAATGTGGCATTTCAGACTGTCTGGTCAATCCAGTTAGGGGAACAGAGGTAGTCTGAGTCACTGGTAAGGTTTGATAGTCACGATAGTTAGATGTTGTTGACTTGACTGGATCTGGAATCTCTAGGATATCTCTGAACTTGCCCATGAGGGATTATGCAGATTAGGTTAATTGGGGTGGGTGACACCAACCCATGAGTTTGGGTCCTGGACTTTTTGAGAAGCAGAAGCCTAGTGGAGCACCGCATTTGCCACTCTTCCCCTCCGACTGTGGCTGCAATGTGAGCCACAGCAACTTCCTTGCCCTGTTGGATCCTACCCTTGAACTCCAAGCCCAAACAAACGCTTTGTCTCTTACATTGCTGTTGTCAGGGCGTTTTATCACAACAACAAGAAGGGTAATCAGGGTTAAAGGACGAGGGAGCTT
Source organism: Uromys caudimaculatus (assembly GCA_028551405.1). Lineage (NCBI taxonomy): Eukaryota > Metazoa > Chordata > Mammalia > Rodentia > Muridae > Uromys > Uromys caudimaculatus. Next base: position 56,152,793 of record CM052701.1, read on the forward strand.
AAAGCAATTTCTTGGAAGCAAACCAACCTCTGACATGAGCAGACAGTCTGAGGTTTGAGTCAGTGGGGTTTTGATTCCTAGAACTTACGCACGACTGGGAATGTCATTATGAGTATGGCAGCCCATGAGGTACCCATCTTATTTCTCTTCTAGAGGATCCTGCTTCTGTCTTTATCAACAAAATGCCCAGATGAAAATATCTCCCAGATTCCTTCGCAGACAGGGTAGCAGTGTCAGTTGTGTTTTGAACAGTGAGTGTAAATGCAGGTGCCACTGAGTGAAGTTCTGAAGCACTCTAAGGTAGGAGGGGTGGACTAAGCTGAGAGCTGCCTTTTGTCCACTTTCCTGCCTGGAAGTTGGATCCTAACGACGGGCAGTTTGTCTTGCAGTCATGTGAAGGATGGTCAGACTATGACATTACAAGTCTTGGCCCTTCCTTAATAATGTCTTTGGGTAACTTCCTCAACCTCTGGAGTTTGGTTTATGTAATAGATTAACCTTCATTATTTTGACTTGTTTTCCTGACACAGAGTCAAATGCACCTTTCAGAAGCTATTAGTTAGGTAGAATATTACATATATGTGTCTATACGTGCACATATTACTAGGTGGAATTATAGTGTACCATAGGGTAGTTGGATTTAGACATTTTTGATATGGAGAGAGTCTCAAGTCTTCTGTGTTTCTTTGTTGGAAGTATAGGACACTGAGGCATAAAAGCTTGCCAAATGCACCTGCACCAGGCAGTGTTTAACACCGAGACGTCATCTACACTGTTTACTGCTCTGTGCGAGCGAAGATCACACCCAAAGCCATCAAGGCAGGAGCCAACAAGTCAGTGTAACTCCTCTGTTTGAAGGATGTGAGCTCAGAGGGATTTGCCTAGCCTACACCTAGACAGGAGGCTCTGCGGGCACAACCTGGTGACTGCCTCCACAGAAACGTTTGACCTCTTTTTTTCCCCTCTCAGCCATTGATACCGGTCTGGGATTATGTCCAGCTATAGATCTGTGGCCTTATTGGAGGCAGTTTCATTGAGTGGGTTTTCTCTAAGTAGATTCAGTAAGCATGGTTAGAACACAGGCTTATTACAGGAGCTTTATAGCCATCACAGACTCTATTTTCCTTTGGCCATTTTAAAATATGTCTTCTAGTTTTTACCATTACAGACAACTATAGATTATTAATTCTCTCATCCAGTGAGAAGAAGGGAAGAGTACTTAATAGGGAATGTTTTAGGACTTTAAGCTCAGAAGAAGAAAAAAATCTCCTAAATATCATACAGAATATTCTGACAGTGTTTATTTCTATGTCTCGATGTTTCTCAGCTGCTTAGCAACCACACACTACTCAGGCACTTTGTCAACGAACATACCATAACTTAGGTGAACTTTAAACAACAATGACCACTTAGAAATGTTTAATTATATCTTTAATTATATTTTTATTTATTATACTTAATTATATTTATAACTATACTTATACTTTTGTTTATCACGTGTGTATGTGTGTGTGCCTGTGCATGTGTGTGTGTGTCTGTCTGTCTGTCTATGTACAGGTGTGTGTGGAGATCAGAAGACATCTTGTGGACATTTGTCCTTTCCTTCCCTGTCATGGGTGCTGGGGATGGGACTCAGTTCACCAGGCTCAGGGACCAAAGCCTTTACACGCTGAACATCTTACTGCACAGAGTTAAACTTGTAAAAGTGAAAAATTTTAGAAATAAGAACCATGCTTAGTGGGGCATGCTTGCTTGGTCTTGGTCTTTATCTTCCCCAGCACCATAAAATAAATGAAACAAAACCCGGGAAGCATGGACCAGAAGAGATTGGAGAAAGCTGAGAATGCTCATATATTTGATGGTGGAAATGGCTTTAAATGTCAGGTTCATTTACTTGTATAAATTAAATATGAATGGCTGTGTGTGTGTGTCAAGCATATCTCAATAAAACGATCTTTTTCTTTTAAAAAGCAAAGTATACTTGAAATGCTAATGGTAAATAACTGAAAGCTACTAATTGTAAATTCTAAATGAAACATCTAATTTTTCACTAAATTATGCTATTAAGAAAGAAACCCATATCCACTGGGTTACTTTTCTTACCTTTACAAAAATAGAAAATACCTCTTCCTAATTACCGTGTCTTAGGGTTGGGTATAAATCGTGGCAGCTCCACCAGTGTGAGAAGTTTGGAAAATTCACACTGAGCTTGTGTTAGGAGGAAGGCAAGCCTTCCACCTATATGGAGTCTGAGCATCTGCAAGCATGTCTCCCTAAACTTGCTCATCAGTGTTCTCGAAGATTTCTGTGCTTATTCTTTATATTTAACGTAGGCACGTCTTAGTCGTGGAAGGGGGGGGGTTCAGGAATTTCGAGATGCTAATTATACTCTAGCATTTTCTCCTGGAAACCCTGGCTCTGCCCCTCCCGACATGATCCAAAGGGGACAGCAGTGTGTTGGTCTCACTTCTCATTTAGACATTTTTGTGATGGCGAAGCTCATGAATGGCTAAGGGGAAAATACTCCATGTAGCCATTGCCAAGACACGTCATGTGTGATCCCCGACCAGACCTGTGGAGCAGGAGGGACAAGAAAATCAAAAGGGAGCCTTCCTTTTGTTGGGGACCTAGCGACACCCCTGAGCCTGGAAGCTTGCAGACGCAGCCTCTGCAGTCAGAGTCTGGAGACACCGCCACTCTAATGTCCTCTACTTCTTTGTAGGACATGCAGAGACGATACCTAGTGGCTATGATTTTCCTCACATTCACCCTTAAAACTCTTTTCTACAACCTTGCATTAACAGCAGGGGCCATATTGTTGGGTTTCACATATTTGGGTGAATGAAGAAGTGTATGTTTTGGGATCAAGGGAAAACTCCCTCTGTGTGGAGGTTTTATGGCTCACTGACAACATAGCTGGTTGTTCTATCAGCACCGACATCAATACTCGGGTTCCAGTTTATAGTACAGCTTGCAAAAGAATGCTAAGTAAGTGGGAATTTTCTCCTTTCCCTTGGTTTGTTGGTACTAGAACCAAGAGTCTTTAAGGACTTCTCTCTCAAACATGGTCCACTCTGATGCTGATCGGTATGCATACTCTACAGGCCTTTGATTTCACCCTGGGAAAAGCAAAATACATGTGTCCCTAAGTCCACAATTTCCCATGTTCCGTGCCCTGTACACGTCTTATCGCACAGAGTCATTGATAATGTTGCTAGTTGGCCGGTGCACTCCCCACAGTTGGATTCTCCTCTGAGGATATTGTCCTTAACTGTGTGTCTCACTCCCTTAATTTCTTGGAAGTTATTTTTATCTGCTTTATTTGAGGAATGTAGCTTTGAGCAAGGTTTCTATGACTTTTTTTTTTTTCTATAAAAAAAACCCACCACAACCAAAAAAAAAAAAAAACCCTTTCACTGCAAAATGATTCAATTCCATTCCAAAAGGTGTTATTTTATACTTGTTTTTGAAAAATTCAGAAAGTTCATAGGGAGAATATTTTGTGTTGTACCATCTTTGAAATGCCATTTAAAACTGATGTGAAGCCTTTGACTGCGTCAAGCTGTTTCCTGATAAAGGCTTGTGACACAAACACTGCAACATGGAAAAGCTGTCTACTATGATCTCTTCCAATCTGTTACTTGGCCGCTGATTGGACTTTGAAGTCACTGCTGTAAAATCATTTCATCATTTTCTCCCTTTACGAGGCTGAGATTCAATGTTTGGTATGGTTCTGTGAGGTCTAGTATCTTTATTACCGTTTTTATCAGTATTCTTGCATCAAAACGAGAACTTTCAAACCATCTGTTCATTTATGTGAACTGGAGATAAGACACAGGAGCAACAGTAAGAAATGCAAAATTGTATTAGCAAACAGTAACACATAAAGATGCTAAAATACATTAACACAGACTAGCTGGCCCAGGTATGCCTTTAAGAGCATGGTAAATACAGCAGTTGCTAACAGCATAGCAAGGCTGCTATAAAAGTCCTAATCAATTTCGTCTTTCAAAAGTAATATGTATGGAATAAAACTACTTGTCCACAACTGCCCAGTCAACTGTGGATCATTTGACTGATTGAGAACGTCACACTCTTAGGTCCTTTAAAAAATGACATAGTAGGGCTGGAGAAATGGCTCACTGGTTTAAAACACTGGTTGCTCTTCCAGGGGACCTGGGTTTAATTCCCAGCATCCGCTGTTCTCCACCTTGGCAGCTGTTATTCCAGTTTCAGGGGATTTGATGCCCTCTTTGGGCACCTCACACATGTGGTGCACAGACATTCATGCAGGCAAAACACTATGAACCTTAAAATAAGAACCAGTCAATAATTTAAAATGTGACAGAGTAGGTTACAAAGCCATGCTTTTTAAAAGGAAGTTTCTGAGTTTGTTTATTAATTTTAATTGAGTGTTAGACATATGCTGCAAATTTTGTTAGGCTGAGATATAAAGACAAATTAAGATATCCTTGGGTATCTTAGCTCATGTTTTACCAGGGAAGACAGAAACACAAACAAATGCTTGGGCTTCACTGTACTAAGGCAATGCTGGAGACACTCAAGAGAGTGAGCACAGTGCTGTGCATGAAAATTACAAGCAGTTTAGAGAGAGCAGAGCATAACTACAAGGTGGTGGCAAAAGGTGAGGCTGGAGGGGTGGGTAGAAGCCAGCGCCCACAGGGCTCATGGCTGATCAAGAAACTGGAATTTATCTTCTGAGGTTCAGGGAAACATGGGGTAGGTTTATGTTACTGTGAGATGATTCTCTTTGGGGCCGTGTGCAGGCCAATTGGTGAAGGAAATCTTGGCTACGGGCAGACCATCCAGGAGACTGCTGTCAAAATCCCAACTCCATGTAATAAAGATGAAAGCGTGGCCGCGGGAACACAGTAGAGGACAAATACAAGAAATATAGAAGATGAAATATGAGACTTTGATGAGTGGTCAGATATGGGGGTGAAGCCAGGTTCTGTAGGACGGACTCTTGTAACGGTGCCATCAGTAAGGAGAGGGGTGGTATCTGGGAAAGGCATGTGGCATAAATCAGGGCATACAGGAGATAGATTATTGAATTTGGGATATTTTTGGAATGTCTAGTTTGACTCAGTTTCAATAATCTGAAGCTTGAGAGCATGAAGCTGAAAGTCATCAGAACAAGTGTCAGCACAACTTATGAAAATATCACATTATAGTCTTTAGATACACAGTCTCAACATTTAGTGCAGCAGAGGCATGCATGCCAATAGCAGGGAGTCTAGCCGCTCCACTGCTCTCCTTATCCACACCAGGCAGACTGCATTTATGACAGAAAGAGCATGAGGTTCGGAGCCCGAAGGCCTAAGTTTGCTGCACCCACTAATATGTATGATAAAGGGTGATAAGATATTTACAAGAGTCCATGCTTAAATTTGGTGAAGCATACGTTTGCTTACATTTGAGTTTGGGTAGGCAATACAGGGTGAGTGTGTCTTGGGATGTTCACTTGAACATAACTGTGTGGTGGTCTAGTGGTTTGAATATACTTGGCCAGTGGGAAGTGGCACAATTTGGAGGTGTGGCCTTGTTGTGGAAGAGACCCTCCTCCTGATTGTCTTCGGATAAAGATGTAGAACTCTCAGCTCCTCCAGCATCATGTCTGCCTAATGCTGCCATGCTTTCCACCAAGATGATAATGGGCTGAACCTCTGAAACTGTATACCAGCCCCCAATAAAGGTTTCCTTTGTTAAGAGTTGCCTTGGTCATGGTGTCTCTTCACAGCAATGAAATTCTGACTAAGACAGGAGGGGTGTGGGGAGTAAATGTGTATGCTCTCAGATGTTGTTCTCCATCTTGTTTTTATGTTTCCTGGCAACAGGAATTGTAATAAAAGAGATTTTTCTAAGCAGAAGGAGACATAAAACAAGAATAAAAGTATGGAGAAAATAAATGTTGACAGAGATCAACATGGATTTGCACTGGGTGTTCTCAGGGTTGCTAGATCCATAATTGGGATTCATAATGAGACTTCTAATTGTATTATTAACAAAAATAGGATGAGAGAGAGAGTGCTAAACAGATAAGGCAGTTACCTGGGCAGCTGGGAAAGATGTCTATACATGGAAGAAGGACTCTCCCCTACCTACTGATTTCTATGATTAGCTCAAAGGGACAGAAGATACTGTTGACCCTGATCCGAGAGTGTTTACCTGGCCTCTGCTAGAATTTCCACCAGACTATAAGCCAGAAGGCTAGTTCTCAGGAGGTGAGTGCGGGGGAAGCCATAGAAACAAAGGTAGTGAGTGCATTAGCTTCAACCCAATGGATTTGTTACTTAGTGTATTTGTTATTTTTCTTGTTTCTGTGACAAATACCTGAGAAAAGCAAGGTCAGAAAGCAGTTACTTTGTTTCATCTTTGTATCAGAGTGGGTAAGGCTGAAGGTGAGAGTGGCTCTGGCTGGGTTTTGGGGGGGGGGGGGGGAAGCATGAGATGCATGGTCACATTATACCTGCAGTCAAGAAGCAGAGAGAAGTGGATGCTGGTGCTCAGCTGATCTCATTTAGTTTTCATCCCATAGGGACCCCAGCCATTGACATTCAGAATGGGTTGTTTCTCAGTTAAACCGTTCTGGAAACACCCCTCATAGAAAGGTTTGTCCTTGTAGTGATTCTAAATCTCATCAAGTTGACAATGAATAACCATGCAGCTAGCATTTTGCCTATTTCACTTACAACCATGATAACCAACCTAGTATTCAAAATGAAAGAAGTGTGTGCAATACAGTTTTATTGGGCTTGAATTTCCTGTGCACAAGAAGGTCCACAGGTGGGATTTGTCCACCTCTATGTCCTTCTCCTGGTTGGCCTGCCTCTGTCTGTCCCTCCATCTTTCCCTTCTTCTCTTCTTTTGGACTTGGGATGCAGCTAGGGTCCCCAGTTGCTAGGCAAATGCTCCACCACTAAGTTACCCTCTGGGCCAAGTAGGATCTCTTAATTTCAGAGAAAGGAGTTTATGAAATTCCCATTTAATGTGGGTTGGCACCTGCCATTCATTTTAAATGTTTGGTGTTAATTTTAAATGAGTCTCAGTAGAACCATGAAGAGGGTCATTGGTATGAGGGTGAAAGAAGTTATTTTTATTCCACTAATTGTCTTCTGTATTAAAACAAGCAAAACCCCTATCTTTTTAAGAGGTCGGCCTGGGCATGCTGGTTTACATTTGTAGCCCCGGCTACTCAAGAGGCAGAGACAGGAGGATCCGTGAGGCCGTGAGCTAAGCCCAGCTTGTGTGACATCGCAACTCTTCTCCCATTTCAAGAAAAGGAAGAGGGGAAAAATGAAACTGGAAGATTTTAGAAGAGACTCAAATGTCTGAAAAAAAAAACACACCAAATAAAGTAGTTGATGGTGGTTGACAGTAAATGTATGTAAGAAACTTCTTTGAGATAAGTGGAATATTAGGACCCTTTAATTTCTGTCATACATAATTTCTAAAACATTTCAAGCTATCTTGACTTTTTTTCAACAGAACCATAAGATATAGAGTGTTGCATTATAATTCCATTTTTTAATGAATAAAATGAGTCAGGTTTTGACCAAGCTTAATGAGTCACAGACCATATGAGGATCTTGCTTACTCTTTAGCTAGCGAGCCAACTTAGCTTGTAAGTAAGAACCTGCATATTTCCCAGCTTGTATGTCATCTCTGAGAGTCACAGCATAGATCCTGCAAAGATAAATATTTCTTTGAGAACAAATCTTGCAAAGGGATGTTAACTACCTTTGTAATTATACTATGGGCATTGATGTTTGTTGTATTTATTATCTTGACAGTCTTGGATGTCTTTAGAAGTGATTGCTTTTACTTTAATCAGGCTCAAACGTAGACTGGAGGGTGGGGAAATGCCACACTACCAGGCAGAAGAGAGACAATTCTGTTTGCTGCCAAGAGATGGCGGTATTGGTTATATACTAGAATATGTTTTCTGTTACTCTATGGCAGGCTCCTTTGCTGGCCTTGCACTCTCTCTCTCTCTCTCTCTCTCTCTCTCTCTCTCTCTCTCTGTTAATCTTATTTAAATCTTTTTGAGACAAGATCTCACTAAGCTGAGGCTGTGTAGGTAGCCAAGGCTGGCCTTGAACCATTGATTCTCCTACCTCCATTGCTACAGTGCCCCTGATTTGAGGAGTTTTATAAAAATTATTAACATCAGCTGCTATCTATGAAGAAACATTTAGTTATTTTTATTGGCTTTTAAGACTATAAATGTGACAAACAGGGGAAACAATAAATTCTATATACATGTTAAAAAAATGAGTCAATTTAACCCCAGAATTTTCCTGAGGAACTGTAAATCATGTGATGCATATAAATTGCTATCCTAATATGTTAATAATACACAGTCAGAACGGAAGGAGAGCTGGTGCACACTGTATCCCTACACTTGGAGGGTGGAGGCAAGAGCTTCAGGAGATCAGGGGCATCTTCAGCTCTGTAGTAAGCTTGAGGGCAGTTTAGCATATGGGAAAGCCCAGTTTCAAACATGCATACAGACAAGAAAGAAAAAAGAAATTATCGAAAAATGGAAAAACCTTAGGACTTGTTACTGTAGAAAAGCCAATGAACGTAAAAAATAATAGATGCCAAGTCACTCAGTATGAATTTAAAACTTTAAATATTCATTATTGTGTGTGCATATGACAAGTGGACGAACACATGTATATGTAGTGCATTGTGTGATTGTTGGTGTATGTACACACATGTATGTGGAAGTCAAAGGACAACTTGTTCTCTCCTTCCACCATGGGGTATCCTGGAACCAAGCTCAGGTGATCATGCCTGCATAGCAAGTGCTTTTACCTTCTGAGCATTTCATAGTGACTTAAACAAGGTGGGAAGCCTGGTCTCGTGACTCTGGATGACACAGGCTTTGGGACCATTCTCATCAGCAGATCTTTCACACGAGGAATCCCAGTGCAGGACTTACCTGAATTCCATGGGCTGGGCAACTTTGGGGGCTTCATTAAGGATGATGTGGTTACTTCCCAACACAACTTCTAGAAAAGGATGCACAGTTTTAAAGTAAGATGAGTGGAAAAAAGAGGATGATGATTTGAAGTGTCACCTGTGTGTTGGAAGCCCAGATGCACACGGTGTTGGCACTTGGGACTTAGAAGCAGGCCCTTGAGGCCGTATCTTTATATAGTAAAGTTTGGGCTTCTTGTGCTGTTGGATTTTAGGAAATGCTCATTGATTTCACAGATGTTATTTTCACTCGGTAATTTGACCATCTGCCCTGAGAAAACTTTAATCAAAATCATCCAGCTTTGTGTTTTTCTTCTTGGTGATGAGTGTGGTTGGTAATTGGATTGCTCAAAATGAGGACCAAGAAGAGAGTAAGATGGAGAGTAAGTGATGCAGGTGGTACCCAGGCTGGCTGGTGATGGCAGGGTCAGAGCACAGTGTCAGAGCTCCATCATGTTGGGCCTCCAAGGTGACTTTATACCTTCCATTGAAGATCCATTAGGAAGGCTTTAGTCCCTGGTGTGTCAGCATTTCCAGAGATGAGGAGCTAACTTACAGCCTAAGGTCTGCTATGAGAGTCACACACTCAGTAGCTCTACATTTCCTATAGCCAGTGTCGTTGTTCTCAGTCCTGCTGCCATCTTGGATTGTGACATCCTCACTTATAGACTCATGGCCTGGAAATCCTTCAGACATTCTTGATATTTTTCTCTTCTGCATCTCTATATCAAACCTATTCCCAGCCTAGACTTTACTAGAATCAATTATTAACAATTCTATCCCTGAAATGACTTCCCACTGTATACCCCCCAAATCCCCACCCCAACTGCTCTGGTCCATACCTGGTATCCCCAAGTCTTGGGCTCAAGAGTAGGAGCTGATTGGTAAAGCTGTTATTACCACCCACCAATCCTATGACCTTGAGCTAGATTCTTGCCCTGTGTAAGCCCGGCTTTTCTCAGGCAGAACATGAGGTTAGTAATAGCACCTATTTTTGTGAGGTCTTGAATAGAAAATGAGATAATGCAAGGTCACGGCGTAGTGCCCAAGAACCTGCCTAGTCAGCACCTGCATTATTATAATGGAGTCCTAACTGCATTTCATTTCTCCAGTCTCTCACAGGACATTTTCCAGTTGCTGTTGGTATTGCTTTCTGAAAGCACTGTTTGGATTCTGTTAATTTCACCATGGAACATGCAGCAGCAGCAACAGCCACTGCCGCCCTTTCTTGACACCTCGGTTCCTGTAGGATGGCATTAGTCTGTTCTGACCTTTTACAGTTGGGTCCCACCTGAGCTCAACTCCACATCAGAAGCAGCCCAGCTGGTAGTTCCCGACTCCCCTCCTGCTATTTCTCAACTTCCTGTATGGACCGTGAATGTTGGCCAGTCTGCTTTTGACCGACCGAGTTCTCCCGCACCCACTCACTGTTCAAGCTGCCAGATTATGTCTTCTCATTTTTCCCACAATGCTTCTGCCTCTGATCCACCTTATCTTTTCCCTGCCTCGAGCTTTCACTAGTTGGTTTCATGCCTCTGCCACCATCACATGCTAGCCTTGGGAATGTTTGGAACTTGTTTTAGGAATCTTTGTCCTCCATAGTGCCCTACTCAGTGGGTTGCAGATTTGCAAGTGCTTGGGAAATAAATGCTGAACTGGGTGAAATAATTATAGCTTCATTAGCCCTTGCCATTTAAAAGTCCCATTTGCTAATTCAGGACTTGTTTCTGAATGTCTTCCCATTTTAGCTCTTGGGTCACTCAGCAGGGATCAGCACGGAGCAGGGGTTGGCATTAGATGAATTCAAGTGTTTTTGATTCAGTTTGTGATTGGTTAGATGCTTTTTGGTTACTAGGAGATCATGTCAAAAAGATCAGGCATTGGTCATCTGCATGGGTGGAGCAGAGTCCATGTAGCCCACTCCCAAGATGAAGGAAGACAACTTAGAGGTCCTATTCTGAGATGCTTGGGAAAGTGTCCTAGAGCATTTTGAATACTAAGAGGTGAAGGACCACTGTAGAGAGTTGGGGAAGGGGCATGAGGTTGAGGTGACAGTTGAGGAAGGCAGGCACTGCCTGCTGTATATGAGCACTGTAGACAGTGAGACTTCCTCTAACGGTGGGAGTCTGTACTGTTTCTCTCTCAACACTGCTTTGCAATGGCCTAGACTCCTACATCTCCACTGTCCAGCTAGTTCTAGTGAGATGGAAGGGTATCCACCACAAATGCCTTCTGAGATCCCAGTTTATGTTCATAGATTTCTTTACCCTTTCATATCATGCCGGATGACATGAAAGAAACATCTCAAGAGGTCAACTTTTAATGTCTTCATTAGACTCCTAATTTAGCATTTCTCATCTTGTACAGGCTCTTAGCCTGTTGAGTAAGCGATGCAAATCGTGAGCTCATTCTTTGACTAATTGTTTATGTTTATGGGAACTCTAAATTATTCATGTAATTTCGTGTCAGTTACTGACTTTCCAAAGATTATTCATTAACTCCCTGCTCACGTTCTGTTGTCAACTACATTAGTTTCCTCTGTTGTATAACAGATTACTGAAAACATAATGGTATAAACAATATGAGTCTATAATCTCAGTTCCTGGGAGCACAGGCTAGCTCAGGGTCTTATCAGGCTTAAGTCAGGGGTAAGGCAGAGCTGTGATTTCATCTGAAATCTTCTATGCTCAGCAAGGATGTGGGTCAAGTCAGTTTCCTTGAAGATCTAGGGATGGCCTCAATTTCTTACTCACTGCTCCCCAGGTGTTGCTCTCAGCTCTTAGGAATGCACCCATAGGTCACTGACATGACTGAGTAGTGGACCTTAAGATATCCTGGTCCTAGTTCTCAGACAGGCCCTTACATGGCAAAAAGGACTTTGTGGGTGAAATTAACTTATGGATTTTGAGATGGGAAGATTTTCCTGGGTCCACTGAGCCGACTCTAAATATAATAAGAAATATAAGCTGGACCGTTAGAAAAATATGACTGCAGAGGGAGAGGCTGTGACTGTGGAAAGAGGATATGGGACAAAGAATTCAGGCCACTTCTAGAAGCTGGGAGGACGGGGAAGTAGGTTTGCCCCTGAGCTTCTGTAGGAACCAACTTTGATGGCCCCAGAACTGTAAGAGAGAAGATTTGGGAAATGTCAAAGCATTTATTTGTTATAGAAGCCCCAAAAGTGAAACAGACTCCCAGAAATATTTATGTGCAGAGTACATGTAATGCTACATAGAGCGCTGAGACCAGGTGGGGCTTGCCGTTCTCACATCTATGTCTACATTTTTAAAACCAATACCCTAAGATTGTTAAAAATGAGAAGAAGTCAAACTAGGTTAGATTAAAGGAGTCACAGTGGGGCTTTGAACAGAAGGGAAAAAACTGCAAATATAAGAGAAGGATTGTGAAAGTCGGATAAAAAAAATGGTGGAACTCTAGACAAAGGTAAGAAAGAGGGAAGATGATGGGCCTGAGGGGGTTGATTTGGCCATGCAGACTTGCTCTGCAAACAGCTTATGACAAGCAGCTTCTGTTTGGGAGGACCAGTGGCCCAGGGTTGGACCTCTGGGAACCAGAAACCTGCTAGGGGTCAGCATCATGGCAGAACTGCTGTTCCCGGGACCCTCACAGATGTCACAGCTTCTCTGAGCTTCAGCTGTTTTGTCTGGGGTTCCAGATATGAGATTCTCCACTTTTTCTTTAACACCAACTTCATGGGAGAAAGATAGAATATAGTTTTATTTTCACAGTCTTCAGTACTTTCCAAAGTACTTGGGTATAGTCCTTCTAATATAAAACAATAGATTTTCAAAGTGAAAATGTTACGTCTCCTAAGGTGCCCTGTTTTAAGACAACAAACTCAAAAACTAGTGTGGACCAAAGGGCAGGGCTGCTGCTTGAGCCAGGGGTATATGTACATTGCTCATGGAAGCTTGGCTGTTGGGAACATTCTGTAGGGCTAAAGTGTTTATGTGGGGACACTTCAGAAGCACAGTCAGTTTTGGTGACATCAGACCCTTCTGTGAAGCTAAAACCATTACTTTATCAAAGACAGGACACTCAGTTGTGCAGAAAGGGAGGGAATCTGTCCTTGTCCTTCTGGTCTTTTCTTGTGGTCACAAACACCACCCAGACAGTCCGAGGACTAGCTAGCTCATAGGTCACTGAAATGCTGGTTTATCTCCATATTTAATTATAACTACCAGGTTAATAGGCTAATGTTAACACTAATTAAAAATGTCTTAAAGCCATTTTCTTATAAGTTCATAAAAGTCTAATTAAAACAATTAGAGCAGGCCTTTAGGAGAAGTAGCTTTTAAAACCACTATACATTAAGTATCACTGTCTCCGAGTGGCCTCCTTGACTGTCCTAGATAGAATGCTCAGTCATGTGCCAGTTCTGGTGAAGACGTGTCCAATGCTTTTCCTGCTTTGTATCCTTTGTGTGTCTTGTTGAAATCTCCTGACCACCTCTGTCCACACTGCTGTCGTCTTGAAGCACCCCATGCCCACAGTTGGTTTCAGGAGTCTTCTGGTTCCTAAGATGATTTATGGTTTTTTATTTAATGAGCAAACCCCTCTAGACTCTTCTAATTGACTCACTTGGAGAATAGGAAAAACAAGTTAGTGAGTGGCCGTTCATGATCTAAGACTTTGTGTTCTTTCAGTATTGTCTCCCCTTGCTTTTTCCTTGAGCCTGTGGAAACCTCAGTGTGTTCATCTGCTGTGTCCTCCCCGCGAGTGTTACTACATCAGTGGAGTCTCACACCCCGACTCATTTCTCTGGTCTATATAACTATCTATATATCTATATCCTCTATCTGTATGACTGCAAGGCTGGCCTCAACCTAGTTTTTGGTTGAGTAACGGAGTCCAGTTAATAGTGAAGCTGGAGAAGCTACATGAGTCTCCCCCCACCCCAGGAACCCAGACTGTCTCCCGTTCCAGAGATACTTGAACAAAGACACCTCAGTTCTCGGCACCCATTGCAGGTGGTCCTCTAGAGCCTGGATGGTGCTGGAGGCCCCCTGGGCTTTCCCTTTGCTCTGGCCCCGCTTTCCCTTCTCACATGACTCTATGTCCCTGTCAGTTGAGCCTAATAGCACTGCTAGGATCTTTTCCCTCTTCACTGTGTATTCACGAAGTGATGCTAATGGGGTTTCTATCTTGCCCATTTCTTTCCCTGCAGTCATGTGGAAAATTCATATCTGATGATTTCGCATGGCTGCTTAAAATCCCCCAGTGGAGCTAAAGAAATGGTGCAGTAGTTAAGAACACTTGCTGCTCTTCCAGAGGACCCAGGTTCAGTTCCCAGCACCCATATAGTGGCTCACAACTGCCTGTAACTTCTGTTCCAGGGGATCTAGTGCCCTCTCCTGACCTCTGTGAGTTCCTGCATACATGTAATAGACATCCATGCATATGCATACACACTAAATAAATGGATAAATGAACAACAAAAAAGTCCCCAGTGGCCTTGAGTAGCCTCTGTGGTAAAGTTCAGACTCATAGACTGTGAGGCCTTTCACAGCTGGCCCTGTGTTAGCCTCCCTCTGACCAGCCACCACTCCAGGCAATTTCATGAGCAGCCATGCATGTTCAGACCTTGATATCTCTCTCTCTCTCTCTCTCTCTCTCTCTGTGTGTGTGTGTGTGTGTGTGTGTGTGTGTGTGTGTGTGACGGCAGCTTACAATTTGGCCCTTCTCTGAATAATTCATCCTCAAGCTCCAAGTTTAGAACCTAAACCCAGTGAGTCGAGTAGCCCTTTGCTGTGTCTCTAATGTGGCTGACTTTTAGCAGAGCCCTTAAACCACACATAGCATGCTGGTGGTGGGGACACTTGGCTTTGGCCCTCACTAGATGTCCAACATATATGTTATTGGGCTGTTTTGGGTCAGCTGGCATTAACACATGCAAGTCAGTTCTGTGCCATGTCTTCACCACACTGAAATGTCTGTCATCTGTTTTCATCGTTTATGGTTCTTGATTGCTGGACAGTTTGTTCAGCGAGTCCTCTGTTGGTGTGCGTTCACTTTGTTTGACATCTTTTATACATCATACTGCTACAAGTAGCTTCCTTTTATGGTTTCCTCTTTGTACGGGCACCTACTGGATGGAGTCATCAAATTAGGAATGGCAGGTCAGAGGATGAATGCATGAGCTGTTTTGGTTGGTGTTGACCCGTACATTTGTGGCTCCCTTAGACGTTCCTTCCTTGGGGTATAAAGAAAGCACTTAGATTCTTATCAGCAAAGGACAAAGTCGCAGCTTCTCCATAGCCTTGCCAATATGACGTGCTGTAACATGAGGGAAGAAAAATGACATCCGAATGCAGTTTGAATTTCTTATTCTGAAATCTGACGTCTCTCCTCATCTTTCTTCGGGTCATCTACCCTTCAGTTCTTTTGACCTGCTTCCCTGCTATTTTTTGGGTGCATTTTTGTTATTAAGTGTTTGGCTTTTTCTTTCCCATTTTTAAAGCGCTTTTTATGCATTAGGAAGATGAGTCATTTGTGGATAAATTGCAGTTATTTGCCTCTCAGTATGTGAACTGTGTTTTGACTTTACCTAATAGCTTTTCTTTTTACCTAGACTATCTTTAATACGTTTGCTTCTTACCATACCTTTCCTGACCACCGCCTCCACTCCCGAGTGAATCCAGGTTTCATGAAATCTAAGCTTCGGTTCTACTGCTGAGCTGCACCCCAGGCCCAGACTTTTTAACACTTACCTTTAATTCCTTCTAGCTATTTGGTTATAATTAGAAAAGTACTTCCTGCTCCTTATAATAAAGACCCCAGCACCTTTACTTTTAAATACCTACCTCCCCCCCCCCCCCCAACTTTTAAAATCTCTGGTCTGTTTAGGGAACAGGGCACTGAACCATCAGTGGTCACTTAAGCCTTTGCATGCTTTCTTTGTACAATTGCAGAGGTGGTCATGTGTTACCCCTCTGAAAATGGAAGTGGCTACACATTGCTGTCACCTTTGTCCACTCTCCCAGTTTGTTTTTTTGTTCTGTGAGCTGTTGGTTCAGTCACTCCATTGTCCTTGTCTCAGGCCGTGTGACTAGTTTACAGTCTGTTGTGGGGCCGTGTCCTTACTGCCTATGGAAAACTAACTCCTGTCTCAGAACTCTGTGTGAACCATGGAAGTAAGATAACCTTTTCTGAATGTTATCTAATGCCAGGCCCTGTTATTAAGAACTTCTGGGTTAGGCTGAATGGCTCAGTGGCTAGAAGCTCTTACTGTGCAAACCTGGTAACTTGAGTTCAATCCTCAGATCCCATGACAATAGGAGAGAGCTTACTGACTACAGTTGTCCTCTGACCTCCACATGCTTGTTATGACATGTGCAGGCCCATGTTTACAGCCTCCACACTCACACAATAATAAAAGAATTTAAACAACAACAACAAAATCCCTTTTCCTAAGGGGCCATAGGAGAGAGGGAAAAGAGTTGTTTGTTGAGGCAGGGTTTCACTATGTAGCCCAGGCTGGCCTTGAACTTACAGAGATCCACCTGCCTCTGCCTCCCAGGTACTGGGGCTGAAGATGTGGGCCACCATGAAACAAGACATCTTAAGGAAGGGAGCCAAGGTCAGAGCAGGGAAGAGACAGTAATGGAACACAGGGGACATGAAAACAGAAGAAGGAGGCCGCTATTTGGGAAGAGAGGGACCATCAAGCAGGGCCAGGGCAGTGGGGACAGGGCACGAATTAGAACAAAGAATAATGACACACATGGCTGGAGATGCTATAATGAAACCCATTACTTTGTGTGCTAAATTTAAAGTTTAATTTTAAGAAACCTCCTTTTGCCTCAGAGTCAGTGGAAGTGACATTTTTACTCTACCCTCAGTCCTCCATTGTTCCTGGCCTACTTTTTTGGCTTTCTGTTCATATGTTAAGTTCAGAGCCACTGCTTTAGTAAAGAAGATTCACGGGGTATTGTCACCCCCTTAGCCCCATCTCCCATGGTGCTTCTGTTGTTTCAAGATTTTCCTAATTATCCTCTTTTCATATGCAATTTAAATGAGCATATCAAATTTTGGAGTAAAATAGCTTGCTGGCTTTGCTATCAGATTTCACACACACACAGACACATATATATACATACATATATATATGATTATGATGTATATGTATAATGTATGATGTTTCACTGTGCAACCTTAAACTTACCATGTAGACCAGCCTGGCCTCCAGTTTGTAGGAATCCCTCTGCTTTTGTCTTCTGGGTTTTTTTTTTTTTTTTTTTTTTGGTTTTTTCGAGACAGGGTTTCTCTGTATAGCCCTGACTGTCCTGGAACTCACTCTGTAAACCAGGCTGGCCCTGAACTCAGAAATCCACCTGCCTCTGCCTCCCAAGTGCTGGGATTAAAGGTGTGCGCCACCACTGCCCGGCAAACATTTGCCAGGCACTTTTTTTTTGGGGGGGGGGGGTTTCGAGACAGGGTTTCTCTGAGCTTTTGTCTTCTGAATGCTAGGATTATAGACATGCTCCCCAACTGCTGACTTATCCTGGGCCAAGGTAGGGAATTCAAAGGTCTTTGAAAACTTAAATAAATCATTACAAATTTGCTACTTAGTTCCCTGTTAAAAGTGTCCTGTTTCAGAGGCCTTACCTTACAGGAAAAGCCTTTCGTATTTTTACAAAATGACTGGTAGAACAGGACATTTTGGCTGATTTCGTTTTGAACTTTTCGTTCTAGATGGTGCCAGTAAAAATATAAGTTTTAGTTTAAGGTGTTGCCTTCCCCATCTCTGCCCTCTGACTCCCCTCTCTGTGTCCCCTCCGTGTGTGTTCAGTTGGGGAGGCCAGCTGCTCTGCCCCTGAGGTTCAGGGGTTACCCCGGGAGCTAGGAGTAGTACGGCGGGTTTCACAAAAACAACAAGGACCATCTAATGCCATGAATAGAACCAGAGAATAAATTCCCACTCCAGTTCAGAAAAAACAGTAACCTAGAACACAGACAGGGTGGCCCAACGTGGCATTTAAGTATATCTGTTAAAGGCCCAGGGTGTTACTGGCGGTTCCAGCCTTAGTTCTCAGGCTCCCAAGTGTCTCTAGTTAAAGCTGCTATGCAAATTCTGCTTCATTTGTATAATGAATAAGTTGTTTCAAGTGAGAGATTTCTATTGAAATGCTGGCAGTGCTGGCGCAGACCTCCTGATACTGCTGGTACTAGACTTTCCTCTAGCTCTAAAGGGTACACACTATTGGATAGGCATTTCTTTTGCAAAGCTTCATTTTTTGGCCACATTAGTACTAGTGCATAGTTTCAAACTAAATGATTTCAGCCACTATCTGTGTGCTGGTCCCTGATACTATAGTCTTCATTATGTCGCAGTTGATAAACTGTTTATAGAGACATCAGCATTGGGAAAGTTGTAAAACAGTAGAACATAGAAAAATGCAATCAGCCACATTAATGACCCCGTCCTGTATCAGCAAGCTAGCCTAAGCCAGCTTCTCTTACCTGTAGCTGAAGCCTATGTCATGAGCTCGGAGGTCTGCTTTTGTGCTGTGTTGGGCATCAAACCCAGGGCCTTGACCGTGACAGTAGACAAGTGCTCTACCGCTGAGCCACCTCCGTAAACCTGTAGCTAACTAGAGTCAACGTCTGACAGAGGATCATAAACTAAGGTGTTTTCTCAACATGCACTCTAAAATCAGGGCTAACAAAGCGGGCAGGACCTGGAGACAAAGCACAAAATTGGGGACATTTGTGTTTACCTGACATTTGATACAATGCTAGCCATTTAACTCCCGGTGTCTTAAGTTCTTCCTCAGGACCTGGGATCAGCCACTCTTATTTTCTCCTCGGTTTTCAGCGGATGTGGAGAATGCATAGAGGAAAAGCTCCTCAGTAACAGATTGTAACTTTGCAACTGGAAGATAAACTAAAAGCAACCAGGCAAGCAGGCACCAGCAGCTAGTTAGGGAAGGCCTGGTGCCTCCTGCTTATCTACGATCCATGCCGAGTTCCAAGCACATCTTAGACTGGACCATAATGATAGGTGCCTTTCAATGGTGGTTGTGAGCAGGGTTGCAGTTGGTATGGTGATGTCTCTTCCAGATTCTTCCTCAGTTCTTTTGTTACATCCTCAGAAGAGAGACTGCTTTAGCCCATAGGAACTCTATTTTCAGTTGTTCTAGAAACTTCCACACTGTTTTCTTTAGCAGCCTGTTCCATCTTACATTCTTAGCCATACTGAATAAGAGGTGGTTGCAGGAAATATTAAAAAAGAAGAACTGGCACGTTCCAGTGCTAGTGCTGATAACCGGTGGTCGCCGCAGGCTCCCACTGGGTGATCTCACTCTCTCAGCCCACCAGATCTCCGGAGCTGAGCCCCTTGGCAGATCTCTGCCACCAGGCCCACGCAACAACCGCCCACCCCACGGTCAGCCATCTCAACACCCAATTACCCGGTAGAATTAAAACTCTTAAGCTTATAGTTAACCGATTTATTTATGTATCAATAAAAACACAATTTACAAGATGCCAATGCAATAATTTCAGAGCCAATTGATAGTGATAAAAGCTGCCCACCTAGGTTAGACAAATTATCCCAAAATTCTAACCTTTATTTATTGTAACCACTGGTGGCGCTGCGCCAGTTCACATCTGCCATCTTCCTCCTTCTCTCTCCCAAGATGCTCTTATCTCTGGAACTCTTAGCTCCGCCTCCCTGTTCCCTGTCCAATCACAGGGATCCTATTGCCCTAATGTAATTTGAAAAGGGAAAATCCTGAGACAAGAGGCCCAACTTTCCCTTGAGTTCTTGAAAATGATATTTTTTTCAGTTTTAATTGGCATATGGTACATATGTTTGTGTATGGGGCACACTATATAGCTTGATGCTATTTAATGTGAAGTAATTAAGCAGAACGTTTTAGGAAACATTGTTTCCTAAAAAAAAAAAAAAAAAAAAAAAAAAACTGTGAATATTTCTTTGTGTTGGAAACCTATGTTCTGCTTTATAAAAAACCATAGCCATGTTAATAGATTCAGAGGAATGGGTACTTTTGAGTGCCTACTGTCTGCTGGGTATTGTTTGAAACATTGTAGATATAGTGGTAAACTAAGGCCTAATTTCAACAGGTATTGCCTGTTGCCTTTCCAGTGCTCATGATAGTTGACATTCATCTTAAAGACCTTATCATTAAAGGAACCTGATGCAGTGTAATGAACTCACCCCTAAACATGTGAAATACTTGATCCTTGGGAGAGGTCATCTAGGGTTAGAGGGGGTACCCCTAGAAGGCCTTCCTACACCTAGAAGCAAGTCAGACTAGTGGAAGAGGTTAGGGGAGCTTTTAATGGCACGAAAAAGGATAAAGCACACCTGGGGATAGTGAGGTGCACAGACAAGACAGCACCCAGGGCTTTGTGTCTTCGAATCTTCTACTGAGGTGTGAAAGCTGAGTTCTGTTCAGAGGAGATTGAGCCTCAGGTACAAAAGCAGTGCTGGGCTCTTTCGGGCCCTTGCTCATACCCGGCTCACACACAGGCGTACTGGTGGGAGCTTCGACAAGAAAGGAAATTACATGCCAGAGCTGTGTAGTCTTCGGTGCAGCGCCCTTGTGTAGCATCAGTTGTGGAAACTTGACCTGTGTTTCAGTCTTTTCAGCCCGAGGAGTCTTGGAGCTATTGTGTGGCCCAAGTCAGGTTGTGCACTGTAGACAGAGATAACAGCTAATCTCATTTTACTGCTGTGGGGTTACCTGCTCTGCCATTTGGGGCCTTTTTAATGGGGTTTGTGGTGAAGCTGTCTGGGGCCTGGCCATTATTTAACAAAAAGTCAACAAGCCCTGAACTGCTCTGCTTTAAGCCAGGCAGTGGTGGGCAGTTGCCAGCAGGTAGTGGCAGGCAGTGGCAGGCAGTGCTAGGCAGTTTGAGAATTTCTTGCTAAAAAGTCAGCATTTCCAGTTTCAAGTTTCCCAGCTGGAAATCTGTCCTCTCTTGATTCCCTAATTCCTTACTACCCCGAAGTTCTCATATTAGGACTGCTTAAAGTGGATCACAGGAAAGAAGCTAACAGGACCACTTGAGACCCCTGTGACTCTGCTTGGGTTAGCATCATCTTTTAACTGTCCGAGTTGGTAGGTGTGAACTAGTTCACTCTACAAGTGAGTTATTTTGACTAGTTTTAAGATCGTTTTGCAAAGTCTTAGCTCCTGTATTGGGATGACTTCAGGGCCCTTTTGACTGTAACACTGGCTGACATGGCTAACAAGTGAGTCCCAGACAGAGGATGGTCCCTGTGGAATGTGGCATTGAGAATGACTTAGGGGAAAGGGGAAGGGGTCTCTTGGTAGATTTCAGTCTTTGTTGTGAGCAGGAGGGAGGTGTAAGAGGTCTAAGTGGTTTGAGTGAGAAATGTCTCCCAAGACTCGGGTTATTGGAACACTCGGTCTCCAGTTGGTGGTGTTATCTGGGGGGTTTAGGAGGCACAGTCTTGCTGGAGGAGATGTGGTTTTGGGAGAGGGCTTTGAGATTTCATCACCTTGCCCTACTCCCAGTTTGCTCTCTCTGCTTTCTTCTTGTTTGAAGATGTGATCTCTCAGATTCCTGTTCTACCTGTCATTCCTGCAGCATGCTGCTGTGCTTTTCTGCCACAATGGACTCTTGTCCCCCAAGAACCATTAGCCCATATAAAGTCTTGCTTCCACAAGTTACTTCTGATAATGGTATTTTATCAGAATGACAGAAAAATAGCTGATACAGGGGGTAACAATAAATGTGTTTATGTGCACTCTAGGGCCTTTTGGAAAAATTTCAAACAAATAACAAATCTGATTTCCCATACTATAGTAGTTGAGTGATCATGTTAAAAATACCACTTCCACCTTAATGAGATGAGAAATAATTAATTCTGGAGTCAAATACGTTTGATCAAGGTTTAGGTCACTTCAAATTCAGTGTTCTGATGTGGTAACTATCTTCATGAAAAAAATTTTTTTAATGGTAACAGGGCAAAGAAAGCCTTAAATCAAGATTCTTTTCAGGGTGAACTTTCCGGTTTACACTGGTGCCTGGGGACCTCCACCTGCGCCAGTAGGAGACCTTAGCCAACAAGCGCCGTAGAAAGGTAACCTCCCAGGAGCTTGGAAGGGCCGTGAGTGGGGTTGAGGGGAGCAGCACCTCTCACCCAGACC
>CM052701.1:56175464-56188786 GCA_028551405.1 Uromys caudimaculatus
GGTGGAATTCCCTCCTAGAGGCGGGTTGGGGAGGGGACGGGGGGTACCCAAAGAGGAGACTCAGAAAAGGGGAAACATTGGAAATGTACATAAAGTATCAAAAATAAAAAAGGAGAAAAATAAATAAATAAATAAATAAATAAAAAAGAAAAAAAAAAAGATTCTTTTCAGATACTGTGATGGCATACCAGATTCATTAAAGCAGTGATGACGTCTCTGCTTGAGGCCTTACATGCGGTCTGACGACATTTGCTTCTGGATTGATGAGAGAAAAAGAGGTTCTGTTCATACATTTAGCAAGGGCTTATCCAATAGCCATAAGACTGCTAGTCCATATACAGGGAAGGGCAATGAGCAGCCATTCTAAGGGGGGTCAAGGTAGCCCAAGGGGGTCAAGGTAGCCCAAGGGGGTCAAGGTAGCCAAGGGGGTCAAGGTAGCCCAAGGGGGTCAAGGTAGTCCAAGGTAATTTGTAATTGGGCTCTGGAACTACAACAATCCTGCCTCTCTATAGACACTGACGTTTTGATCAGTCAATCAAGTGCTAATTGGTCCATAGGCCTTGAAGGTAGATTCTTGCAGGAAACTTTAATCCATAATAAATAAATAAGCAATTTATCTTTCATATTTCCTCATTCCCTCCCTCCCTCCCTCCCTCCCTCCTTCCTTCTCCCTCCTTTCCCTTTCTCCCCCTCCCTCCTTTCTTCCTTCCCTCTCTCCCTCCTTCCCTCCTTTTCTCCCTCCCTTCCCCCCTTTTCTCCCCTCCCTCCCTCCCTCCTTCCCTCCCTCCCTCTCTCCCTCTCCTTTTTCTTTGCAGGTAGGAAACACTGTCAGGAGAGCAATAGCAGCAGAACAGGAAGAGAAGCCTGTCAGTTCTTCCCTGGTCTGTCTGATGGGCTGGATCGTAACGCATGTCCTGGTGATTCTTCCTGGGCCACAATATCAAAAGGAGAGTGTTCAGGGGCAAAGAGCAGCCAAGGGATCAATTACAAGTTTAATTAAAGGACAGAGCTGGGAGCGCCTTTTTGTCTTAGCCTTCAGTATTGTGACATTTCCGAGACAAAAGATTTGACTAGAAATGACACCAGATCCATCTCATACTAAAATACACACCTTAAAAAAATGCCACTCCAAGTCTGTGTTCTGAGGGAAAGGGTGTTGGTGTGTGAAATTGCAGTTACTATGACAACCAGAGGCTGCAGCCCACTGACACAGCATTCATAAGGAAAACAAGAATTGATGTTAATGGGTGAAAAGCAACCGTTGGCTTAAAAGTTAGCCTGAGCCTGGGATGTGTTTATTTGAGGTCCAGGCCCTTTTGTTTCGGAGGAAATAATTCTCGGTTCCCTTCCTACTTCATCTGCCCTTTGGTGGACAGCATTCAGTCATCCTTGGTGTTACCAGGAAGAAAATATATAAGCAAGAATGACAGGTTGGGTGGAAAATGGATTTTAGATGGAGAATTTGTTTACAAACGCAGAGTAGGAACCTTGGTTTTTTTTTTTTTAATATTTATTTATTTATTATATGTAAGTACACTGTAGCTGTCTTTAGACACTTTTTCTTCTTGCTCCGGGCCTGCTCGCTCCAGCCCCGCTCGCTGTAGCTGTCTTCAGACACCCCAGAAGAGGGCATCAGATCTCATTAAAGATGGTTGTGAGCCATCTTGTGGTTGCTGGGATTTGAACTTCCAACCTTCGGAAGAGCAGTCGGCGCTCTTAACTGCCGAGCCATCTCTCCAGCCCCGGAACCTTGGTTTTTATACATAAAAAAAAGATGGAATAAAGGTTTCTGGTTTAGCAGTTTTGGGTCTTTTTAAACTTATGTTTTCTTTACTGACTTGACTCATAACCTCATGGCCTGTGTTGAGTCTTGGAAACTCTTCACGTGCAGGAATAATTCTGGATGCTTCAGAAGAGGATAAATTCATCTAGCAATGGTCTCGAATCTCAAGTTTCTCCAGGGCAGAACTGTCCGTGTTTGAGGAATTGACTCCGCTGTTTGTCTAGTTGTTTAAATGAGATGCCCCTGAATCACAGCCCTCAGTAGACACCCTTGCCCTGCCTCGGCTGTATGCTCCAACCCCACCCACTTCTTTCTGTTTCTGCTCCCACCCTGCTAGTTCAAACACAAGTCTTCTCTTGCCTAAATGATTTTATTTGAGCAGTTCTCAACCTTCCTAATGCTGCAACACTTTATACAGTTCTTCATGCTGTGCTGACCCTCAACCATAAAATTATTTTCATTGCTACTTCATAACTGTAATTTTGCTACTGTCGTGAATTGTAACATAGATATCTGATATGCAGGATATCTGATATGTGACCTCTGTGAAAAGGTCATTCAACCCCCAGAGGGGTGGCGACCCACAGGTTGAGGACTGTTCTAATAACCCTTTCATTTATCACTCTTTTTTCCATTCATTTCTTCAGTGAAACAGTTTATGTTGAGATAAGTGTATACTGACCCATAGTTTGTAAGAACACGTCCTGTGTACTTCTGTTTCCTCAGATGGTGATATCGTCTATAGCTATAGCACACTGCTACAACGAGGTGAATCTAGATCCATCCAGATGTGGCCGGTTTCCATTGCCTCAAGGGTCCCTCAGCTGCCCTCTCTTTCCCTCCAATGTGAATCTCTGCCCCCTGAGCCTCCTCTCTTCTCTAGTGCTGCTGTATGGATGGCATCCTGCCACATGCCTGTCGCCGGTCCAAGGTTCTAACAGTAACTTCAAAGAGTGACGGCGATGGTCGTGTTAGTCTGGGTTCTTCAGAGGACCAGAGATTGGACTTTAGTGATATATGACAGACTAGTGGCTTCATAGTAGCTTAACACCCAACTTCGTAGACTCCCTATGAATGAAGGAAAAATTTAATGAAGTGAGCCAAAGTCACATAGACAGAGGCTGCACTTGCTGCCCTGTGTTCTGAAGCTGGGCTGAATTCCCAGAAGATTTTAAAGAATTGTTGTTGTTGTTGTTGTTGTTGTTGTTGTTGTTGTGAGATCAGCTTCTATTCCATGTTAGCTGTGACAGCTGCAGTCAACTCCACAATTTAAAAGTAATATTTATTCTTGAGTAATATTTCTGCCTTATAAATCCAGATGGCACTTTAGCTGAGGGCTTAGCTTTCTGTTTTAGGAATTGTGCTTATGCAATAATCTTTTACATCAGCAGACACTGATATTGATCCATCAGTTGACTGGTATGTTTGAACTCCAGATATGAGATAACTTGCAAAATGTGACTCTGGGAGTAGCTGATTGAGTCTCTGCAACTGGGGCTGTGTGAGTCAGTTTCCTGTTACGTTAACACACTACCTGAGAAATCATCAGGTCTGTGTGTATCAGGGACTGAGCTGGGCTCTTTTGGAGAGCCTGTGTGTATGCAACAACAACTAAAGAAAAATGGCCGTGAGTTTGAGAGACAGCAAGTGGGGTGCATGGGCAGAATGCATGGCAAGAGAGAGAAAGGAGATAATCATACTTTAAAAATCATTATAAAGTGTCTCTGGAGCTGGGGGAGATGGCTCAGTAGGTAAGAGCAGTTGCATTGCAAACACGAGGACCTGAGTTCAAACCCCCAGCATCCGCATAGAAATCCAGACACAGCTCTTGGTGTGCCTTCAATCCCAGTACTGCCCAAGACAGGCGGATCCCAGGAGCGCACTGGTTAGCCAGATGTGGGTCCTGTCCCAAGACAGCTAAGGTGGAGTGATACGGGAAGATACCTCATGTTGTTCTCTGGCCTCTGAAGGTGTACCCATGGCCTGCCTACCTGTACACTCGTGTGCATGCATCTCTCTCTCTCTCTCTCTCTCTCTCTCTCTCTCTCTCTCTCTCTCTCTCTCTCACACACACACACACACACACACACACTCGTTGATGTCTGTTTTATTTTCTCTTGTCTGAATATTTGAAAATAGAAAATTAGTTAAATTCTTCCTCACAATAAATCCTTGTTCCTTGTGGAATATAGGTTTGTTGGTTTGCTAATTTACCCTTTCTTCTTCCCTCCGTTCCTCCCTCCTGTGTGTGTGTGTGTGTGTGTGTGTGTGTGTGTGTGTGTGTGTGTGTGTGTGGTGCTGGAGTTTGAGGCCTGGCTCTTACCCATGCTGCGCAAGGGCCTCCACTGAGCCACTCCTTAGCCTCGTGGTTTAATTTTATAGCTGTCAATCAGTGGATTTAGAATTTAAAAATAATTTTATAAAAATATTTTTAGTGAGACTTTTAAAATAAGAAAATTGGGGGGAGGGGGAGGGGACACGGGGTTTCTAAAGAAAAGGGGAATTATCGGAAATGTAAATAAAATATCAAAAAATAAATAAAAAAAAAAAAAAAAAAAAAAAAGAAAATTGGTTATGTTAGGCTAGAGGCTCTGCTTGTGCTTAGGAGTGGTTGTTGGTGGCTTACAGCAAGCTTGCTTTTAGCAAAATGAATAAGCTGTTTGTTGAACTGTGAAAGAAGTAGAGAGAGTACCCTGGCCTTACCTCCAGGGAGAGTGCCTGTGGCTGGTTCACACAGAGAGGGAAGGAGGAGGGAAGAAGGAGAACTTCCCTTTATGGGGAGGGGAGAGTGATGAGAGAGAGAGAGAGAGAGCATATAGGGAGCATATATATCTTCAAACCAAAGCACTTAGTATGTTTAATTGTTGCTGGGTTCATGGCTTCCTGGGGAGCATCAGGCACACCCCAGGAGGGGGACAATGTTGTATTCCTCTGGAGCATGAAATTGACTGGTATCTGAGAGGCCAGTCACATGGTTGTGCCAGCTGTCTTTGTATTCTGGCAAGAAGTATTCAGGACACCATACTTCTTGCTAGTCACTTAAAAGCAACCTTTGAGAGAGACGTAATTGAATAAACATTGATGCTTCCTTTATTATTTGTGTCTCACGCCTTCAGAAACATACCAACAGTCTCATTAAAAACCTAATTGAGGTATTCACTTGCAGTATGCTCACCCCTTTATACAATTCAGGGCTTTAACACGCATATCCTAGAAAAAGCCAACATCACGCTTATTGCTTCAGAAAGAAAGCCCTTTTCATTAATATCTCCATGTCTTCCATTTCCTTTTTTCCCTGTCCTAGGTAACTACTAATCTTCTTCGCATATTTAAGGAATTGCTGATTCTAGGCATATGCAAATGGAACTGAACAATATCTGGCCCTTTTTAATTGGCTGTTGAGGTTCATTCATGTTGTTGAGGTTTATCCATGTTGTGGGACATGTCAATATGTCATCTCTTTTTATAGCTGTATAATATTCCACCATTTGTATATACTACATTTTCTTTGTTCATCAGTAGATGAATATTTGGGTTATTTCCCCTTTTGGCTATTGTGAACAGTGCTGCTATGAACATTCTTGTACAAGTTTTGCGTGAGCGTATCTTTTTATTTATTCTGAGCATATTCCAAGGAGTTTCTGGATGTGGCGGACAGCAGGCCAACGCTCCCACCATACTTGCCCTAAAGATGTCTACATCTTAATCCTCTGAACTGTGACTATGTAATGTCACAGGGTAATCAGACATAGAGTGAAGATTGTAGATAGAATGAAGGTTTCGTATAAGATCAATTTAAAATAGATGATTCTGTACCATCTGGGTGAGTTGCCCACTGCAGTCAAAGGGTCCCCAGGGAGGAAGAGAGCAGAAAATGAGTCAGAGTGAGCCTCAGTGTGGAAAATTCTTGTAGCTTATAGAAGCTGGAAGAAGCAAGAAAGACATTTTCTCCCGAAGTCCCAAAAGCAGAGCTTCCTTTCAGCACATGCAGAGTCCTCTCTGACCTTTGACCCAGAGGATAGTGAGGCGATGATTTTGGATTGTTTTATACCATCCAGTTTGTAGCAGTTATTGCTCGTGCAGGGAGCACGAAGTCTTCCAGGAACTGCCAAAATGTCTCCTTTGGCACCCCACACACCCACCAGGAGGGCTGGGAGGGTCGGCCCCTGAGCTCTGCACACTCTTAGCATCTGTCTTTCTGTCTTTCTCGCAGCCTGTGTAAGGGATGCAAAGTGATATGGTGGCGTTGATTTGCATTTTCCGGCTAATGGTGTTGAACGGCTTTTCTTGTGCCTGTTGGCCATTTGTACATCTTTGGAGACGTGTCAGTCAGATCCTTTGCCCATTAAAAAAGCATACGGTCTTTTTGTTAGCATGTTGTAAGATTTTTTTTATATTCGAGATGCAAATGCTTTATCAAACCTGCAGATATTTTCTCCTATTTTATGGGCTACCTTTCACTTTCTTCATGATGTTCTTTGGATTTTAATTTTGGTGAAATCCAATTTATCTATTATTTCTTTTATCATTAAAAGTTTTATCAGCACACATTATAATAATGGGTTTCATTATGACATTTCCACATAGGTATATTATATATTTTGATCATATTCACCCCCATTACCCTCTGTTGTGCCCCTCTCATCCCTACCAAGTCCCTCCTTCTTTCTGACCAGGTCCCCTTCTCATGTTTATTCTGTGTGTGTAACACGGTTGCCTACGTGAGCATGGGCCAGGGGTTTATACAGGAGCAAGGGCAACTTGCCAGTGGTTACACTCCTGGAGAAGATGCTTCTATTACTTTTGTTATTGTGCTCTTGACGTCATGACTAAGAAGCCATTGTTTGGTATATTATAAGCTTTATTATAATAAGTGAAAATGTCATCCACTAAAAGTAACCCAACCCAAAGTTTGTACAACTTAATGGATTTATTTACAATTAGAATTGGCTTTCAAGACTTAGTCTTACATTTTCAGTATCACATGTACTTTATGCACTTATGGGGTTTTTGGGGGGGGGGGTTGGTGGTAGATAACTGCATCCAACACACTGACTGAGGTTTAGAGGATGATTTAGAAGCGTTAGGCCAGTGCTTCTCAAATTTCTGATGCTGTGACCCTTGTTGTGGTGATCCCCAACCATAAAATTACTTTCATTGCTACTTCATAACTGTAATTTTACTACTGTTGTGAATTGTAATGCTCTTGGCCTTGACATATTTGCCCATAAGGCATTGCAGAGGCTTTTCTTACACCAAGAGTTTAAGCAGTCTTGCAGAGATGTGTGTACATACCTCCCTGGCAGTCTTGCAGACATCTGGTTGTACATACCCCTTGGTTGTAATGCTGTAGTCATTGTCATTGCTTGCTTTGTCTTAATTCTTTCACATTCTAAAATTTCTTCAATTGGAATCCACTGTCCAATCTAGATATTAAATGAGCAGAGTAACTTATAATTGGGAACGCATGTTATGATTTCAATCTGTGGACCTTTTTGCTTCTCCTAGTTCTCAGTGCATCAGCTATTGGCACCTTGTCTGCTGACTAATTTTATTTTCCCCAAAGTCACCTCGTACTCTGGCGGTGCTAAGCTCCTTGCTGTTAGTGTACTTGTGCTATGTGATCTTCTTGCACGGTGGTGGAGCTTCTTTGCCAATCCTGCCCCTCTCAGGTGTGCTGGAACCTCCATCGAAAACACTCCCTAATGGTGTCTTCTGGTACCCCACATCCCCTTCCAGGTAATGTACTTTCCCTTCTTCTGTATCCCAGGTAACAGGATATCCATCACTGTATGTTTAATAACTACTTGTCTACTATTATGTTCAAGTCATTTGTCTTATTCCTTTATCTGATATTCAGCTCAGAGCCCTTTGGTTTAAGAATTCAATGAAAGCTTGTTGAGTTATTTAAAATTTTCTTTGCTATTATCTTACAGTTCACTAGTTGTTTAATATCAAATATTTAAAGTCAAAGCTCTCTCAATAGTGTCTCATTATGTTGTCCAGGCTAGTTTCAAACTTGGAGGCTCAGTTGATCCTCTTGCCCCAGCCTTCTGAGTACTAAGAGCACAGGTGTGTACTACTCTACCCACCAAAGACCCTCTTAAGAGTCAGAGAAATGCTCTAATAAGGCTGTATCACCTCAGCAGCAGCAATCATCTCTTCATGGCAGTGGCTTTGTGATACCAAATACACTGTGACAGGAATTCTTGTTGCTGCCAACACTAGCCTCAATAGCAAGGTTTGATCTGACCAACTGGTCGGGTGAGTAGATGTAAACACAGTTACAGGCATCTAGTAAGAATATGCAAAGTTGTCAGGTATGGTGGCGCGTGCCTTTAATTCTGGCACTTGGGAGGCAGAGGCAGGCAGATCTGAGTTCAAGGCCAGCCTGGTCTAAGTGGTAGGAAGTTCCAGGCTAGTCAGGGCTACACAATGAAAGCCTATCTCAAAAAAACAAAAACAAAAAAACAAAGTTGAAGCCAGATGTGGTACACTTATAGATAGTGATGTCCTTGTTCAAAAAAAAAAAAAAAGGAAGAGAGAGAAAGAGAGAGAGAGAGAGAGAGAGAGAGAGAGAGAAAATGAGAGAATTTAGTAGTTCAGACAGCAAAGACAAAAATCCACTGTCCACTTAATGCTTCTATTTTGCTGCAGCAGCCTCTGTTGTATAACAACTTAGGAGACACTAGTCAAGAAGATCACACGCTACTGAATCAGGAGCTAGGCTGTTGGTCCTGTCAATGTCTTTCCTGCTCGGGGCCCAGAGGCAGACACCTACAGCGTTTTCATTGCAGCTGTGAACAGTTTGCCAGGTTTTTGGGTGGTGTGGGGACAGTGCCAATGACCTCAGAGCAATAAGCATGTATGTTTCACAGCAGAGCATCTCATTGGAACCAAATGGGCACCTACAGAGCTGCCTTAAGCAGTTCTTCCATTTTGTTTCCAGTCTGAAGTCACTATGCCTGGCACTCTGTCTCACCCATTATTTGGCAATTACATTAAATCACCTTCATATTTATATATAATTTAGGAAGCATCTATCGTATTAGGTTTGCATACTGTCCCTCAAATGGCCCTTCATCTTAACTGTCTTCCCCCATTCCCTCCCTCATTCTCTTCTTCTGTCCCCCTCCCCACTTGATTCTCCCACTCCAGCCACGCCCCACCCATCCATTCTGTTCCATTCCCCTTTCCTAGTGAGGTCTCTCTGTCCCATGCTCCCCCATCCTGTCCCTTAATCTATATTTAACCTCTGTAGTTCTAGCTCTTGTGGAATTGTAGCTGGCTTATCATTGACTTAACACCTAGTATCCATCTATAAGTGAATACCTACCATATCTGCTTTTTGGATTTCATAATTTTGTTTAATGGCTGAATAACTCCATTGTGCAAACATACCACATTTTCCTTATTTTCCTTCTGCAGAGGCACATCTAGGTTGTTTCCAGTTTCTGGCTATTATGACTAGAGCAACAATGAGCATGGTTGAGCAAGCGTCTCTGTGGTAGGATGAAATGTCCTTTGGGAATGTGCCTAAGAGTCACCTTCCTGATTATCGAATGACTTTCCAAGTGAATCACAGGAAACTGTCTAGAACCTTCGATTCCTGCTGGCTGGCTGCTCTCTCGGCTTGAGATTGCCTTTTCCACCCTTCCATGGTCACCACTGTTGCCCTTCCTGTTGGGAGATTGCTAACTCAATGCTTGTGTGAATCCCCAAGGATCAGGAAGGACCTCCTGCACGTCCTCAGGGACACTAGTGTTAGCATTCTGTCTAAACTCCACCCCACAACGGCCAGGTAGGCCTGACCCACTATAAAAGGGGCCGCTTGTCCCCTCCTCCCTCTCTTGAGCTCTTGCCTTTCTGCTCCTGCTCTGTCCCCTCACCCCTTCCCCCTTCTCTCCCCATTCCTTTCCCCCCTCTCCATGTGCTCATGGCTGGACTCTACTCCTCTATTCTCTCTCTCTGCCTTTCTCTGTCTCTACTACCCTCTTAACTCCCCTCCCCATGCCCTGAAGAAACTCTGTTCTATACTATACCTCCTGTGGCTGGCCCCTCAGGGGGAAGGGAAGCAGGGCCCTCCGAGGCACCCCTCCCCCTCACCTCACCACACCTCCACAGAACACATTCCTTCTTTCTTTATCTTTATATAAACACAACAACTAGTGTCAGGCAACGACCAACAATGGGAAGTGTGGGTGCCACTGCAGCCTCCCATTCAGTGTTGCTTTCTCAGAATGTCTTGGAGTTCCTTGACAGAGGTGGTAAGAGTCAGCGAAGTATGAGGGGTGACATAGAGGACAGCATACAGGTCTAGTGCAGGCTGTGCGTCCCCGACAGGACAATGGTCTTTCCTCCTGCCTTTCCACTTTGTGCCCTGTGGCTGTTTCTGTCAGCCCTCTGTCATAACTGGAAAGAAATAAAAACAGTGTCTCTAGGTGTTGAAGGCCCCAGGAACTCGTAAGGATTTATGTATTTTAACAACAGATTACATAACTTAGCTCCCATTGGGCAAGGCATCATACACATTTGAGAATAGCCCACTCTCTCTGTAGTGAGTTCAAGGCCAGCATGAACTACATTACAACATCCAGACTCAGAAAGAAAGGAGACATTAATTCCTAAAGTGACATTTTCAGCATTATACTTGACTGGTTGGAAGAAGAAAACTCTGTCTTTCCTCCACCCCCCCCCCCCATACAAACGTATTTTTCCTTCTCATATTTAGTGGAAAAATAAATTACACAGCCCTTTACTATGCCATCTCTAGTTGCACTTGGCCTGGATGATCAGGGCTGACAGCTTGGTGGGTAGTCTTCCTCGTGACTATTTCGCCTCCTATCGGACATGCCGCTGTTTAGCTTTATTATATTTGAACAGTCAAATGCATTGCTTTTCTCTATTTATAGGACAGTTCTTCAAAAGTAAGACTGTCTAGGACTGAGGAGATGGCTCATTTGATAAAGGTCATGGTGACCACAGTTGGAATCCTTAGGACCTGTGTAAACGCTGGCCAGGTGTGGCTGGCCTGCTTTCAATTCAACACTCAGGACGCTGAGCCGGGCTCCTCAGCTGGCTGGTTAGACCAGCTGGAACTGATGAGCTCTGGGTTCTTTAAGAGACTCTGGCTCAATAATACATGGTAAAGAGAGGTCAAGAAAGGCATCACTGTCAACTTAAGGTCTCCATATGCATGGGCACACATGTGCAAGTACACCTATGCCCACACACACATGCACCCACTCTTATCACACACACACACACACACACACACACACACACACACACACACACACACACACACACACATCTCATAGGTACTCCCAGGTTTCTTTCCTGATGTCTATAACAATTTACTTGTAAACTCAAAACCTATAAGGATGTTTCTATCTCCATATGCTTTAGTGCTGAGAAGGCTAGGCTGACTCCATGATAGGTTTCAAATTGGCAGTTTAGGAGAATAAGCCTAAGAACTGGGCAAGTCCAAGCAAGCCCAGGCAAGTCAATTACTAATAGAAAACTCCCAGGCTCCAGCCTCCACACCCGGGTAATGGTTTGGAATACTAGAGATAGAGCAAGATAAGACCACCCTATCCTGGGATTCCTCTCAACAGTTTCCAGCCGCCACATCCTGGTAATGGTTTCGGAACGCCTAGAGATAGAGTAAGATAAAGCTCATCCATCCTGGAACCCTAATGTCTTTAAATCCAGCCTGTGAGCTCACTTGGTTGTCTCTCTGTCTTGGTAATGGGAGACCCCAGCATGCTGGACTTCTGCAGAATAAAACAGTCTGCACTTACATACTATTAGAGTCCAGGGTATCATTCTTCAGCAAATCATGGACCCTTACAGTACTAGAAGTTGTCAATTTTATTTCTGTTTTTCTTTTGGTTTGCATTTTCCCATTCCCTTAGGAGTCAGCACAAGATTCTTTTTGGATCTTGTTGGTAAACTTGGGTGCTGCTTTCCCGCCACGCCTCCACTGACTTCTGTTTCTTCAGGTGGGAACTGAAGTAGCAGCTTCAATGAGCGTGATGGATTTTGGTCCTAATGGCTGATGTGTGCTGTCCTCATTTAAAACCATCAAAAAGATGGAATTGAAGCAAAAGCCATTTGGAAAGGTTACAAATGAGAAGGAAGGAAACGCTGATGTGTGTGTAGGGTTGCCTGGGGTCTGATTTATGCGGCAGAGCCTGTGGCAGCCCTATGCAGGGAGGAGGAACTTAAATAATGCTATATTAGGGAGAGACGTGTGGAGAGGAATTGTGAAGCATGCTACATTAGAGAGAGGCTTGTGTGGGAGGAACTTGGATGGCATGTATATTAGAGAACTTTCCAGCATCCCGCACTGCAACGTGACCTTTCTCTTGCCCGCTGACAAAACAAGGTGAACAGACCCAGGTGGTCTTCTTTCCTGAGGATTTTTCTAGCATTTGAGCAGCCCTGGTGTCTTATTGTGTTTCCACCTGGAAAATGTGATGCTGCTTTCTGAATCGTTTGAGCATGGGTCAGTTACAAACAAACAGTCCAGAAACTAAAACTATGGTCGGAGCAGAGAAGTCAAGAAGGAAGAAATAGAGAGGAGAGTTTTAAGTTTTTAGGACTCATCCAAGGTCCTGTAGGGGCTGTCACATCCCTAGTCCAGGGCCCCCATTCACATCCAAAGCTGTAGGTTTTTTTTTTTTTTTTTCTGTTATAATGACCAGGCAGGGTGGGGGCAGCTTTTGTTGTTCTTTTTTTTTTTTTTTTGATACTTTATTTACATTTCAAATGTTTTCCCCTTTCCAGGTCTCCCCTTTGGAGCCCCCTATCCCATCCTCCCTCCCCTGCCTCTGTGAGGGTATTCCCCCACCCACCCACCCACCCACCCATCCACCCACCCACCCATCCTTTCCTGTCTTCCCTCCCTGGCATTCCCCTATACTGGGACATCTAACACCCTCAGGCTCAAGGGCCTCTCCTCCCACTGATGGCCAACAAGGCCATCCTCTGCCACATATGTGGCCAGCACCATGGGTCCCTCCATGTGTATTCTTTGGTTGGTGGTTCAGTCTCCCGGAGCACCAGGGGATCAGGCCAGTTGACACTGTTGCTCCCTCCATGGGGCTGCAAACTCCCTCATCTCCTTCAGTCCCTTCTCCAGCTCCTCATCTGGGACCCCACACTCAGTCCAATGGTTGCTGTAAATTGAATCTTGGGTATTCCGAACTTTTGGTCTAATATCCACTTATTAGTGAGTACATACCTTGTTCGTTCTTTTGTGACTGAGTTACCTCACTCAGGATGATATTTTCAAGTTACATCCATTTGCTTGTGAATTTCATGAAGTCACTGTTTTTAATAGCTGAGTAGACACTTCATAGTCATCAAAGGAAAAATCTACCAAGAAGAACTCTCAATTCTGAACATCTATGCTCCAAATGCAAGGACACCCACATTCATAAAAGAAACTTTACTAAAGCTCAAAGCACACATTGCACCTCACACAACAATAGTGGGAGACTTCAACACCCCACTCTCATCAATGGACAGATCT
>CM052701.1:56195286-56239725 GCA_028551405.1 Uromys caudimaculatus
TTCACTGTCACAGACTTCACTGTCACAGGCTTCACTGTCACAGGCTCTCACTGTCACAGACTTCACTGTCACAGGCTTCACTGTCACAGGCTCTCACTGTCACAGGCTTCACTGTCACAGGCTTCACTGTCACAGGCTCTCACTGTCACAGGCTCTCACTGTCACAGGCTCTCAGTGTCACAGGCTTCACTGTCACAGGCTTCACTGTCACAGGCTCTCACTGTCACACCACCAGCTCACTGAGGTCACAAGCATCACTCACTCCACACCCCACTAGCTTCCAGTATAGCTCAGTTTTGTGCTTTGCTGATGGCTGTGTCCTTTTTCAGATAGTCTTTCAGTAAGCACAAATCACATTTCACCAGCGTGGTGACTGCATTTCCTGAATCCACTAATTGGACCGAATGGGAAGAAGGAGGTCGGTAAACTTGGGTTAAGAACTCTAAATTGTAGGTCATTCACTCTCAAAGAGTTATCAGGGCTGTATGTGGGAGAAAAGTTTAAACAGTTTTTTTTTATCTTTCATAGAGAAAGAGTAATTTAATGTAACCCTCTGAAAAAGCAATTATTTTGTGGTTACACAGTGAATTCTATTATGTCATTTATGATCTCTGGGAATCAGTCTCATGATCAGTGAAAGTCACCTGGCATGACAGTTAACACCCACTGTGAATGAGGCACAGCTTGGCACTTTTTATACATCATTTCTGGAAAACAGTAGTCCTTCAAGACCACCATCGCCATTCTCCTGTGCATGAGAGAAGCTAGACAGTCTGTCAATACTGGTTGAAGAAGTGGACCTCACTACATAGCAACTTACAGCAGCAAATGTGTGTCATCTCTCACAGCTGCTGGAGGTCACGGATTTGACTGTAGCTGGGTCAGGTGCTCCTGGCTTGTGGTCCAGATGCTGGCCAGTGATGCAGGCAGGAAAGGCTTCAGCAGGGGTGGAAGGTCCCTTGGGCTCTTTCACACAGCTTCATTTCCATCACTGTGAGGACCTCTTCACCAGATTCCTTGGGTTTCCTTGAAGCTTACAAGGTTTTCTCCAGGGCAAGTGATTCAAAAGAGAGAAAGCACTATGCTCCTGCTTTCTGTGGCCTAGCCTTGGAAGTTTCATTGTCTCCTCTGCCACGCCCTATTTACGCTGGTTGGCCCTACTCATTGTAAGAGAGGTCCACACAGGGACATGAATACCAGGGAGGTGAAGACCACTTACTGTCTTTCAATTACTTATTGGTTAGTCTGTTAATAATTAATTCTTATAATGCAAATGTTAGTTTATTTTTCGGGTTATAAAAATAGAGGTCATAATTACAGCTAGTCTATATAAGAATGGTTCTGACTATTTAAAGTTATACAGTTAGCTGGGTATGGTGGCACACCTAACACTCAGGAGACAGAGGCAGGAGGATCTCTGAGTCCAAGGCTAGCCTGGTCTACAGAGCTGATTCCAGGACAGGACCACATAGAGAAACCTTGTCTCAAAAAAGGAAATAAAGAGAGTTTATAGAGAGTATGGAGAAAGCCAGCCTCAGTGGTTTAATTGTTTATTGTTAATTATATGTAACTTTTGAGATTGTTCATATGGGAAAGGGCAGTGCTTAGACATTTTAATTTTTGCTGCAAAAACTGCAATTAAAAGATTAAAAATAGAAACTCATTTTAAGTAGAATTTAATGTATATATTTTGATCAATGCTACATAAAGATATGGCTTAAATGTCAGCTCTGCCCCCTTCTACCAAAGTTCAATAGTATATTAGAAATAGTGTGTATAGTTTTGGTCAAGAGTAAATTATTAGTTTTTAAATTTAGTAATATGATGCATTAATTTTGGTTGCAGTAAAGAAGCAAAAGAAAGAGGTTTAGTTAGCTTTTAAACATTTAAAAATTTGCAAGGATTTTAAAGTTTAACCAAAAACTTCCTCTTAACACATAAAGTGAATGAGTTTGTTCTTTTGAATTTTATTATGAAGATATTTTCTCTGTTTTTCATTTAAAACAACAGTGAATGAGTCACGTAACAGGAACACATTTCAGAACAGATCTGCTTGCCCAAGGCCACATAGAAGAACAAACCACAAATGAAAATACTTTAGCTTCCTAGATAAAACATTGATGGCACAGAACCCAAGTGGCAGGAGCAGGGGCTGGGGGGGAGGGAGGATGCTACATATTTGGCAGAGGCGGGAAGTATACAGGGGGTCTGTGAGTCAAAGTTTATATGGAAGACTTAGTTAAGAGTGTCATAAGGAGACAGTAGTGGCTTTGCTTCCAACTCCGCTCTTAGACCTTGTCACTAAGTTGGGCTTCTTGTTGACATTTTACTCCTGTAAATTCTTGAGTAAGTTGAGACACATAATGAGGACAAGGATGGATGGAATGAAAAGACCTTGAGCTCTCACACTTGGAGCACAGCTGACACTCATGACCACTTGGCAAGTCGACTTGTTGACTTAGATTCAAATCCCGAAATCGGGCTCCAATCTTAGGAGGTAGAAAACAAATAGGTGACAAATTTTACCTAATTGATCACGTGCCTCAGTTTTAGCTTTGCCCTTAGATTTTTTTCATTGTGTGTGTGTGCATACTCATTTGTGCACACATGTGTGCATGCACATATATGTGTGTGCATGTATGTGTGCATTGTGCACACGTGTGTTTGTGTGTGCGCACACGCACACGCATGCATGTGCATATGCGTGTGCATATATGCATGTGGAAATTAGAGGACTACCTCATATATCATCCCTCAAGAGCCATCAGCTTGTTTTTTGAGATAACATCTCACTGGCCTAGACCATGCCAAGTAGTCTAGGCTGGCTGGCCAGTGAGCCTCATAGATTCACATGTCTCTTCCTCAGTGCTTGTATTACGAGTGGGCATCACTGTGCCTGACTTTTATATGTGGCTTCTGGGGGCCAAGCACAGGTCTTCTCTATAGTCCTAGGTCTCTACATTTATGATTCTCAGCTTTCCATTAAACCTTTTATTTCTACTACCTCATTAACTAAACCTGAGAACATTTTCATCTCTCTAGTTGGTTAACTCATTTTATAAGGAAATATGTCAACATGAGAAAACTTAATATGGAAAAAGACTACAGAGTGTATGTGCAATATGTCAAAAAGCTATCCTAAGGGGCTGAGAGATGGCTCTGCAGTTAAGATCACTAGCTGCTTTTCTAGATTATCTGGGTTTGATTCTCAGCATCCATAAGGTAGCTTGCAACTGTCTATAACTCCAGTTCCAGGGGATCTGAAGTCCCCCTCTGGCCTCTGTGGGCACATATATGCAGGCAAAAACACCCATACACATAAGATTGAAGAAACTGAAAAGCTCTCAGATATTTAAAACTACATTACTAAAGTCATCTAAAAATATTGTATCTCCCCAAAATTAACCTAATAACCAAAACATTCTGCTTCCCTCCTTAGAGCTGCGTTGTACGAAACCCCAGAGGTAGCAACCCAGAAGGCTGGCTCTGTGATGAGTTAGTTCTGAGGCACATGTTTAATATTGCTTTAAGAATGCCATTAGTGGAGCA
The DNA here is from genome assembly GCA_028551405.1 of Uromys caudimaculatus. NCBI lineage: Eukaryota > Metazoa > Chordata > Mammalia > Rodentia > Muridae > Uromys > Uromys caudimaculatus. The sequence goes on from CM052701.1 coordinate 56,198,836, forward strand.
TACATGGGAAGCGTGCAAAGGGGCATTAGCACTCTTAAGGGCAACAATCTGAATAGGCGGCAGATTGGAATAAAAACAGATCATTTATTTTAAAGAAATTTACCTTCAGCACAGACCAGCTTCCAGTGCTTGTATAGTAAAATCTCTGATTCACATAAACTTCTTTTGCTGGAAGTAATGGTTTATGGAGTGGGCTTTTGTTCTCTTTAGCTACTAGCCCAATTCTGAAAAAACAGAAGCTAGTGCTTACTCCATGTGATGGTGTTAGGAGTGCACAGAGCAGCCAAGCTCTGGTTGAAGCCAAGCTCTGTTTCCACTGACCTTCACAGTTCCGTCAGTTACAAGGGGAACTGCAGACAGGGCTAGGTAGGTCACTTACTTGGCCGTGAGCTGGTTGGCAGTATACCTTGTTGATCTGGAACTCACTAGAAATCAACATCTCAAAACAACAACAACAACAACAACAACAACAACAACAACAAACAAACAAAAACAAAAACCAGAAAAACAAAATCAGGACGTCCAGCCCCATAACATCATTTCCATTCCATGTTACAGTGGCCTTGTCAGATGCAGCTAGAGAAGGGCTTGCCTTTTTGTCTTGGTAAATATTGCCAAATTCCTTAAGTTTTAAAAACCACAGACCTGGTCATTGGAGAGCTCAAAATAGTCTTTCCCAGCAGTGCTATGTCATGAAGCATCTGACTCCTTTGAGAAAAAGGGGATGGGGGGGAGGGAGGAAGGGAGGGAGGAGGAGGAAGAAGAAGAGGAAGAGGAGGGAGGTGGAGGAGGAGGAGGAGGAGGAGGAAGAAGAGAAATAAACATATCTCTGTGAGTTAGAGGCCAGCCTGGTCTTCACAGTGAAACCAAACAATGTGGGGCAGAGCAGGACCTAAGCCACAAACCCAACTGAATAACAACAAACAAATAACACTTGCTTTTGTCATCTGGACTCTTCAAAGTCGATTTTCCCATCATTGGCCATTGTAAAGCAGAAGACAGAGCAGTGGCCTTAGGATGCTTCTCTTCCCAGTCTGCTTCACAATTGGCAGGCATCCCTCTTCTCCCTTAAAGGCTTGTGTAGCTGCCTCTGGAAACGAGAGAGATGTAGCTGGCTTGTCTAGATTTCTTCTGTCCATCTCCAAGCATACAATCTGTCCAGTGTGACATGCTACTTTCTTCCTCCTGTGAGGGAACTTCAGAAAGTTTTTGGCTTTTTTTGGGGGGGGGATAGTGATTTTTATAAGTTGTAACATGTCACTAGTCATTGCACATATGGTGGCTTTCATTTCCTTACTTGGCTAGCTACGAATAATGAGTTCATGCGGTATCCTTAGTCATGATATCTGCATACTTAAATCTTCATCAGAATAGTGTCAAGGGTAGACTAATGGGAAGTGTAGCTTAGTGAAAGGGAATAGCTGTAGATTTGATCTTATTTGCTTCAGTCATATACTTAGTGGCATTGGGTGTCCTGTGAAAGCCAATCTTTTATGAACCCTTAAGGTAGGAAATCACTCTCTCACAAGATAGCAAACATTTCTCTCTGTCTCTTGTTTTGTAATGGGAAAATAAGAGGTCATATCTTCTCATTTATGCTTTAAACAGGCTAATAATGTTGCATCCTGGGTTTATTTTGAACTTGTAGGAAAATTACAGGACAAATAACTGTGATATTCAAATCAACTAATTCAAGAAGGGATGTGGGAACTGGAAGACAATTATTCATGAAATGCTAAAATGATCAGTAAGTCCTCCCGTGTTGATCTGCATCTCTATGGCCACCATCATTATGAACCTTGGATTCTTAGAAAATGATACAAAGAAAGGGAACCGTTTGTTCAGGTTTGGGCCAGGAAGATTCAGCACAGAAAGCCCGAGTTGCCTTAAATAGCTCCTGGGAAATGCACATACACAACGGCTCAGCATGGGGAGGTGGGTGGAACAGAGATGATCTCTCTACTGATTTGTTCCCGATGCCTTGCCCTCCGTTCTTTCTGTCTTCAACCCTCATGTAGCATCATCCTCTGTTACAACTTAAGGGAGGGCAGAAGAGGTAAAGAGAGAAAAAAAGTGTTAGGAGTTGCTTTAAAAACTAATTTGCTGTGTGTGAGAGTCTGTGTGTGTGTGCTTGTCCGTGCATGCCCATGCATGCTGGCTTCATTTTGAACCTGTGGGGAAATTGCGTGACAAATAGCTCCATGAGTTGGTGTGTGTGTGTATAGGTGACTGTATGCATGGGCATATGTCCCACAGTGAGTCTTTGGCGGTCAGAGGACAACTTCATGGAGTCAGTTCTGTCCTTCCACCTGAACTCAGGTTGTCTCACCTTTGCGGCGAGCTGGGTTTCTACTGAACCATCTCACAGCTGTGGCTGGCTTTTTAAACAGCATCGTTTCTGTTCCCTGTACTGCTCTTTGTTACAGGCACACTCCCAAGCCTTAGTTATTGGGCTCCTTATATGTTAGCAGGGTGCCAATGTGTCCCATCACTTAAACTGTTCTCTCCCTCCAGAGAATTATTGACTCCTAGTATTCTAAGCATTTATTCCACGCTCATATTTTGAGTGTCCTCATGGGGCTGTGTGCTGTGAGATATCCTCTCAGTGATGTGTGTGTCCTTGTCTTGACCTTGCTCTCAACTTCAGACCTGTCACTTCCGTCCAGAGCCTTCCATGCCCTGACCATTTAGCCTCCCCCGCCCCAACTCTCGCCCCATCTGCTGCTCTGGTTCTTTCAGCTGCTCATTCTAGGACCGTTCTTCTCTGCTGGTCTCCTTCCTGTGGAACAGGAGAAAGTGCTGAAGGACACGGAGGAGGTGTGCCAGGGGGAAACCATCTTCCTAGTCCTGAGCAAATGGCCTCAAATCTGTTAGAACTATGGCACATATCCTAGCTGCTCAGCCCCCAGGTTTTCCTGTTCTTCCTGCTTCCCCTTCCAAACTCAGCCATGAAAAAGGAATGGAATTTGAACTTTTAACTAATGTCATTGTCACATTGGTCCATCCAGAATACAAGGAGCAAAATTCCCATTCCAAACCTTGCCTCTCCCCCAACTCCCCAGATGTGTGGGTCCCAGGGGACTGAAGCGGAATGTACTCACTTTCTTTTCTTAGCCCTCTAATTATTTTACCCTTGAGGCCCTTGGAAATATTTCCAACATGATTTTTCCTTTCTGACTGCATAATTATAGTTCCTGGGAGAGAGGGAGGAGTGAGAGTGGAGCGTGTGAGCACCGCATGAACACTGATTATAGTAGAGCACCATGTGTCTTTGTTGACTGTATCTCTCCAGCCTGCTCTAATGGCGTGTAGACAACGGGAGGTAGAAAACACTCAGCTTCTGGACTGGGGGCCATTGTCATCAGTAAGTATACCTACAAAGCCAGAGGGGGAAAAATCTGATGGGTCTGATGAAGCCAGAGGAAGCTTCAAGTTATTTATTTAGGTCTTGATAAAGCAACTCTTAATTGTAAAAATGTGCTTGGTTCAAGCTGGTTGTGATGTTTTAATCCCAGCACTCAGGAAGCAGAGGCAGGCAGATCTCTGTGAGTTCAAGGCCAACCTGGTCTTCAGAGTGAGTTCCAGGACAGCCAGGGCTCTGTAGAGTGAAACTGTCTCGAAAAACCAAAAACTAAAGCAAACCAAACCAAAAACCAAAAATCAACCAACTAAATAAAAGTGCTTAGTGTAATGAAGATGAAGGTGAGCAGAATCATAGCAGAATACAAGCTTTTGCTGTTTACTTATTTACCTGGTGGGTGTGAGTGTGTGCATGAGTATGAGTGTGGTATATATACAAGTATGTGTGTACCCTGTATGTGTAGAGGTCTTCCTCTATCACTCACTATCTTATTCCTTTAAGGCAAGGTCTCTCCCTGAATCTGGAACTTTTGTCCTCCCCCACCCCTCTGTTCTGAGGTTTCAGGGATGTGCAGATCCACGCCCTCGATTCTTATTGGGTGCCGGGGTCCCAACTCTGGTCCTCAGGCTTGGATTCTATTAGAATGTGGCGATGCCTGATTGTCTGAAGGAACACCTTGGCATCTTCAAAGACTTCCTACTGAGATGGCCTGTGTAGTAGCCGGCTAGCAGGCCTAGCTCACCTCCCTGCCGTCAGCTGGGCTCGTTTGCATACCTGATGATGGAGAAAGCCAGACTGCTTGGTTCTGCTTCACTAAAAGCATCCTCTCCACATCCATGGCTTTGATATATTTTCTGTCACTATAGAAGGGCTTATTTAGTTCACAGTTATAGTGGTTGGGAGTCAGCTTTTGGTAAGGGTTTTGTGAGGGGAGGTAGCTCAGGGCGAAGCGGGGAAAGGAGGCAGATGTGAGGAAGAAGGGAAGCACCAGACTCAAGTCACAGCCACAGGCTCTGCCCCAAGCCATCCAGGTCGCAGGAGAGAGGCAACAGTCACCTCTTAAAGGCCCCAGTACCTCTCAATGCTGTTATGTTGCCAAGTGACCCTTAGCACAATGTCTGGTGCAGACTGTTTAATTCACAGCATCCGTGGAAGGAAAATGGAACACGAGGTCCTTAAAGGCTCTCACCGCTGTCATAGTTAGACAGGGCATAGTTAGTGATTCTGAGTTCTTGCCACAGCCTTTCAAGGAGTAATTTGCTTTCCAGGGAGGCTGCCGCCAGGATGAGAGACCAGAGAGTAAGGTATTTGTGAACCATGAAAATTGTATAGTTTAGACTAGTTTATAGTCTTGACTTTTTTTTTCTTACCGTGTTGATTTGTGTATTGAGGGACCCAAGAGACCATTTGAGGGCCTTTGACTGAGAGTGCCAAGACCATGGCCATTGTCATCTTGATGGCATGCAGTTTGCCTTGCCATTTAGAAACCTCTGCTGCTAGAACCTCTGTGCTTATTGTGCCTTACCTAAAGCTCTTTGTGTGGCCTCATGGGAGATGACCAGACACAGCCATCACTGGAGTCCCTTTTTTATATTCTTAGAAATTACAACAGTGAATCTCGTTAATACTTTTTTTGAATTATTCATTGGGAATGAGTACTCCAAGAAGAAGAAGCTGCAGCTATCCAAGGCTAAATTGGAAGGGTGCTTTTCATTCAAAGTGATGGCTTAAAATCCACCATGAATTTTAATACACTCACTGTGTAGCTCTCCCCTGCTAATTCAATTCCTGCTTAATTTGAACTCCCTGAATCTTTCTTAAATGAAAGGGTATCTGAATCAAATTAATTATAGCTGAAATAACATAATTTTGTCATGATAATAGCAATCGGCTTAAGTAGTATAGGGCAGATATTAGGCAGTTTAACCATAAGTTATAGCAAATTGACACTTCATTAGTGAGGGAAGGGTCCAAATTTCAAGTGAGAGGAGCAGAATGAATAGTATTGAAAACCACAGGCATAACTGTCTGGCTATATGCTAGCTCCCTCTCATATGCTTGTGGATGGTCAGAGTTCTACCAATATCAACAGCAAAAGATCCACTCACTACCTAGCCAGCGTTGGCCGTCTGGGTAGCTGGGAGATTTATCTGCATAGATTAAAGAGGGAAAGATTTTCTAAAAGACCTGAATAAGATAGAATCTCTAAGCCTTCCTTTGTCGAGGTGGATTTTGAAAAGCTCCGCTGCTGCGTTTGCTGCTCCATCTCCTCTCCACCATCCTGAGGTAGACTCAGCTCAGCAGTGTCTTTCAAATGTTCTTTAGTGGTCATTTGTTTCTGTACACCAGGGAAGTTCTTTCCTCCCCTCATTGTCCCTTTGTGATCCGTCCCCCTTTCTGGTGAGCGAGAGTTCCCTTTAAGGGTTGGGTCGAGCAGTACTTGTGAGGATTCAGAGAAAAATACGCATTTGAATCTTAATTTTGCTCTGGTTTCAATGTGTCCCCTGTAAAATGTTGCTGTTTAAGGCATAGCAGTTGACATGATGGTATTAAAAGTGGGGCTTCCAAAGATGATTAGGTCACGAGGGCTGCTCCCCTCTGATTGGGATCACAGCTCTTATAAAAGAGGCTCACATGGTGATTGGCTCCCTTGCCCTCCTACTTCACGCACAGGCAGTCATCTTGGAAACAGAGCAGTCCTGGTTAGATAACTAATGGATGTGTGCCTTGATCCTTCATTTCCATACTTTACAAGAAGAAATGGTTTTGCTTAAATTTTTATTTAGTGTGTGCATGCGTGCATGTTTATGTGCACACATGCCCTACTGGATGTGTGAACTCAGAGGACACCTTTCAGGAGTCACTTCTCTCCTTCCACTATGGATCCCAGGATCAAACTCAGATCACCAGGCGTGAGCAGAAAGTTCTTTCACCCACTGAACCACCTCAAGCCCAAATCTCAGCTTTTTTGGTTACTTCTTTCTTTTATAAATAGTCCAGTCTGTGGCATTGTCATCATCATAGGCTACAGCCTCAGGGGACCTCTACTTAGGTGACCAGTGCACTTAATCTTTGTCATGAAGGAAGAAGAATTTCAGGACCACTCAGAGAGAGGGGAGGCAGTGAGTTTATTGATTAACCGGAAGATAAGATGCTCTTGCACAGAGTGAAGTGTGAGCATTAGGGGAGAAATGCACTCAAGTGGCTCCATAGTAGCTGCCTGTGTGATTTGGGGACTCTGAAATGGCCTTGGGAGATGGCAGGATGGAATGTGCGGCTGTACTCAGCCACAGAAATCTGTTCTGACACAGACACTGTATTTTAGGTACATGTGCAAGCTTGTAAGAGAAGAAGACAGTGCCATTAAAGACAGCAGCGTTGGAGAAATAAATCCTTCCTTTTGAAGGGGTTGAACTTAATACAGAGTTCATCAGCCTTCTTAACAACCTCAGCTGTGGTGGTTCTCAGACCAGGCAGTACAGCTCATCTGTAGGTGTTCTGAATAGGCATGTTGAAATTCCTTGGTGTCAGGCAGTTGAGAGATGGAAATCAGAACCAGGAGTGTGGCAGCAGTGGTTGTGGTTGTGGTTGTGGTTGTGGTGGTGATGGTGGTGGTGGTGATGGTGGTGGTGGTGGTGGTGGTGGTGGTGGTGGTGGTGGTGGTGGTGGTGGTGGTTTGGTGGTGGTGGTGGTGGTAGCAGTGGTTGTGGTGGTGGTGATGGTGGTGGTGGTGGTTTGATGGTGGTGGTGGTGGTAGCAGTGATGGTGGTGATGATTGTTGGTGGTGTTGTGGTGGTGGTAGTCGTGGTGATGGTGGTGGTGTTGGTGGAGGCAGTGACAGCAGCAGCAGCAGCAGCAGCAGCAGCAGCAGCAGCAGTGTGGGGTGGGCGTTCCTTTCCAATGTGCCCTTTCCTTCCTAACTTGCTCTCTTGCCTCAGTGGTCTGCTCAGCAGCAGAAAGGACCAAGACAGGTTCTGAGATCATTTCATTGCACTCTGGGTAATAAGCATGGGGCAGCCAGGTATCATATCTTAAATAAGAGATATCATGCAGAATTGGAAAGTTTGGAGTTATTTCTTTCTCACTGGTGGCAGCAGGGATTGATTGGATGCTTTTAGTCAGGTTACCTTTGCACCTGTACACTTTTAAATGGACTGAACTCAGTCTCATGCTTTCTGTCCTATGGCAGTATGTATTTGCTTATTTATGTATTTTATATAAGTAAATAACCAACTTGAAGAAAGAACATCAGTGTTATAAAGAACCCACACAGAGCCATGCTGAGAGAAAACGGACGTGTCCTGGGGGATGGTTTGACTTCCTAGTGTTAGGGCTAAAAAGAATGGATAGTGTGGGTTTTGTTATTAAAATTCTAGAATTGCTTTTCTTGTGTGAAATTAGAGGACTTCCTGCTACCTACGGAAAGATAATGGATAATGCGTTTTTAAAGTTAAAAAAAAAACCCTCCAAAAATAGACATCCTTATAATTGTTTTATTATTTGTAATATATCCTTGGCCAAATGACATTTTATCCTCCCCTCCCTGCCCCAGGAGCTGTTGAGATGCTCAGTGATTAAGAGTACTTACTGCTCTTCCAGAGGACCTGAGTTTGGTTCCTAGCATCCACATCAGGTAGTTCACAACTATCTAAACTCCAGCTTCAGAGGATCCAGCGCTCTCTTCTGGCCTCTATTGATATAGCATGCATTTAGTGCACAGACATAAATAAATTAAATGCATGGAAAACATTCATAAACCTAAAATAAAATAAAAAAAACCATTACATACTTATTATTTATATGCTTATATATTATTATTTATATATTTGTTTTATATTATTTGTAATACTTATAGTTTAATTATTTATGTATTTTGTATATTATATACTTATTATAATTTTTATTTTACAATTTTAATATACTTATGAAATATATTAATAAAACAAATATAAATGTAAGTAAAATATTTTAAAAGGCTATTTGAACAAATCTAAAGGAAGACCAGTAGCCCCAACAAATGGGAAAGTTAACACTTCCAGAAACAGATATAGTAGAATAACTTAAAAGAAACTACAAGTACATAAAGATGATTGAATTATAGAAAGGAAGGAAGTCACACACACATACACACACACACACACACACAAATGTTGTGGAATACAGAATAGGTTGCTTGACATTGCTGAGATACTCTCTTTGTTAGGTTTTCCTTTGCTGTGAAGAGACACCATGACCAAGGCATCTCTTATAAAGGAAAACATTTAATTGGGCTGGCTTACAGTTTCAGAGGTTTGGTCCATTATCATCATGGTGAGAAGCATGGCAGCATCCAGTCAGACATGGTGCTGGAGAAGGAGCTGAGAGTTCTACATCTTAATCCAGAAAGCAGCCAGGAGAGAGACTTGTCTTCTGCACTGGGTGGAGCTTGAGTGCTCAGAGACCTCAAACCTGCCAACACAGTGACATTTTCCTCCAACAAAGCCACACCTCCTAATAGTGCCACGTCCCATGGGACAAGCATATTCAAATCACCGCAAATACATTTTTAAAAGCTGGGGTTGATTACCTCTGAAGAATTAGGATTTAATAAAATGGCGGGCGATCTGAGAAATCTCTCCCAGTCTGTAGAAGAGGGTCATTGTTGAAGACATAAATGACATTAACAAACAGTGGGTGAGATCTAATACACATCCAATAACTGGTCTAGAAGAAGAGAATAAATAGGAAGGCAGTGCAGAAGTAAAAGAGACTGATGCCAGGCCTGGAATAGGCTTTAATCCCAGCTGCTTGGCAGGCTGAAGCAGGAAGACCACAAACTCAAGGTCTGTCTGAGCTCCGGAGCCAGGTTCAAGGCTATCCTGGGCCACTTGGTGAGATCTTGTCTCAAAACAAAAATGGCTGTGGATACAGCTCAGCCACAAGCATGAGGACATGAGTTTTGATCCCATGGATGAGTGTGCATCCATGTAAAAAGGTAGGTCTGGTAGTACACTCCCCCAGTCCCAGTGCTTAGGAGAAGGAGACGGGAGGGGGGGAGGGGAGAGGTGTACTGCTGGAGCTCATTGATCAGCACTCTGTTTGAATCAAGGAGTGATCACACATGCACACACGCATACATACTTGCATGCACACAGTAAGATGCACTGGACATATAGTTTGGTACAGCACTTGCCTGACATTTAAAAGGATATATATATATATATATATATATATATATATATATTCACACATACAGAGAAATGTTCATAGGAAGTTCTCATCAATAAATATGCAGTTTGGTTTTCTATCCAGCTTTATATACTAATGGAGTATTAGAAACAGTTTAAACAAATCCCCTAATGTACAGTAGATAAATTAATTGGGATATAACTAGAAAAGCACTATTGCGTCATTTAGCTGTCAAGATGATGATATGTATCAGCTTTTACTTAGTGTTACAGAAACATAGCCCCCATAAGGACAAGATCTTGTGCAGTATGCACAGTTTGGTACCACTGGCACAGACAAAAGACTCTTATCTGCGAAAAGCATTCCTAAAGTCTTTAATAGGTAATCACTGGGTGGTTTTACTTCTTACTCTTCCTTTTGCAGGCTTAAAAAAAGTTGTGTGTGTGTGTGTGTGTGTGTGTGTGTGTGTACAAGCATACAGGCCACCTGTGTGCAGGTACCCAGATAGTCAGGCCAGAAAAGGAATACTCCCTAGAGCTGGAGTTACAGGCGGCTGTGAGCTGCCTCTCACAGCTTCTGGGAACTCAGCTCTGGAAGAGCATTCTTAGCAGCCCATCCGCAGCTCTTCAGCCCTTGTCCTTTATGTTTTTATACATTGTCTGCATTTTAAAAAGTGGTTCTCCATCAGCTTGGTAATCACTTAAAAAGGCATTTCATTGGGAAACATGAGAAACCTGAAGTTCCAGACTAGAAGTAACTAGAGCAGGCCTGCCGGCTCCCAGGCTGCAGCAGCCAGAATGGCACCCTGTGAAGCGAGCCTCTAGAACCTCAGTTTCTCTTACTCCGACAAGCATTCTCCTTCCTTGGACAACTTTTAGTGTGCAACTGCCCTCACCCCAACTTCCTCTCTTCTTTCTAAAACAAAGTATATAGTTCCAATATATTTAGGGCCACTCCATGAAATGGGGGAGCTAGGAATAGATTTATTAAAGCTAATTAAGATCTTCTCATTTTCTGGTTGCCCAGTGGGTCTGTTGAGAGAGATACAAAGTATCAAAGAAGGTCAGTTAAAAAAATTAAAACTGGCTCTGGTGTTGCTACTCCCAAAGGAAGAGCTGCCTGCCCCTGTGGCTGGAGCTCCACCCACATGGAAGAGGAATCAGCTCCACCATGATTCTTGATGGAGAAGGATTCCCTCCAGGCTCCTTGGATGCGTGCTTTTAGAGTTCTCTGTGATTTCTGTGTTTGCCTTTAATGCTGTGAGAGGCAATGTCTTTTTCTCTCTCTGTTTAAGGAATCTTGAGTGTAGTGTTCCTGAGGTGCTGGGTTTGGTGAAGCTGGAAGTGAGTGGTTGTGCACACGAAATTGAAGATTCCCAGGCTCTTCAGGGTTCTCTAAAAGTTTCTGGGTGATCCCAATGGTCATGTAGGTTTATGAAAAACGCATGCATGCGCGCACATTCCCACTCATTCAGGGTAAGAGTTGCTTACACTGATGCCGCCTGTCCCCGGGGTGAAAAGCTGACAGTAATGAGGAATGGGAATCCCCCTGATTTGGAAGGCCTTTCCAGGTGCACTTCTTATAGACACTTGGCTCAGCAGTTGGTGCCTTTGCCAGCGCCCCTCAGAGATAGTCATTGTCAGGAATTCCTCGTCCAGGAAGCTGGTGCTGGACTCAGTGAGCCATAGTCCTCCGTCAGGCACTCCCTGAGCCTACCATGGGACGCACGGTGGGAATGTGCTGGCTTCTTGCTGTGGACTCAGTGGAAATGCTTCTCAGGTTGGAAAGAGTGATCCAGCCCAAGAGCATGGGTGAAGGCTCTGCTGAGTCTGCTACTAGTGGTACTTTGGGATTTAACTACAGATTTGACTCAGACAGCTTAAGAATGGATGACCCCAAGTGCTAAGGTGCCCAGCAACCGCATGGTGCTTCAGAAGGAGATTTAAACATGGGTGACATGGTTAAGATTATAGACTGAAAATCCAAAATGTATATTGTTTAAAATATACAGACTGTGGGGCCAATACAGAATGACCCAGCTGGTAAAGGTGCTACCTGCAGAAGCTTGGAGACCATAGTCTGATGACCAGAGGTTTCACAATGGTGGCTGACCACCACATATGTACCATGGCACCCTCATCCAACACAGGTGCACACACACACACACACACACATGCCCATTAAAACAACAACAACAACAACAACAACAAAAAATCCTCAGGATTTTGATTCTCACCAAGGGAGCAGTTTATTTATGGGAAGTCCCTCAGGGGATAAAGACTCCCCTAGCAGTGAAAATCAAAGATACTGCGATGTGTACATCTCTTCTTCCTGGGCAATATCTTCCATTAATAGATCCTGAGCAGACTTTTAAGTCCTGCTTGTAGAAGTGTGTAAGGAAGGATGCTTTGGTCAGAATCTAATCTGTGCACCAGTGAAGAAAGGCTCCCAAATCAGGGGGATTCCCATACCTCAATACTGTTCAGCTTATCACCATGGTGACAGGTGGCATCAGTATAAACAACTCTTAGCCTGAATAAGCGGGAATGTGTGTGTGTGTGTGTGTGTGTGTGTGTGTGTGTGCAGAGTGCTGTAGAGAATTCCTGGAAGCAGCTGGCCCACGTACCTAGATATATCAGTTGGCTTTTCTACATTGTCTAGAAGATCACAGAACATTGTGTTTGAGGAAAACTTGGCAGTAAGTTCTGTACATACTCAGGGACCAAAGCAGCTCCTTGGAGTGACCCTGTCTGGAACTCTGGATGTGCTGTGCCCTGCTTAGCACCATGTTCTTCCCATAGCACGTGGCTCTGCTGTCAGATCAGCGTATACGCAGGCATCCTCCCGGCAGGTGCACAGGAGCAAGCAGTGTCCTTGGAGGGATGGCCGAGTTACAGACCGGACCAAGGAAGGATAGGCTGTGAGCTACATCTGAAGATGGGCCCTGGCCAGCTGGATGGGCTGCAGGCTCCATGTCTAGGAGTGGGAGGGTTGGGTTTAGAGCCCACTCTGCTGGGGCATCTCTGCAGTTGCAGCTCCTCAGTCCCAAACAGGCCTCCATTTAGAATGTCATTCTGACTTAGAGTTTAGTTTGGAAACTCTGATGATGACATACCCCAAAAACAGATAGCTCACGGCAGGGGACTTTTAATTGCTGTCTACCCGTGTACTTTTATAAATTCGTTTATTTAACAAATTATTTATAAGATGCCTACTCTTCCTAATATTGAGCTGTGTGTGGACTTGTACCTGAACGAGGGTGACATGGTTTTTTTCCCCAACGAGAGAGAAACAAATGGCTAATAATAATTAGGAACAGTAGGATATTGTAATGATGTACAGTGGATGAAGGAATGCAAGTGTTTAAAACAGAGATAGGCAGAAAAGGCCTTTTGAGGAGACAGTATTTAAACTAAAACCTGGATTAAAGGGAGCCAAGCATATGGAGAACATTCCAGGCAACCTAGAAATGCTACACAAAGACACTTATGGTTAGTGGTAACCTTGGTGTAGCTCAAGAGCAGCCAGAGAGTTGATGTTCTGCAACAGAGGAGGAAAGGTGTGAGGTGGGACAGACAGACACCAGATTGTACGCACAGGCCCTGGATGCTGACACATTGAGAGAGCGATAAGGAATCAGGCTTAGCTGGAAATAGTCTGGAGAGAGGAAAAGGCTCCTTTGGGACATGAATTTGGGGTCATCAGCATTCTGATGGGAAGTCACAGGAAAAGGTTGTCTCACTAGGAAGGGGCCTTAGCTGCAGTGAGTCTCTGGAAAAGACCAATCAGAAGCTGAAGGAAGTGGGTGGGTGGGAACAAACTAGGAGAATGGAGGCTGTGGAGGTTGTGGGAGGAGAACCGTCTGAGAGGTGGTAGATGAGGCCATTGTTATGCAAAATCTAGAATTTCACTGTCCTGTGTGGTGGTCGCTAGTTACGTGTATTGGTGTTTTTTTGTTTTGTCAACTTGACACAAACAGGGGTCATTTGGGAAGGGGGAACCTTAAATGAGAAAATACTAACATCAGATTGGCCTGTGGCAACTCTGTGGGGCATTTTCTTGAGTAATGATTGATGTGGGAAGGCCCAGCTGACAGGGCAGTGCCACCCATGAGCAGGCAGGGCTGGAAACATGAAGGTGGCTTAACTTGAGCCTGGAGAGCATGCTGGTAAGCAGCACTCCTCCACAGTCTGCTTCAGTTCTTGACGCCATGTTCCTGCTTACCTCTTGCCCTGGTTTCCTGGATGATACACCGTGGTGCAATAATGTGAGCCAAGTGTGCTCTTTTGTCCCCAAGTTGCTTTTGCTTATGGTGTTTATGACAGCAACAGAAAGCACACTGATTCACTGATTCACTGCCTCTAAGCCCTTTAAATGTGATCACTTCAGACAGATAGTCTGGAAGTATAAAAACAAAAACAAAGCACACTAGATTTTGAAGACAGCATAAAAGCAAGAATGTAAAAATGTTTTATCAATAATTTATCAGTAATGATGCATTGAAACACACATTTGGGATTAATTGGGTTAAGTAAGTCACAATGTTTAGGATTAATTTGGTCAGATAAAATATATCATTAAAATTCACTTGCTTCCTTCTGTGAGATACTGGAAAATTGTAAATTACCCGTGTGGCTTGCATTGTGCTTCTGTTGGAGTGTTGTGGAAACCATTAGCAAATTTGAGAAGAGTAGACTGACTGTTGGGCGGGGCCATCAGTTAGTGCATGCACAAAGCCAAGCCCTGGGTTTGATTACCAACACTTTGTAAACTGGGTGTGGTGAATACGCTCAGAAGGATCCGAAGTTCAAGGTCATCTTTGGCTATACTGCTAGTTCAAGGCCAACATGGGCTATATGAGATCTGCCTTAAAAGAAAAAATTAAAATAAATAAAAATAGACTACCTGAGACCTAGCTGATTTTTTTACACTGTCAATAAGACTGTGCTGTCACTGCAGAGTATCCTTTGCCTGGAATTAAATAGCAAAGTAGCCCTGAAATTTCATATAGAATTTTTGGCTTGTATGTGCTCTAATAATTTCCCATAAATTGACACTATATTCTTAAATAAACTCTTAACATGTTAAAAATATTTAACCTATGTTTCTTTTCTTCCTTTTTTTGTCAACTTTCTTCTTTATTTAGATCCTTAATTCACTTTTAATTTTTTTTTTTTTTTACATATCTGGCCAGGAAACTTCATGGTGTTATGGTCAACTTGCCGCACAACAGTGTTCAAATCTGTCACCAACAGGTTCATTAAAAACCTGGCCTGCTCCGGGATTTGTGCCAGCGTGGTCTGTGTGCCCTTCGACATCGTCCTGAGCACCAGCCCTCACTGCTGCTGGTGGATCTACACGATGCTCTTCTGCAAGGTGCTCAAATTCCTACACAAGGTGTTCTGCTCTGTGACTGTCCTCAGTTTTCCTGCCATTGCCCTGGACAGGTAATTGGATTTATTTAACTTTTATTCGTGGTGTGTGTGTGTGTGTGTGTGTGTGTGTGTGTGTGTAGAGGTCTGAAGAGGGTGTTAGATTTCCATGCCCTGGAGTTGGAGTTACAGGCATCTGTAAGCTGCTCAGTGTGGGCTCTACAAACTAAACTGGGTTCTCCAAATGAGCAGCAAGTGCTCTTAACGCTTAGCCATCTCTCCAGCACTAAGATTTTGCTCTTTTAAATGTACTGAAAAATGAGCATGATAACGTGAATGACAAGTAGTTAATGCTCCTTATGCTGGTTTTTTTTTTTAGTTTGCTTGTGACCATCAGAAAGAGAATGTGTGTCCAAAACACAGTCTTAAAAGGATGAATTGGACATCCAAGGACCGTCCTGAGGAAAAGACTCAGGGGTCAGGTTTATACATCAGGATGCTACTGGCCCCTGGTGTTGTTCCAGCCTGGTTGGGATCGGTCTTTGCACGGCCAATGATCTGAAGTGGCTTGCTCATCTGGTTGATAACTTTGCAATTAGGGCTTTTTGATGTAGGATAAAAGCGTTTCTAGAAGAAAAGGGGAATGATCCAGTGGTTATTTAAGGGATGCTTAGATGGCCCAGAGGACTCAGAATTCTGGAGGAATTAGTTCCGGGGTTTCACACTGCCTGATTGGTTCTTTTCTCTTTCATCGTCTTCAGTGTTTGGAAATGGAGCAAATGCCTCAGTTACTGCCTCAGTGTCTCCTGACTTGGACAGCAGAGCACTTGCCTCAGTTTACCTTCTGACTGGGTTGTGATGCTTTGATTATTGTTGGGTCATTTCATCAGGCAGGCGTCCTTCTGTAATTCTCTTCTGCCCCGGCAGAGTCCCTTTCTTTGTTTTGCTTTTTAAAGGTGGTGTCTCTCTGTGTTGTCTAGCATAGCTTCAGATTCCTAGGCTAAAGTGACCCTGCTTCAGCCTTTCTATTAGCTGGGGCAATAGGTGCACACCGCCACACCTAGGTCTTTACACTTTGACTTCATGGACTCTTTTTTTTTCAGCAAGTTTTGAAAAATAGCTTTGGGACATAGATTACATGTTATAAAAATCACCTATTTTAAGATTCAAGTCACTGAGCTTTAGTACATTCTTTAAATTGTGCCTGCACTACAGTCTAGTGTCAGAATTTCTGTAACTTTCCCATGAAATCTCATGCTGGTGGGTCCTTTCTTCCATTTCCACCATTCCTGGCACCACACCTCAGGCAGCCCCCCCCATCTGTGTCTGCTTCCCAGCCCTGTCTGTGGGGCAGTTCATGTGAGAGGAATCTCACAGCCCAGGGTCTTTTGTTTCTAGCCTCTTTCACTTAGCGTGTCAGAGCATGTATCAGCATCCCATTAGTTTCTTACGGGCACATAAAGTCCATTGTGGGGCCTCCCGCAGTTTGGTTGTTCATTTACCAACTGATGGTTATGTGTTTTCCACTTTTTGGTTGCTATGAATACTGAAAGGTTTTTTTTTTTTTTTTTAAGATTTAAAAATTTTACTTTATGTGGATGTGGATTTTGTCTGCACGTATGTCTGTGTTTTGTGCATATGTGTCTGGTGCCTGCAGAGTCAGAAGAAGGCGTGAGATCCCTTGGAACAGGATCAGTTGTGAGCTGCCATGTGGGTTCTGGGAACTGAGCTCAGGTCCTCAGGAAGAGCTGCAGATGTTTTAACCCCTGAGCCATCTCCCCAGACCAATGTGGAAAACTTCTAAAGAATAGGACTCAATGGGAATGGGATTGTATAATTTGAATAATATTATTGATGTTATACCACAGGTCAGTACAGTAGTTTGTACTGTGTGGGCCCTTGATCTTAGACAGGGAAAATTAAACACAGTAAAAAAATCCTCTCGACTGATAAACCATTGCATTTTAAAAACCATCACTCACACACAAAAAAGTAAACAAATGCTTTAGTAGTAAGTCCAGGCTGATAAGTCCCTGCTTTATTATTCAGAGATACAAATTGCTTGCAGACATCAGTGAGGTGCACCTGAAGAAGGAAAAAAGCTCTTTTCTCTTCCTTGCATCTATTTGCTTCATGACACTAAGTCAGCCAGTGAGTTAGGAGGCCCTCCTGCATGTCCTGCCTCCTCTCTTAGAGACGCACACACTAAGAACATCTTTTCTGATGAGCTGTATGCTCATCTTACAGTTTGTTCCCAGTGTGTAACAGGATGGGAACGTGACCATGTTAGAGCGAGTCGCAGCCAGAGCCAGCGCACTCCTAGACTCGTCTTCATGTGTGAGCGTGGTCTCATCAGATGGCTGGAAAGCTGTGATTAGGAAGTTTATCTGTATTCAGAGCTGAGGTATTTTGAGAGCATGCATTGTTCAGGTACAATCTTTTCTTCCATGGGGGCTAAATAAGTTGACTCCACTTCACATTGCTCCACCCTTCTGGGATCACCCAGGGCCTGTGCGGTACTTGTATCATGTCTGTGTCTCAGGACATCCATCACCATCCACCATCAGACTCCACAACAATGCCTCTTTCTCTGGTTGTTCCTCAGGCAGCCTTATGTGCTCTGGGCCGACCACCTACTCCTTATGGAGTGCAGAGATGTCCCTGCTAACTTTTCAAGTTTCCAGCTCAGTCTGGCACAAGCCTGCCTACAGCGTCTGTTGTGGTTTGTTCTCATCTGTCCCCATGACTGAGGGACTGCCATCAGGGTAGGGAGATCAACTCCAGTGTTGGTGGCCAGCAGAGTTAATATGAAACATCTCACCACACCCCTGGTGACTGGTGGCAGCCCCTAGGTGATGGGTATGAAACTACTCAGTTCTCCCAGGTCATTAATGATATGAAAACAAGGTACATTTGGAATTCTTCTTTGGTAGTTACAGAATGATTAAATCGTAGCTTGGAAGGAGGAAAATACTTTATGATTTTAATAACAAATTAATTATGCGGGTATTTAGACCTGCTGGTTGCTCATAGAATTATATCTGGCTTCTGGGCAAACACCATGTGACTGGTTGTATTTGAGATCCATCATCTGAGTATCTTCTGCCATGGACAGCCTTAGAAGATAATAATTTGCAGTGTATGGACTGGGGGTGACTCTGATTTTGATATGTATGTAAATAAATTAATTGTGACAGTGGCTTTTAAATTTCCCAGAGGCTTCTCAGTGTAGAAATTTTACAAGTTACCCCTTACCATTACATTGAAAACTAGATATCCTTTGCTCAGGAGGATTTAAGGCTCTATATCTTTTATTTTGAGGGCGTGGGAGAGCTTAGTCCTGGTGGTGGTGATTCTAAGGCTAGTTATGAATTGAATTTATTTGCTTGTTTTCCTGACAGAGTCTTAAGAGTTGCAGGAACACAGGGCTTTTCTCTGCATCTCCAGAACGTTGTTTGGTTTATTGACCTCCTCATTGTACCCCAGAGTCCTTAAAACATAAGGTCTGGCTTCCGGGGTTCTTCAAATGATTCCATCTGACTCAGTTCTTGTCCCCTACTGCCTACTTTTGCTAGTTTAGGTTCCCCTAACTTCAAGAGTATTTTTGCCCCTGTGAAATGAATTTTGCTTTTATATCATGCAGGTACTATTCAGTCCTCTATCCTCTGGAGAGAAAGATATCTGACGCCAAGTCTCGGGAACTAGTGATGTACATCTGGGCTCATGCAGTGGTGGCCAGTGTCCCTGTATTTGGTGTGACCAATGTAGCTGACATCTATGCTATGTCCACCTGCACGGAAGTCTGGAGCAACTCCTTGGGCCACCTGGTGTATGTTCTGATCTACAATGTCACCACAGTCATTGTTCCTGTGGCTGTGGTGTTCCTCTTCCTAATCCTGATCAGGAGGGCCCTGAGTGCCAGCCAGAAGAAGAAAGTCATCATCGCTGCCCTGAGGACCCCACAGAACACCATCTCTATCCCCTACGCCTCCCAGCGGGAGGCAGAGCTACATGCCACTCTGCTCTCCATGGTGACAGTTTTCATCCTCTGCAGTGTACCCTATGCCACCCTGGTTGTCTACCAGACTGTGCTCAATGTACCTAACACTTCTGTCTTCTTGCTTCTCACTGCCATTTGGCTGCCCAAAGTCTCTCTGTTGGCCAACCCTGTGCTCTTCCTAACTGTGAACAAATCGGTACGCAAGTGCTTGGTGGGGACCTTGGTGCAGTTGCACCACCAGTATAGCCGCCGCAATGTGGTTAGTACAGGGAGTGGGGTGTCTGAGCACAGCCTTGAGCCTAGCATGCGCTCTGGTAGCCAGCTCTTGGAGATGTTCCACATTGGGCAGCAGCAGATCTTTAAGCCCTCGGAGGATGAGGAAGAGAGTGAAGCCAAGTATCTTGGCTCAGCTGATTTCCAAGCCAAGGAGGTACTCCCCTCCTGCTCAGAGGGTGAACAGGAGTCACAGCTTGCACCCTCTGTGCCACCCCCAGGCACAGTGGACTCTGTGTCTCGGGTGTCCCCAGTAGCCCCTGTGGAAGCTGGGATATTCCCTGATAAGTATTCCCTGCAGTTTGGCTTTGGGCCTTTTGAGTTGCCCCCTCAGTGGCTCTCTGAGACCCGAAATAGCAAGAAGAGGCTGCTTCCCCCACTGGGCAACACCCCAGAAGAGCTGATCCAGACAAAGGTGCCCAGAGTGAACAGGGTGGAGCGGAAGATGAGCAGAAACAATAAAGTGAGCATTTTTCCAAAGGTAGACTCCTAGCAAGGCCTGGGAGTGCCTGGAAGCGACAGGGAGCTTGTATATTCCTGTTCTCCCTTCACTCTGGCTGCAAGCCACTGTGGGGTGATAACTCCTCTATGGGGCAGATGCTTCTGAATGAAAGGGAAGTCTACATAAAATCCAATGTCCTCTTTATTGAGGGAGTATATATCTATCTATCTTAGTGATCTGTGTCCTTTGTCACATTCCATGTAAGCTGGGCAGAATAGAACAGGGCTGAGGGCCCTCTCTGCACATTTTCCGGGAGATTTCCCCTTTCCCTGTGTGCAGCAGAGAACTCAAAGGGAGCAGGCACTCTGAGGAGGCCCGGGATAATTATGGGCTTCAATGGCCACAAAAAGAAGCTGAATTGATTTTTATTTTATTTATTTATTTATTTATTTTTTTGAGACTGGATCTCTCTATGTAGCCCCACCATACAGACCGGGCTGGCCTTGAACTCAGAGATCATTTGCCTCTGCTTTCTGAGTGCTGGGATTAAAGGTCTGTGCCCACATGCCCACTTAAGAAGCATATTAAAGTAGCTAAATAAGAATAACAAACAGGAAACTATCTGTACTGAGAAGACAGAACCATGGTGTCCAATGCTGTTCGCTAGATCTCACAATCGCCCGACTCCTGTTTGCTAATACCCCTCGTCTGGACTTCTGGATCATAAAAGGGGAGGGGGGGGATGACTGATCCTACCTTATGGTAGACAGGGCATTGTCTGAGGGAGCCTTTGTCCTCCATTATCTTTCCACCCCGTTGGTATCACCAAGGCCTCCAACAAATGTACCTGCTTTCACCAGCCAGCAGTGCTGCCTGGAAAGCACTGCCAACCCTTCACTATGTGTCCATTTAAGCTGCACTTGACCACCAACAAGGAGGGAAGCTTTGTGGTGGTGAAGACAGGATGGGAAATGCCCACGATGCATAGCCTTTCTTTCACGTGATTTAGAACCAAAGACTAGAGTTGCTATAGTAGGACAGGTGGAGGGATGTATAGGCATAAAGCAAAGTGTCATAATTGGCAAAGGTTTGGATTAAAAGGTGCTGAAGAAATGTAGGTGACATGCACTGGTCCTAGCAGCCTTTGGCACCATTAAGGTAAAAAATCTTTGGTTAGCAAAAGTGATTTGGTCCCAGGACTTGTTAGTCTGACCTATAAGAGAGGCCCACCTGCCAGTCTCATTTCTAGTATGTTCTATGATTCTGATTCCCACAGAAGATGAGCAGAGCAGGGAGAAATAATGATTGCAAAATGCTAAAGCAGTACCCACCCTGATTTAGCACTTTGCCCCTGCTTCCCAGGGAAGTCTCAGTATGAGCCATGGTGTAGGGAAGAGTGAGGTCTTTCAGCAGCTCAATGTCCTGGTTCTCATGGATGAGCCACTCTGGGGCTTACGTACCAGGCCAGATTCAAACCCAGCCCTCCCCTCATACATCAAGTTGGCAACTCTGCTCTTCTTTAGGGTGTTTTGTTCTTGTTTGTGGTACTTGGTGGAGCCAGCTGGGTACCTTAAATGGATGGATATTCCTTACAGGCAAACCTCTACATCTCAAAGGCAGGCCCTAGCAGCCTGTTCAGTCATGCTGGCCCTTCTCCCCTAGGAGGAAGCTCAGTCCATGTGTAGGGAGACTTATTTTCTTTTCTTCTGTTGTGTTATGTCTTGTGAACCCCAAAACCTTCTCCTTGAAGAGGGAGCACAGACAGGGTACTGCACCCCTCTTGAGGCTCTATGGCCCTCTGGGCCCTGTGTACATGCCATCTGTAGCTCTTGGTCCTGATGCTGTGTTAATGTTGTGGCCCTCCAAGCTCATCTTTCAAAGCCTTCTTAATTGTTACTAAGGGCAAGAATAATCTGTCAGAAAATTCTATGTACCTGAGAAGAACCTGTGAAATGAACTTGTGTTGCTGTCGTCCCAACAATATGTATGTATGTATGACTTAATAAATTCTCAACAGCAGAGTTTGGTTCACCAAATTCTCATGTACGTTTGAAAGAGAAGACTGATGTCTAGCAGGCTGTCACTGAGTGTATTTCTATACTCTTTGAAGAATAACATTTTAATAAAAATTATAAAGCTGTTTCTAAGCTCTAATGATTATTTGAGTTGTTTTCTCTCCTTGAACACCTTCGTAAACATGGCTGCAAATAAAAGAGAGCTGCTGTCTCCTAAGAATGCCATCACAGCACCGTAGAGACATTTTCCTATGTTGTTGAATGAATGAAAATTAATTCCCCAGGAGGAAATGCTACATCTGAGTGAATATCACAAAGATGGATGCTGGGTTGTGCTGCTGAGTGGACTGTGCAAATCGCCCAGTGGCTCCATGGGAGTTGTGGCAGGACGCCTCATCAACTTTCCAGTCTTTAGGGTTCTAGACTTGGACAGGTGAGGAAATTGTCATGTGCCTGTTTCCTTTCTGCAACACAGAATGATAGTTGTGACAGACGGTATTGTTATGATGTCATCTCTGATCAGATTGAATTGTCAGCAGTCAGCCCTTGTCGGGCTCATCCTCTCTCTTCCCTGCAGCCAAGGCCCACTTTCTCTGCTTTCTGCCCTGGGAGAAGTTATTCCTTCTGGGGCTAATATTTACCCTTGGGACATGGAAATCGGTGAAAAATACCCTTGCTCTCTTCCCTTCTGCTTGTCAGTCATAGGAGATACAGTCCAGTTCTTAGAAGAACTAACTAATTCTAACTAGAATTAAATACCTGTTGCCACTGTTGCCTAACCAGTGCACCCCTAGATTGGATCTTACTCTTTTTATCTTGATTTTTCCAGGCTCATTTATGTTCTAAAGGATTCCCCTTGCCCCCAATTTTCTACCTGCACAAAGATTTATCTTAAACTGTGTGTTCAGTAAAACCCAAGGCATGTGAGAGAAAGTTCATGAGTGTGGATAAAGGTTAAATGGTGTGCCTTGACAGGGTCTGGTCCAGAGGACAGCTAAATCACTTAAATCACTGTCCATCCTTAGTGTGGTTTTTTTTTTTTTTTGGTTTTTCGAGACAGAGTTTCTCTGTGTAGCCCTGGCTGTTCTGGAACTCACTCTGTAGACCAGGCTGGCCTCAAACTCAGAAATCCACCTGCCTCTGCCTCCCAAGGGCTGGGATTAAAGGCATGCACCACCACTGCCCTGCTCTTAGTGTGTTTTTAAAAAGAGATCAGGGGATTTCTTTAGAATGCTATTCAGAGAACCACATTAGCTGGTGCTTTTCCAATTTATTCTAACAATAATAATCACAATGCTGCTACTTTGGACGGTGCCTACACAAAGCACTGTTTAAATCCCTAGGGAGAGAAACCATAAGCCACAGTGTTACTTTGGACAATTCAGAAACCATAACTGAAAACAAATGCACATAAATTACGATGCTAGTGACACAGAAGAACAGAACGTACAGAGGGAGTCAGGAGTCACATACAAACCCAGAGTGGCCTATCTACAGAAATGGAGATTCAAGTCCATCACCCGTAGCACTACATTTCTACCGACATTCGAGATGAAGTCTGATTGATGGGACTGGAGAGAAGAGCCCCCCGTTGCCCTGACTCTGATGCTCAGCACACCTGTATCCAAGGATCAGGGGGTTGGTATGCATGTAGACCTGGTGTGTTCTAGGAGGAAAGAGTTTATGTCAGTCTGAGTTTTCATGAAGGATAAGGATTAGTACTTTCATGTTTTTAACTGCATATTAAGTATTTTGAAATTTTCATAATACATATGGTGCCCCGGGATCATATTCACCCCATGTCGTCCTTGCTTATCCCCCACTCCTGCTAACCACTTTCCTCCCAACTAGTATCCCCGCTACTTTCATGTCTTTTTAACATACTGAGCTTAGTTAGGGTTGTCTGCATGAACATGGGTTGGGCGTTATTTTCTGGAACATGGCAACTTACCAGTGGTTATACTGCTGGCTTTCGAAAAAGGACATTCCCTCCTGGGCAGCCATTAACTAATGCTTTCAGACTGAAGTCTACCAAGGTACAATGCAACTGACACTGTGACAAAGTGATTCCCTTCACTCAAATAGTTACAAAATTTTACTAGGTTTATGGCATAACTGATGTGCTATATTAGAGTTCTGTGGTCCAAAAAGAAGCGCATCACAGTAAATAAGACGAGTGTGTGTGAATAAATTAGTAATTGAGATCAGTACTAGCTCCCAGGGCAGCCTCAAAGGCCTTTGTGTGGGAAGCTTTTAGAATAAGTAGATGCCCCAAATACAAAGCACTGGGAGCTCTGCTTTAGGTTCCAGCCAGTGTTTCCCCTCATTTATGCAGAGGGCATCAGTTAGTTAATCAGGAGAATAAAGCCCTAGGACCTTTCATAAATATGAAACTGATCTCCAACATGGTTTTATGGAAACCTCCACAGCTATCCTTGTTTTCAGCATTCAGGAGCCTCTTACTGTCAAATTTAAATGAATTAATGATAAATGAATGAATAAATAAATAAGAAATACCAGCCTATGGGGCAGTGGTGAAACCTTTCTGGTAGAAGATCTGCTGTTTCGGAGTGCAGTTGCTAGTTCTTAAGAATTCCTTTAAGGACTTTGGTTATGGCTAATGGCACAGAAGGTGGGATTTTATACCGTTCTCTCCTCAACCCCTAGCGTTATTTGGATTCAGTAGAGATTGTGTAAGCTCTCAAGCCATGTGTGTGTGTGTGTGTGTGTATGTGTGACTACTGACATGGTTCCTGAGGTATGTAACAGGGATGAACAATAATTCTTTTTCCAGCTGTATTGATCAGAATTTAGTGATCCCAAATTTATTTCTGTTTTTATTCATTGCAATCCACAATAATATAGTATCTACAAAAGGAGGTGCTAGAATAAACATGAAAAATTCCAACCTAGACTTCTCTATCCAGCTAGATTTCAAATGTGAAGGTAGAGTAAAAATATTTACAAATAATCAATTCTCAGAAAACTCACCTCTCATGTACTCTTTCTAAAAGACACTAGAGGACATTGTCCTATAAGAGGAGGAGAGGAAGGAGGAAAAGGAGGAGGAGGAGGAAAAGGGGGAGGAGAGGAAGCAACTAGGGGTTAGACAGAGGGCCTATATCACTGATGACAGCAGTAGTAACCCTGGTGTCCTGGTGAAGGGGACCTTAGAGTGACAGACAGTGCATAAGGTGCTGAGGTCTCCAGTCCATGATGGAATGATGTGCCTTGAGACATGTTTCAGTTCACTTCTGCTCCTATGACAGGATTCCACAGACTAGATGACTTATGAAGAACAAATGCATTTCTCAGTTTTGGAATATGAGTTTAAGACTGAGGTGTCAGTAGGTTCTACTCTGTGAAGAGGGAACTTGTGTGCTTCCAAATTGGCATCTTGCATTATCTGGAGGTCTGGGATGTACTCACATGATGGAAGTAGAGAAGCAAGCCTATTAGGTCCATGAAATCTCTTTTATACAGGCTGTAGCTCCGTTCCGAAGGGAAGAGCCAGCTCTCATGGCTTAATCACCTTGTGAAGGCACAACATGGTAAAAACATCATATCGATGTTAATGTGATGTTCACCTTATGGTTCTTTCTTCTGTCATGGTGTTGCCATTATAATCTGATAAAAGTAGAACATGTGCTTAGTATGCATGAGGCTTCCCATTCAGTGCCTAGAACCACAAAAAGTAAAACCTACCAACCAACCAACCAAACAAAACCAACAACAAACAAAACAGGCAAAACAAACAATAACAACAAAACCCAGGCAAAAAGAAGGCAAGGAAAACAGGCAAGTAAAGTGAAAATTTTTGGTTTCTTTGGAGACTCAGTTGTGTCATGTGACGTTTTCCAAAAGTTGTCTTATGAGAGGATGTTTTTGCTGAAGCAGACACATGGGAGGGTGTTTTGCTGAGAACAGACACTTGGTATTTTACTAGATTCTGCCTGGAAAAAGGGCATGTGATGTTTTGTTAGAGTGGATACCTGAAAGAACATGTGATGTTTGGAGAGGGTATAAATACAGCCCAACAGGCAGTGGAGGCCGCCTCGGCAGTGGTTAGCGTTGCCACTCTTTGCTGGTCTTCATTGGGCTTTGCTGACTCTGGTCTTCACTGACGACACTATGGCATTGGTTCGCCTTGCCTTCCTTACTGAGCATTGTCTGTCATGACTTTGGAGAGAAAAATGCACCAAAGAACTTCTGGTGGTGTTTCAGTGTCTTCTTGCTTCTTCTGCAGATGTGTGCCAATGGTCAGAGCCTTGGGGTATCTTCTGGATCAAACTGCCATTGCTGATTCATGAATGGTGTTTGCAAGTGGATCGAGCTGCTGATGCTGATTTGTGTAAACTGAACTGCTGCTATCCTGACAACAAAGATTGGAATCACGCCCCAAAACTATTTCTAAACAGGTCCACATCATCCTTTGCCCTATTAACCTTTCCTTTTCACTACCTCTGGTGGGTGGTGGGCTAGAAGGGAGGTTAAAACATTTAAGAACCCTTATATAAGCTTACAGGCAAGATGTATTTGTAATAGGTCCACAAATCATGCATCCCAGATGACAGAAACTAGACTTATTTAGGAAGATGGCTAAGGTGGACATATAAGAATAGCACTTGCTGAGAAGGCATGAGAGGACCTGAGCTTAGATCTTGGCACCCATGTAAAAAGTCAGGTGTGGCTACACGTGCATCTAACCTAGCACTGTGCAGGGCAGAGACAGGATTGTTGTTGGTCCTTTTGTCACCAGCCTAGCTCAAGGTTCAGCAAAAGATCCCACTTTGAGGGAGTAAGGTGAACATTTGAGAGGACCCTACTTCCTTTTCTAGCTGCAAGTGTGTGTGCATGGGTGTGTATACTTACACATACACTCAAGTGCCTATACCACACACACACATACATATCACCCCACTCCACAAACAAGAGTGTAATTCGTCCCAGAGGATGGCCTCAGAATGTATGGGCAGTACAAACTGGACTCAGTGGTTGATTAGAACAAAACAAAACAAACCCTATCCAAACAAAAAGATGAAGCCATTAGGTTGGGAGGGGTTGGGGAGGTGGAGTTGAACCTGGAAAGAGTTAGGGAGAAGACTGGGGGAAGGCTTAAATATGATCAAAATATATTGTATAAAATTCTCAAAGAATTAATAAATTTTTTTAAAAAATACAACTCATAGATGCACATGAAGACATTTGAGAGATGCAGGAAGACTGAGCAATAGGTACAGGAGATCCAAGCAAAGCAAACAATAAGACAATTGTGAAGTTGGGAGGGGGGCAGAGGAATGGGTGGCGAGAAGGGGAATATGGACTAACTCTCAAGGGTGAATGATGTTCACATGTGCAGGTCAGTGTAAGAACCAGATACTGAATTAACCAAGGACAGCGTGCTATTGAGAGAGTGAAGGAGAAGCAGGAAGAGTTGACAGTGTTAGACATCTGCCGTGACAGGAGGCAACCAGGATATGCACACACTGAAGTGCACCATAGGATTAAACCAAAGAAGACACCGATGCTTCACTAAAGGAAACTGAAGACATGAAGACATTGCCACTGTTGAGTGGAGTCAAGGACTTCTGCAGGCGTCCGTTGACTCAGCCTGTTCCTTCCGTTTTGCCAAACAAGGCAGTGATGGGCTATTATGAACTCTATTCCTCCTGGAATCTTCAGGACGACCAAGAAGAAAAATGTCTTCTTTTGGGTTTATTATTATTCTTTTGGGACACTGCTACTTTGTTATGGTAAATTTAACTTAAATAATACTAATTAGCTTCAGAAATCAGTTTATAATATTTATAATATTCTGGAGAAATATATGCAATTATACTGAGTGTAATGAACCCAAGCATCTTAGCGCTCATTTACTTATTAGTAATTCATGTTATTTACTTAAACCATCTAACGTGAATGCAATATAAGGCCATTTGCATCAACCACTCCAAGCCATGAGAATATTATTGAGAAGTTCTTAATTAATTTTAATTTATGAACTCTGCCTTGAAGTATGCTCCCTCAGTAGTAGTCAGCTATTATTGCCTGCTTTGTATTTATAGATGATGCTTCACTGGAGAGTAGTAAAGCAAGCCCACACACTTTCTGCAGGAAACGACATGATCTCTGTTTTGCAGATGGGATCTGGAGGCACAGATGGTTGCGTCATTAGCCCTGAGAGATGAAGCAAGTTCGAGACAGCTCAAAACAGTACCAGGCATTAGAGCCCGTTCTGCTTGCACCTGCCGAAGCGCTGATGGTCATTATCATCTGTCGTTATCATGACTATTTTTTGAATACCCACTTGGTATTTTAATAAACTGTACTAGGGACTAGATTACAATCCTTAAAGTCTGGCAGCGGCTTCTCGCAGTGTCCTTTTCTGAATTTCCGTCTGCCCCATGATCTCCCTTGTTCTGTCTCAGAGACATTTGATTTAGAGTAAATGTCTTAAAGTGATGAGCTGGCTCTGCTGAGACTCTTCCTCGGCATCATCTTATGTCTCTTGTCCTCCTTTTAATTCTGCATCTGGTTTAGCCTTTGCTGAATTGAAGGACCCCTGCCACCAAATCACTCGCTGTCACCCTCATTTCTGAGGGATGTGTATAAAATATTATCAAGATTTATGCATTTAGAACAGCAAATACTACTAAACTTAATAATGCCATTATATTCAGGGTGAAGTGTTTGGGTTATGATCCGTGCTCTCTAGACATATTAGAGGAGAAGAAGATCATGGGATGGTTCAGTGAATGATCGTATGCTGGCAACAATCATGGGCAGAAAGTGAAAATTAGATTTCACAGAGAGTGATTTTGATTGATGGATGATGGCGAGGTTATTTTAAAAACCTGGCAACGTCCTTTTGCCATAAAATGACCGTTTACTGCATATAGTCACAGCCTTCAGAATTTAGAGGATCTTAGCCTAGCCACACATCAGCCCTGTGATTTAACAGGAAGACGCCGTCACCCTAAGAGTGACTACTTTGCTCAAGATCATGGACCAGAATTTATGACCCTCTAAAAATCCCTAATCCATGAGAATGATGTGTGGAGTAGAAACCAATGCTTTTTTAGTGTCTTTATCATTCCAAAGTTTAACTCACTCAGTAGACAGTAGATAAAAAAGAGAATCAGCATTTTCCTAATGTGGATTTCATTTTCTCCTTGCTAGTTACTGGGGACCAGGAAATGGCATCATATACTCCATAACCAGAAGTGCCCTGGCTCCTGACACTTTTTACCTAAAATGAAAGAGTAAATAGAGAGAATTTATGATCACCTAACTGCTGCCTTCCTTGGGGTCTCTGGGCATGATCAGAGACATGCTGTACGGTTCACTTGCACAGATCTAGCTTACAAGTGCACTTAACTCAAAACAAATGACCAGAGAATGAGAGTCACATAAAGCAGGAGTATGAGGGGGTCTCCTGGGTATAAAATTCCCCGAATTGTGGGGTAGAGTGATGAGATTTAGGTTCATTAGAAGAAACTTTGGCAATTTTTAAAAGCTCCACCACTGGAGTTGGGGCTGCAGCTTAACGTTTATAATGCTTAATGTTTGAAACTCAAGCCCAGTAATCTACCTCAACAGCAATTCTAATGGCACGTTTAACTTCAACATGGCACTGTTGCAGTAATTTCCAACCCCAATAATCCTGTACAAAAACACATAATCCAGTTATCATATTTATAAGCTATGTGCCTAGATTGGGCAGAATTAGCACTATCCTAATTTATTCTCCAGCTATGAGACCCTTTGCTTCTTGCATTTTTTCCTGGCCACGTGGTTCTGCTCCATCTTCACTTCTTCCTCCTTGTCTTCCATCCTCTCTCCTTCCCCTCTTGTCCTCTCCTCTCTATCTGCCCCTACTCCCAAAGACCTCCTGTCCATCCCACCTCTCTCCTCCACTGCCCAATCACAGGCTCTAGCCTTTATTGACCAATAAATGGGGAGAAAGGTCCCGTGAGATCACCTGAGTACGTGATTGACTACTTGTCCGGGGGCCACCCCTCTTGAGGAAGTAGAAGTAACATCAGAATACAAACAGCATCAGGACAACCCACAACATGGCGCCTCCAAAATATTGTATTTTCTCTGGCAGGTGAGACGATAGCAGGTAAGGGTGCTTGTAACCAAGCAAGGCAACCTGAATTTGATCCCTAGAACCACATGGTGGAAGAAGAGAACTGACTTTCACAGGTTGTCTTCTGACTATTGAGGTTTGATCTGTTGCTATGAATCGTAGTGCTAAACACTGGCCCTGGTTGCCCCCAGGAATGGGGAGATTCTCTGGTAGACCAAGTGATGCTATGTGACCTTGCCCTGCCAAGTAATCCCTGATTGGTGAATAAAGATGTAGAAGACTGATAGGCAGAGTTTCGGTTTGGGGGCTAGGGGTGGGAGGGTCTGAGGCAGAGACCATGAGGACAAAGAGAGGAAAATGGAGAGAGGAGGAGATGCCATAGGATAGGTAAGTCATGAAAACATGGCCATGAGGGCTGGTCAATCGGAGTTAAGAGCTGCCCAGATGGAACATGGCAAGTTATAACTCAGAGTTACTGATGGGGAAGTAGATTTTAATAGCTTAAAGGGTAGATATCTGCCCGGTCCTAATGCTTTTAAGGCTTATTATAAATATAAAAGTGGTGTGTCTTTTATCTGGGAACTGAATGATCAAAGGCCGGTAGAATCCCCTGCTTGAGATTAAATATTACAACATTTGACTTCCACACATGTATACACCTGTGCATGGGCACACATACACACTAAACAAATGAACAAACAAACAAACATATGAACAACTATAAAAACCACATATTCCTTTCTCTAGTTCTACAGAACGAGGAAACATTTTAGGAGTTTTCATCCCAAGATTTGATAAAGGAGCCGGAGGTGAGAAGAGGCTCTTCCAGAATCAGTAATTACAGGGACTTTCTTGGACCTGCCAGTGATATAAATTAGGACACAGAGGCTTGTTATTTTAAAGCTTAGGCCTTTTGCTTGGGCAGTCTCCCTGCTACTCTAACCCGACTAACCCTGGCACTAGTCCTGCCACATGGCCAGCTCTACCTCTCCGTTCACCCTGGCCCATCCTTTCACCGCCATGTTTGCTGGCGAATCTCCTGCTTTTGATTGTTCTCCCAGCATCCCTTTCTCTACCTGGAAGTTTCACCCTCCACCTCTTGCCCAGTTATTGGCTGTCAGATCTGCCAACCAGATTCAATTCTAGATTACTCCAGGCAAGCGAAGAAGAGCAAATATTTACAAAATAGAAAACCTGGTGATGAGCCATGGAAAAGGCAATACCGGAATCCTGCCAGCATTTAGCTCTCTGCCAGAGAGCTAACAGTTGACTCTACAGAGTCACACCTTCACGGTGTACCCCAACAAGTAACAAAGGTGTATCGCAGACGCAGTCTCATAAAACAAAGCCAATCTTCAATCCATTCTATTAAGTTGTGCAATACAAACAGTGCATCTGCGTTGTGGCTTTGTTTTGCTTGATTCCTTTTTAGATGACTGCAAGAATGACGGTTCTTACAGTACGCATGTTTCTTGCTGCCTGGCTTGTTAAGCAGGCACCCCTTACATTGGTGTGAATGTCTTTTCATTTGGAGGCTATTTCCAAAGAAAGCCAAGGCTGCTTAAAGCAAGAACAGTGTCTCCAGGCTGACGAAGTGGAAGACATCTACGTGAGGCACCTAGTGTGGCTCCAGGTACGAGCCCAGACTGGAGTCTCAAGGAAATGAAGAACAAACACACAGACACACAGACAAGCTGGAGTTGACTGGAGAAACTCAGCACCCCAGAAGCTCAGCATGTTTATTGTAAACAGTTGAACAGGGAGATGGGTTACTGCATATAGTTAAACCAGGAGGCAGGTTTCACTAACCTCAGTAGGAGCAGTCTTTCTAGAGGAACAGTCTTGGGCTGGAAACACGCAGCGGGGAGAACACTGTGGCGGGCATTTTCCACACAGAACAGAGGAAAGCTTTGCTATCCTTTGATTCCCATCCTGGGGGCAGGAGGAGCTTCGCTAATCTCAGGGGCTGGAGGCTTCGGGGTCCTCGACCTATCCGTGCCTGTGTCAAACAATACACATTCACCCAGGACTTCCCACACGCAAGACTCCCTCTGCTCTCCACACACACTTCCTGTATTGTATTAACAGAACAAACAGATTGTGCAAGGTTAAGAGCCTGGCCTCTGGCCACGCAGCCCTTGGCAGAGAAAGGCCCAGCACCCAGGGATGTGAGACGTAGAAAGCGGTTTTGTGTGTTTGTAGGTTGAGTCCTGGGAGGATAAAGCATCAATTACAATAATAATTCTGGTTTGTCTATTCTGATAAAAATGAAGAGAAAACAAAGCAGACTCCATTAAATAAGGAGTTGTGATCAGCATTGACCAAGACGACTGCTCCCAGTCTACCACACACGGTGTGAGCTCAGAAAGAAACATTGTTTTGAAACCTCCTTTGACTTTATAGTGAAATAGGCACAGAAGTTTATGGTAAAGCTTTCTGTAACATACACTGTCACTTCATTTCAACATGATTAATAATTGATCTTCCTTGCCAACTTGACAGGATTAAGAATCAATCATGTAGGAAAGAGAACCTCTTAAGGTTGTCCATGATGTTTCCAGGGAGGTTTAACTCAAAGAGGGACACTATACCCTGAATACCAGGAACTGAGGCCCAGAACGAACAAAAAGGAGAAGGCCTATGGAGCACCTGCATTCATTTTCCCCAGCACCCAGACCAGGAGTAACCAGCTACTTCATGCTCCGGTTGCCTGCTCCTGCCGCCATGGTTTCTCCACAATGATAGACTGCAGCCCTTCAAACCATGAGCCCGAATCAACCCTTCTTTCCTTAGGTTGCTTTTGTCAAGTATTTTGCTATAGCAGCGAGGCAATGGTAACTAATACAGAACCTGAACTGCATTTTAACAAGCAGAGCAAACTATGGAACAAACCAAACTCCGACAGTATTAGTTCCGTTTCGGATTCAAAGGCAAGCTTGCCAGTAGGCTAGAAGCAGGCAGTCTGGCACCTGCGCTGTTTTCCAGCTCAGGGTTGATTGCTGCTTGCCATGAAATCATCAAACTTCTCCTCAGCCATTATCCGAGTGGTGTGCAATGGGTGTCTCATCCACCCTCCTGGCATCGGGGAGGTGCCGGGAGCAGCACGGTGCTGTCCCAGCTGGTTTCAGCAAGGACTTGCGGCTTGCCTCAGGAAGTTTCTGGCAACAGGTACAGGGCTGCCGAGGTGATGTGACTTTGGAGCCAGCAAGATAATGGGAAGATTAAGCAGATGTTATTTGAGGGGACTCCCTCAGGAAAAAGAAGCATCTGTCCCTTTCTCTGAAGGAGGCACGTGGCAAGTTGCACTCTTGAGGGCAGAATTGAAAAGACCTCACTCCCACTCCCAAGTCACAGCAAGAATCATAACACAGCCTCATCTTCATTGGTTTGCTGCTTTTAAAAACAAATCTTAGAGGCTGGAGAGCTGGCTTGGTAGTTAAGTGCTCTTACAGGGGACCAGAGTGCAGTTCCCAGCCCCTACACTGGGCCACTGCCAACTGCCTGTAGTTCTAGTTCTAAGGGGACCAGATACTGCCTTTTATAGGCACCCATATGTGCTTTAAGTACATACTCATTCCTACACACACACACACACACACACACACACACACAGGAACACACACACACACACAGGAACACACACACACACAGGAACACACACAGTCTCTCTCACACATACAGATACATTAACAAAAATAAAAATTCTTAAAAGCAAACCTCTGCAACCTGCTCTATTGCTCTTTCTGTATGTTTGTGTGTGCATGTGTGTGTGTGTGTGTGCATGTGTGTGTGCATGTGTTTGTGTATGCATGTGTTTGTGTGCTTGTGTGTGTGCGTGTGTGTGCATGTGTTTGTGTGTGGGTGTGTTTGTGTGTGCATGTTTGTGTGTGCTTGTGTGTGTGCGTGTGTGTGCATGTGTTTGTGTATGCGTGTGGGTGTGTTTGTGTGTGCATGTTTGTGTGTTTGTGTGTGTGCGTGTGTGTGCATGTGTTTGTGTGTGCGTGTGTGTGCATGCACATGTGTGTTGGGGGGGCATGCACATGAGTGTGCACCAGAGTACGTGTTGATTATCATCATCTCCACCACCTGGCAAGCCCCACTTGGCATTCACAGCCCCTGAACCAGTGAAGGTCACTTGACAATGTACATACTAACCCCTTTCACTTAAAAAAAAAAATCTGAAGGCATCATTGTGGTTTTGGAACAATAAGCATTGAAAAGTATCAAGGCTTTAAAAGAAAATCCTGATTTTTAGAAGAAATAAAGGTATCATTGACCAGGACCTGATTCCATTCCACAGAGGCATCCATAGGGAGAGGAGGAAGAGAGGATTTGCAGAGTGAAGGAAGTGGGAGGGGCCAAAGAGTTCCTATTTCCTACTTTCTTTTTAAGTACCTACTGTCACTCTTCAGAGCCCTGGTGGGAGCCATCTCCTGGAGAGCTCCCGGGAGCAGCAGCGGCCCCACCACCCACCCTCTGAAACATGAATTCCCATCACTGGTTCCCCAAGAGTCTCAGGGTCCAACTGTTCCAGAATCACCGCTGTACTGGCTGAAACACAGGCTCCTCTATAGTACCTGGACCTGCAGAGTCAGTGGGGAGGCACTAGCAACACCCCAAGTGATCTTTGGGCATCACTGAGACCCCATTGGAAGCAGGTTTAGTTCATTTTTAGTTGCTAAAACTGATACCATAAAAAGATACTCTATCCAAAGACATCTTACTTGGAATAAAACTAAGACTACTTGTTACTTGGGCTTCACTGTTTTCAATATGATTTACTCCCTGGTTCACCCTTGCTTGTGTGGACCACACTGTGGACACATTGGACTGGAAGGTACTGGAAGTTGTATAGAAAAGAGGAAGTAGAGTAAAATGCACACTTTGCACATCTGCTTTTTTTAAATATATATATTTATAAATAAGTGTGAGAATTTCCTGTTTTTCTGAAATCATCAAATGGCTGCTATTGGCTATTTATAATATTTACTACTATTTTCAGAACTAATTTTCACTTCTCCCACTTGAATGGCTATTTAAAGATACACCCAAGCAGAGTTCAAGGGACCTGAAATTTCAGTCCAGTGGTCTCTTAAATCACGCCTAACATCCTAGGAAAGCAAGAGCTTTTGAAAGGTGGGGGCAGTCATTTCAACAGATAACCAGCACCATCTAGTGGACTTAAAAACCCCTTTGTCAAATTCAGACCCTGGAAGAGGCTGAGAAAGTGTGCTAGTGGAATCTTAGGGCAGGTGAGTGCTGAAGTGACTGGCGGAGTGGGGGGGGAAGCGGACACTAACCTTTTGATGCTCACCTTCTCAAATATAAATCTGCACAATAATTATGCCAACTAGAGGGATATGGGGAGATAAATGAGAAATGGAGAGTCTGAGTCATGTCTTGAGCATTCTGTAAACGCCATTTTCAGTGGTGTAAGGCACAGAATCACAGGAGCCGGGGCCCAATTGTGGCACACACTATTAACAACCCTTAGGAAGAAACGGCTTTTGAGCTTGGTCTGTGATATCTATGTGCTTTCAGCTCCTCGTTACAGTTGGCATGAGCTTATGGTGCGAAGAGGGAAGCCAGGGCACAGCATCTGGTAGTTGGAGCCCAGATGGAATGCAATGTGGACTTTTTCTCAGTCCTTCAAATCTGACTCCACTCAGAAGGAGGGTGTCAAGAGCAGGAGAGATGGGAAACAAAAACAAAATCGAACTCCAAAATCAACACTGCCATCTGTGCCCACCCTGGAATAAGACCAGGGGAAACTTAGCTTAAAATACATTCATTTTACAAAAACTACTTATGAATTACTTGTGAAGGCATAACACTCTACAGAGAGTATCCACAGAAGAACACAGAACTGTAGAAAACACAGCTTAGAAAAAGATGGTGCGCTCTGTCAGATTTGAATGTTAACTGTTTTGAGAGAATTGCTCTCAATACAATGCAGAAGTACATGCAAGAAATTAAGACCAAATACAAAACAACTCCGTTTATTAAAGTTTGTCTCCAGGTCCACAGAGCCTCTGAGCAGTTAGCAAAATGAGAACAGCAGGAAGCAAATAAAGTGGGAAGACTATAGAGACAGAAGCTAACTCGTCAAGATGCCTTTATGCAAAGTATGATCGATAAGGACTTAGTGTGGGATGACAGAGCGAGGGACACGGAGTTTGTTCCGTTTGGTTTATAGAGTTCTCATGTTGCACCCATTTTAAAAGGCAACTGTTTAAAAAGGAAAACACCAGAGATCACGCGCAGTCTTCGTAGCTCTGTATTTTATAGGGTTTTTCCCCCTCTGTCACATCACCAAGAAGTGTGAAAAAATTTAATGGTCCTCATGAAGCATCCAATATAAAGACTGGAGAGAGGGACTAGGAGATGGCTCATCAGGTAAAAGCCCCTCCACTGGGGTATGGGAACCTGAGTTCCTAGCTCTAAAGCCCCATAAAAGCTGAGGGGGTAATATACATCCGTAACCCCAGAGCTCCTCTGGGGACATGGGGTGAAAAAAGAACATTCTAGAAAGTTGACGGGCTAGCCAGTCTCAGTTTCACACATGGCATGAAAAGACAATAAAGAGACTCCATCTTAAACAAGGTGGAAGGCAAGTATTGACACTTGAGATTGCCCTCTGACCTCCACACCTATATTGGCATACCTGGGTTGCATTCGCACATGTGTACGTGTATAATATAGACCAGCACAAGGTGCACACACATACAAATCAAAAATAGCCTTTGTTCCCAGAACAGAAGTAACGTGTAGGTATGTGGAGATGATCTACCTGTAGCTACTCAAAAAAGCAGTTGGAACTTCTAGGAGCCCTGACATCCATCGCCTGTGAGGGTCCCTCCAGAGACCGAATCAACATTTTATCAAGATCATTCATTGGCTTTACATTCATTGTATTTACAGTTAGAGGTGGAGAAGGTGGTGTGAAATTTCTCACATCTTTGCTGTCAGGTGCAGTCCTGATATCAGAAGTTTTAACAATGGTGGTTTTAATGTGCAATGGAGTTAAGAACTCCAATCCATGTCCCAAATGAGGACACTGTGACCCATAAACATTTGTGAATTTACTTAGGGATACTCAACTATTTAATACCATACTTCTAATAGTGGTACTTTCTTTGTATTATAAACTGTTTTTTCATTTCTTATTTTTATGTGAGTGGGTGTTTTGCCTGCAAGCATATCTGTGTATCACTTGCATGCAGTGCTTACAGAGGCTCAAGAGGGCATCAGATCCCTTGGATTAAAGTTGCAGAATGATGTCAGCCACCATGTGGGTGCTGAGGATTGAACCCTGGTCCTCTGGAAGAGCAGCCAGTGCTCATAACTTCTGAGCCATCTCACCAGTCTTCCCCCTTTTATTAAAATAAAAATAAAAATAAAAATAAAAAAACAGATGCCATAGTTTGGATAAATGTCCCTGAAAGGTGTTAAATGCTTGTTGCCAGCCTGCGGTGCTATTAGGAGATACTGGAGCAGTCAGGGGGTAGTTAAATGGATGCAATTAGGTGACTGGGGACGAGGCCTTGAAGCAGACACTGGGCATGACCCCTAATTTCTCCATGTCTTTGTTTCTCAGCTGTCTACCAACAGGTGAGCTGGCTGGTCTCACCAGTGCTTCTGCCATGATCTACTGTGCTGCCAAAGCCGGAAGCACAAGGGCCAAGCGACCATGGGGTGAGACTCCCCAAAACCATCATTTCAAATCTTTCTTCTTTGTAAGTCCATTTCATCAAGCATTTTATCCCTGATACAGAAAGCCAACTAACATAGCACAGTCTAGGAAGTGAGATCTTAAATGATTGTTTTATGTCTTGTGGCAGCAGGGCCTTCACAGGAAGCAGCCACACAAAAGAGGAAGCAAGCCACTCAGACAGTTGGGAAGCTGTATTCCAGGTAGAAGAACAAGGAGCTGGTGTGTGTGTGTGTGTGTGTGTGTGTGTGTGTGTGTGTGTGTGTGTGTGTGTGTGTATATGTGTGTGTGTATGTGTGTGTGTGTGTGTGTGTGTGTATGTGTGTGTGTGTATATGTGTGTGTGTGTGTATATGTGTGTGTGTGTGTGTGTATGTGTGTGTGTGTGTGTGTGTATATGTGTGTGTGTGTGTATATGTGTGTGTGTGTGTGTATGTGTGTGTGTGTGTGTATGTGTTTCTAAGCTCCTGACAAATGCTGATCATTAACATGCAGAAATAGGAAATCTGAACTGCAAAATTTTGTTCCTCTTTCACATAGGCTAAGTACAGATTCTGCTTTTATACTTCTAGGCCCTTAAGTTATTCTTAAAACACTTCCCACTCTCATATTCTTAGTTACTATTATGATTATCTGATATGTGTGTTTAATAACTATTAGGGCTGGAAATACTGCTCAGGGGTTGAACTCATGCCTCCTTGTATGTGTAGAGATTAGATTTCCATCTCCAGCACCACCACCCACAAAGAACAAACAACACTCAAATACAAAGAAAAAAACCCCAAATCCAAACGATTAAATTTAGACATATTTAGAAGAATTATAATTTATATTCAAATTCTGGAAAACACAGAGAGCATTACTGGGTAGCATTGGAACAATATCATGTTAACTAAGAGACAACTGATATCAAGGTCAAAAGAAGTTTCATTTTTGAGGGGAACAAAGAACACAGAATTGCAGTTTAGCTATACTGAATAGGATATCCTTGAATGGTGTCCAAACCACAGGCCAGGGTTATTTTTAATAGGTAACCTCCACCAAAGGTGGGTTATGGAGGTACTTCACTAGCTAGGCATGATTCTTGACTCAAGCCACTTTTGTTGACCAGGGCAATTCCAGCTGAGAAATGCTGAAGGCACAGTGGATACTTTCAGTTGTTTACTCAACTTTGCTGGAACATTCTGTGCTTTGACCGTTAGCAGATGTGCAATCCTCTCCTAGGATCTAGAGTCCACTTTAGAAAGGCGGTCTTGGGGACTTCTTTTTCCTCGCTTTGGACTGCACCGGCTTACACCCAGACTCTCTCCCATACTAAGTAGGCACTCTACCACTGAGGCACATCCCCAGTCTCGCAATTCATTTTTTTCATATAGCATGTGAATCTACCAGTAATTTAACTTATCAATACCATGGGTTGGGAATTGTGATGGTCAGTACTTATTGTGAATTAAACCCATTATTCCTTTGTTCTTTTTCTTAAAATGTATGTGTGCTTGTGTGTACATATGTATGTATGTGTGTATGTGTAAATAAATGTATCTGTGTTCACGTATGTATATGTTGCATGTATATATGTATGTTTATGTATGTGTATGCATGTATGTGTGTGTATGTGTGTGCATGTATGTATATGCTGCATGTATATGTGTGTTTATGTATGTGTATGCATGTATGTGTGCATGTATGTATATATGTATGTACGTATGTGTGTATGTGTAAATGTATCTGTGTTCATGTATGTATGTTGCATGTATATATGTATATGTATGTGTATGCATGTATGTGTGCGCATGTATGTATATGTTGTATGTATATGTGTGTTTATGTATGTGTATGCATGTATGTATGTATGTACGTATGTGTGTATGTGTAAATGTATCTGTGTTCATGTATGTATATGTTGCATGTATATGTGTGTTTATGTATGTGTATGCATGTATGTGTGCATGTATGTGTATGCATGTAGGTGTGTGTGCATGTGTATATGTATATGTGTGTGTTTGTATGTATGTCTGCACATGGGCCATGATGTGCATGTGGAGGTCAGAAAAAACTGTGAATTGGAAGTTGGTTCCCTTCTTCTAACTTCTTGTGGGCGCTGTGGCTTGAACTCTGGTTTCCAGGCTAGCATAGCAAATGACTTTACTTGCTGAGCCATCTTCCTGGCTCAGTTTTATTTCTTGAAACATTGTTCATGGTGTCTGTACAACAGGTACAGTGGTGCCAGCTTTCTAATACCATTGCTGAATCAGGAATGATTCAGTTCAAGCTGGGTGTCATGGTATAGGCTTACAGTCCTAGAGCTCAAGGAACCTAGGCAGAAAGGTGGCAAGTTCCCGGCAGCCTGGGCTACACAGTGAGATCTTGGTTTAAAAAAGAAAACATATACAAACCAAGAAAACACTAAAAATGCCTTCGTCTGCACAGGCAGGGTCCAAACACATACCAGTTCTAAGGAAGATGGGCAGATTAAACTGTGCCATGCCCCTGCTCTGGCCCTGGTGGCTCTGGACTCCCTCAATTACATCTCTGTGCAGGCTGCTAAGGGTTAATTCTCATCAAGAAGCAGAATACTTTCTTGCATCTTTTGGATTTCCCAACTTTCAAAGAAGGGGAATTTGGAAAAACATAAATTTCCTGGGAAATACATTAATTGTGAAGATGGAGGCTGGAGCAACATTTATCAGGGGAAAGGTGGCACGACTGGAGAGGCTGAGAGGTTAACAGTTTGGTCATTCAGGACCTGTGGGCATTGAAAGGTCTCTAAGTGGAGGGTCATGGAGAGCCTAGAGCAGAGGACTGGCAGGATTTGGCTGAGGTTCTTAACACACGCTGT
Source organism: Uromys caudimaculatus (assembly GCA_028551405.1). Classification (NCBI taxonomy): domain Eukaryota; kingdom Metazoa; phylum Chordata; class Mammalia; order Rodentia; family Muridae; genus Uromys; species Uromys caudimaculatus. Next base: position 56,239,108 of record CM052701.1, read on the forward strand.
AGGATACTGTCCTTCAGCATACAGGCAGTGCAAGGGACGCTCCCATGGAGGAAACTACAGGTAGATTATCCAGACATCTAGGTGAGGGTGGGAACCCTGCAGATGTGAGGAGCATTTGGATTCTGATGCCTCTGAACGCAGACAAGGTAGCATTTCAGACTCGAGGATGGTACCGAAGTTGCTGAGCTGAGCCTGGGAGGACGGTATAGGAAGGTCTGGAGTGGGGAGAGGGAGCTATAGAAAAGTCGTTTGATTTTGATCTGCTAAGTGTGTGATGGTTCTCATGCCTTACACGGTTCAATAAAGGATCAGGGTTCAAGGGAGACGTTGACCTGGAGATAGTAACAAAGGATCAGTGGCACGGATGACATTCACAGCCAGGGTTTTGCACTCTGCACCATCTTAGCTTATAGCTGTGCTCTTTGGGCAACTCAACCTAGACTCATTTACTCTGATAAGAAAAGACTGACGAAGAAGGAACATCGGTTTGGTGATCCAGGCAATGAGTCCTAATGCGTTGTACACAGAAATTATGGGTAACTCTGAAGGTATATACTGCCATCATAATCCTCTTTATTTTACTACAGCCCAGTCTTTACAAGATATTATATATGTATA
>CM052701.1:56240225-56261188 GCA_028551405.1 Uromys caudimaculatus
CGGCGGCGGTGGGTGTGGCCTGTTCGCTCAGGCCCTCTTGGGGAGGCCTCAGGGGCGTGGCTATGTCTAGGAGTCTCTTTCTGCATTAGCCCATCTTTATGAGCCTTCTTCCCACTGAGGTCTGGAGCACTAGTCAGTAGCATAAGCCTTAAACAGCACATAAACAGTCATGACACAGAAAAAATGAAAATAGAAAGAAGGTTGGTAAGCATTGATCTGGAACGTAGCTTTCCTTGTGATGAAAGAAATGTAAACCAAGCATATAGATAGATACCTTTGGACATCCACCAGCCTGGGGAATATGAATAGGCTTTTCAGACGATCAGACAGGGAGCAAACATTCAAACACAGGCAGCTTTGCCTCATCATACCGGATCATGTACTATCTACATGAGCCGATCAAAACATGTAATAAAACGCTGGCATGTACCAGCAGTTATGTTACCATTAGAATCTTGTCTCATCTTTACTTCACCGAATAGCATAAAGTATTTTAATTTGATTCTTTTGATGCCATAAGAAAATGCATTGTGTATCATTAAATGAGGAATGTATGAAACAAAAATTTCTTTGTCCCAGTTGCTCTTTTCATTGTAGACCTGCATAAGGGTGATTACTAATAGCCATGCAACAGAGTCAGAGAGTCATGTCTTGAAATCTTCTCTGCCAAGGAAACTAATCCACTGTTTTTCAGTTTTGCCTCAGGCAAATTTTTAGGACAAGGGCAGAAAGCAACCACATTCTTTGCCAAGTACACGAATATTCTGTAGCCCAGTTGCTGATATTGTTTCCCCCTGAAACCTCTTGAGGTTTGTGGGCCTCTGCAATCTGCATTACTCTCAGCACTACTGCGGTCTAACCTCCCACTAGGATGGCTCTTTAAGCTCTGCTTATAGCATCCAACTGCTTTCCTAGTCCAGAGTCTTATAAAAGAAAGCCTTCAATTGACTTACAGCTTCAGGTTAGAGTCCATGATGGCAGAGCAAAGGCATGGCAGAAGAAACAGCTGAGAGCCCACATCTTGATCTGAAAGTAGAAGGCAGAGCTAAGTGGGAAGGCAAGAATCTGTTGATACTTCAGAGGGCGCTCCCTCCACCCATGAAATACTTCTTCCGATAAGACCACACCTCCAGATCCTTCCCAAACAGATCTACCAACTTTGGACCAAGTATTCAAGAGCCTATGGGTGCCATTCTCATCCCAAACACCACACAGGCTTAGTATATCATTGATTTCTTTACAGGCTATCCTTGCATTTCCTTCCAGTCCCTGGGAGATTGTCTATTTTATATTGACTCATTATTTTAAAACTTTTATCAAAATAATATGGCCCAAACTGTTCTATAACATTCACAATGGAAGAAATAATACAGCAGTTCCCGGTCACATTTTTTGGAGGTAGCCATCTTGAACTTTTAAATATTATGCCTTATTAACTATTATTTGGATTTAATAGTTTCTGGATGCCCGCTTTGAGTTCCTATTATAATAGATTCTTCTGCACCCCTCCTGTTGGATACGGTTTCCTATCCCATATATTCAGTGAAGGCATGATACTTGGTAAGTTCAGACTCAGTGCACATATAACTTGGTACACATTTGTGTGGCTGCTTTCTTGTACAGCTCATTTTTCATGTGGAGTTTCTGTGTGACAAGTGATTTCTTTAAACACACAATACACCTATCAGATCCCATTTCAATGGTCTTTAATCCAACTTCTTTTCCAGATGGCCAATACACAGATAGTCTGTCAGTTACATTTTCTGTGAACCATGATTTATTTAATTTGATATGTTTCAGAGGAAACATAATAGCAGCCGACCAGTTTTTGAAGTAGATGGAAAGGTTCCTGGAGTCTCTTAGCTGATCCACATCACGACTAGGCCCCTGTGCCTTGGCCTTTTTTGAGATGTATTATATTGGCTCTGCCACCTCCTTCCAGCTTCCCGCTCCTCTCAAGCTGCAGGAAGCCCTCCTTGACAGGACGCATAGGGCATGGAAAAACATTTGGCCTTTTAGTGACTTATGCTTTTCGGTGGTGATGTGACAGGGCCAGGGTGATCCATCATCCCACAATAACAATGTCAGGTCTTTTCTGAGTGAGCCCAAACACTTTTACACAGTGTGAACAATGTTGACATCAATGCCTTTTTCAGTTGCTGACTGGGAAGAGTGGACGACTGTTCTCTGAAGTAGCAGCATTGGCACATTGAGCAGTTGGAGGGCAAGCCATATTATTCCTCAGAGAAGCTTCAGTTTGTTAATGTTTGTGCTTCCTCCTCTGTGCAAGGCCTCTTTGGACTCAGAGTCTGTGGTCCACCAAATAGCACGAAAGACAAGCCACTTTGTAGAGTAAGGACATTGCAGTTTTAATGCTTACATGCAATTATGAGCAGTTAGAAAAGATTTGTAGAAGATATCCACTCATATTGGAATTGTCCCAGTTCCTTCTAGTTCACAGTATGCGTATTGCCCTACCCTCTCCCGGCTGGTCTAATTCGGTTTCTATCAAGGATACATCTGCACTGTTTGTTGTCTCCCCCGAGTTGAAGCTGTTCTGCCTAGTTTAAGCTAGTCTCATTTCCAAAATCCACACTAGACACAAAGTAGCTAGGGTCAGGACAAGTCTGTGATAGTGTCCTCCATAAAGCAGTTAAGGAGGAGACTGACAAAGTACAGCCGGATAATGCAAATCTGGCCTCTAATAAAGGATGTAGGTTTTAGTCTCTTGTGCCAGTCAGAAGTAGAGCTGTGGATTTTCGGGGGTGGGGGAGAGCTGATTAAGAGAGGGCAGTGTTGTGGAGGAAGGGGCTCCAGAAAATGTGGCTTGAAGGTGAAAGACATCTGAGCCAGGTGGAAAGACTGAAGCTCTGTGGAACAGGAAGGCTGGAAGGAGAGCGAACTCAGAAGCAGGTAGCTGGGAGGCCTTAGCAGATCATCGAGATGGAGTGAGTCTCGGCTGAGAGGGGAGGCCTGACAGTGTTTTTGTGGGGAAGAGCAAGGACATAGCATGTTTTTGTTTGTTTCTTTGTTTTTTCACTGCATTGAGACAATGAGACAGCATTCACACCTGCCTTCCTCTCCAGCTGCTATCAGTATCTGATGCATAATCCACGTATGTAAGATTCTTTTGATGACATTGCAGAGCGCTTATATGTGTGACTCTGGTAGTGAATAGCTTCTCAGTAATTGCCTGTAAGCATACATTGACTAAAGAGCCACTTAAACCTCTAATAGACCTCTAAGTCACTTGCTTTTTAATTCTTTTGGCTTGGTTTAGGATGTCAATGGATATTATAAAGGGAAACCTAGAGGAAATTTCAAAACCAGCCTCAAGTTCAAGATCACGTCCTGGGAGCCGAAGTTCAAATGGTTCTCTGGAGGTGCTCTCGCCAGAACCAGGACCTGTCAAGGTAATCTGCTTGGAAAAGGCTGGAGCTCTCAGCCACAACAACTGAGGAAACCAAGATTGTCCTTAGCACCCATTTAGATGGCATTTCTGTAGATTGTTCAGAATGAGCACACTCAGTTCTTTTTCTCTCCCCTCTTCTTTCTTATTGGTATTTTTTTTTTTTTAATTGACGCCAAACTTTGTTAAGGTGTACGTGTTGTTTGGCTTCATAAGGAAACTTTGTATTCCAGTATCTAATGTACACCCATTGGCATTTACTATGAAAATGATTCAGTATTAAGAAATAGATGGCTCAGAAGGTAAACTACTTGCCATGTAAGTGTGAGGACCTGAGTTGGAACCCCCAGAACCACATAAAGCTGGGTGTGGTGGTACACATCTACAAGTCCAGTGCTCTTCTGGTGAGGTGAGGCGTTGGAGACAGAATTCCCAGGAGCTTTTGACCAGCTAGCCTGGTGTTCATGGTACCCAGCAACAGAGACTTATCATGAAGAGAGTGGCACACCAGTCAGTTTACTTCTTACTATCACATAACTTGTGCCCTTGAGGTTGGCACTAGGGCTGCCCATTGCTATGGTAGAGTGTTGAGCATGTGGGCACTGCTAGTGGTTGAGACCGGAGGGCTGGAGTAGACCGCCCTCCATAGAGAGAGTTCCTTTGAGAACTCAGCTCTCCCTGGCATGTATTCACTTCTATTGTGACTCTCATCGCCCCGGGCAGGTTTCAGAGTTTTTCAAGCTGTCTTTCTCTTGACCCCTCCATAAATGTCCCTTTTTGCCTTCTCTCATGGAGACACAGCTGGGCCAAGCTGATGTTTTCAGAATGAATTTTGCTGGAGTGTAAAGGGAAGCTGAAACAAAATAGGAAACTAAGAATAACCTAGGCATGCAAGTCTTGTTAGAAGACTCTTATTAGAAACACGTCTCATTTAAAATAGGCATGTCTGAGTCACTAAGATCACTCAGCAGTCACGCAGGGAAGCAGCTGCTGTGGATGGCTGAGACCATCGCCTGAGTGCCTCGGGGCCAGTTCCAACTCTCCCCTAAGGTTGTGGACAATGGTATTTACTTGGTGAACTATTATTAAATTTAATTTGCAGTTAAATTGCCCTTCCTTAAAGGCCCTACATTTCTAGTAATTTTAATACTAGCATGTGTGTTTACATGTTTCTTTATATACTTCCATTAATGTTAAATGCTACGAAGTGTGAAGTTTTAAGAAAACACGGTTATTTTTTTTAAATGTCTTTGTGTATTATATTTTGGAAATTCTTTTGTTGAAAATTACTTTTAGATTGACATGGTACACAAGTTGAATTCTGGCAAAGAGGGCCACACATCAAACAGTAGTGTGGAAGAAAGGAGGAATAGTAACGATGATAAGTGGGCAGACGACTGCAAGACAAAACCAGCCAAGGAGAGCTCAGATGAAGGCTCGGACCTGACTCAACCTCAGGTGACCCCTGAGCATTCAGGTGGGATGACACCGGGTAACTGGCTATTAATAATTGCAGATACTGTATTTAAAATAGTAAAGCAATAAACCAAAAAAAGAAATGCTTTTAGTGAGAAATTAATCACTGTTTATGTACAAGAATAGCAAGAGTAAATACATTTAGAAATTCAATGAAACATGTTACTTAATAAAATAAAATTATTATTGCACCATATTATATTCACCAAGGGGGAATATTTCTGTATCACATGGCATGATTCAGGGAATAAGATGCATGAGGTGTTTATAAATACCCTTTAAGGGTAACCCCAATGGTGATGAATAATATCATGATTTTAAAAGCTACGTTTTTTCATGATATTAAATTCATTCTGGTCAGACTGAGTTAGAAGAGTGGTTCTCAGTTGTGATGTGCAGAACTCCTGGGATGTGGGCGTCTCAGCCTCTTGTAGAGACGTTATCATGGCACTGAGGTGCCGTTTGCATTTTTGCCTACTGTACTGGCATTTGTAGTGATGCTCCAGGGGTAATAGTAAGTAAGCCAGCCAGGCTGCCAGGCCGGACAATGGCGCCAAGTTGTTGGGGCTTGCAGTTGGTAAGAAACATCTGAAGGAGTTGAGATTAACTGTCAGGCCCCATTCCCAAGATCTATCATTTTTTCATATTGTGTGAGTTAGTTTAAAATCCCTGGCTTGTGGACCACTTATGGACAATGAGCTGGGAACGCCAGCATTGAACTCTGCGAGCAGCATGATTTTAGAAACCCCTTTATTAGATTAGTATTATTTTTTGGATATTTTCCCTCTTTTTTTTCTTAAAGAGGTAGAGATGAACGTCATAGGCAAACATGACTGAGCTCTGAGCTCTCACTTAGCATAAGGTACTATTTAAATGATCTGACCTGGGAAGTCTGCGACTTAATACTGGCGCACCGCTGCTCATTTCAGGTTTATCAGTTTTCGTGAGGAGAGTGTTGCCATGGCTAAGTGTCCTCACTGTGAAGTCAGACAAATTTGGGTGGAGTTTGCTGTTTTGCTTATTAGTTAGAACACTTTGTATATGCAAATTTGCCTCAGCTTACTAATTAAAAGGAAGACGAGGAGGCCACTGCGTTGGGCTGAGATGGCAGTGTGTGAAGGAAGCACTCTGCACCGTGCCCAGCAGGCAAGTCTACACATGACAGTTACTGTTATTGTTATCCTTAGTTGTCAGCTAAACCCGGAGTGACAAAACTTGTAAAGTCCTTAATTTCCTATAAGCTATTACCAGTGACCGCCTTCTCGTGAACATTTTTATGTACGCCTGTGGATGCTGAATACCTGCTTGAGTTGCTGTGGTTTGGAGCCACTAGGTGGCTCAGAATGTACCGCCTTCTACTGTGGTCCACTGGTACATGCCTGCACTTTTAATTAATCAGAGTCAGTTTAGAGTAGTGTCACAATCTCTATGTTTTATTTTGTATGTTTGGATATAGGCAGTCTAGCAGAGTGAAAGAGGGACAGCTTGGGACTTATAATCACAAGAGAGGCACTTCTGTGCCCAGTGCTGTAACTCATTGTCCCTGGGAAGGTTCCAGTCATCCCACTGGACCCTTCAGTATCTGCCTCTCAACGGGATTAGACATTTATATGAAAAGACACTCAATGTTCATGAAGCTAGGACTCAGTACTAATGCCGTAGGTGTCACCATTGGCTCTAAGTACTGGCTGAATGAATACAAAGTAAAATCTAAACAAAACTTTGCTGTTTTTAAATTAAGCTTCAAATCCATTTCTACCTTCAACACAATGTAGATAATCCCAAACCAGAAGAGACGGATGCTGTACTTCAAAATGCTATTCGTAAGATGCACAGGCTCGACAAGATATTGGCCAAAAAACAATGTAGAGAAAAGGAAATTAAAAAGCGAGGTCTAGAAATGAGAATTAAGCTGTGGGAAGAGCTCAAGGTAAGAACTATGAGAGTCAGTTTCCTCTAATGAGAAGAAAAGCACAGTCCTGCTTTATTGATTTATTTTGCAAAAATAGTGGCTGTGTGCAGAAACGTGTGTGTGTGTGTGTGTGTGTGTGTGTGTGTGTGTGTGTGTGTGTGTGTATATTTTATGGAGGATAATTGGTCTGTGACGGTCCAGTCTTTGAGTCCTGCTCTGGCACGTTCATTACCCATGGTACCAGCAAAGCTCTCTAGCTAGTGTCAAGACTGGCCCTCCTCCATCTCTGACTAGGAATGGATGGGATGGCTACTTTTATCAAAGATGAATGCCTGCTCTTTTTTCTTTGAGCTTGTAGTTTGGAGATAAGCACACACAAAACACCTCGTTGGGACAAAAAGTTGCGGGCTTGCTACTTCATGTGCTACTCAAATTCCCCTGAGAAGTTATACAGAGGCTTAAGTCTGAGGCACGCTGCATCTGCCTCAGTGTTGCCACATTTCCGAGCCTGACTGACTTCCCTTGGCCATCACTGCCCTCCTGGTCTCCCTGACACTGAGATGTTGAAGTTGACTAAGCACTGGCACTGTCTCTTAGGGCCGCTGACTCGTGTTGTGATTCGTTCATAACGCAGAGCAGCTGAGTGAGGGTCCCCGAAGTAACTCACGAGCTGATTCCGACAGTCACCCCCAGTCACTGACTGACTCTCGGGCAAGTTCCTAGGCAGTAACATGAGTTAAGAATGCAGTGAGCAGGGATTCATTTGTCTGAGCTTCCTAGGAAGACTGACAGGGCAAACAGAAAACTGCAGCCAAATTTAAACAAGAGGACGATTTTACATAATTAGCAGAAAAAGTAAATCTGTTTTCTGTTGAAACATGAAGCAAGTTTTAATTTGTGTTGAAATAAGAATTACAAATAGAAGCATAATAAAATATGAGGCAAACCTTGAAATTTCAATTTAATGGGGTTACCTGTGGATAACTTAATATATACACATATAACTCAATATATATACACATACATATGTACATAAATGTATTACCTGTAGATAACCACACACACACACACACACACACACACACACTTTAACTAATATAAATGTAAGCTTTTTCTGGGAAAACCTACAGATAGATTTTTTGAGGAACAGGAATATTAACAGATTTCCTAGTTAAAGGAATGCAAATGGCCGAACCTTCCTGCGTGTACGTAGACAATTGAGAACCGGTTGGACTATGAACCAGTGGGCATATTTGCTTTTCTTTTTATGGTTAAACTTAAACTGTTCTTTCCACAGTCTGCAAAAAACTCTGAAGACTTGGAAAATGACGAGGAGTTGGGAAACACAAAAAAGTTTTTGTGCTTGACTCCAAAATCTGCAGGGACGACAGCTGGTGAGTAGAGGGAGGGGGCCAGGTTGGCCTGAGTTGTCCTTTCCCCTGTGAGTGTGACCCTCTGCAGAGCCATTGATCACATTAGGTGGGGTTAGAGGGAAGCATCAGAACGTAGGTCTATTTAGTGTCTTAAGGGCTGTGTCTGTCTACGGGGGAGAAGGAGAACAGAGGAAACCCAGAGACAGGCTCTGGATGTCTTTACACCCATTTCCCCTCTTAGAGTCCAGATGCTATCCATGCCCTTGGCCTCTGCCTGCTATTGTCCTGTTGCTGATTTGCCCGTTTCTTGTGATCTCACAGTCCTACCTTTAGAGAGCAGCCAAGTTTGCTTCTTCCTTTCTTTGCTTTTCTTTGTCTCCCTCCACCCCTTCCTCCCTTTCCTGGCTGTAGGAGAGTTTCAGACTCCCTCTCCATCTGTCACAGAGGTGGTTCTCCAGTTTTGTGCAGGCAGGATGCTCTAAGAGACCCTCTGACTTCTCTGAGAATGCTGGCTTCCTTTGTCTTTACAGAGGGCATGTATAACACCTCAGAACTCCAAGTACCAGATTCAGGTTCTGCATGGCACTGAGTGGAGGTGTGCTTTGAGGGACAGCACTGCTTTACATGGGTTCCTTTCTGGGCCCAGCACCGAGAGCTTAGAACCTTGAACAATTAGGGTTTACAGTGTACCAAAGTTTTCTCCTAGAGTCTGGGTGTGCCCTGTGTGTTGCCCCTTCTGTATCGAAGGACTAATTTGTAAGTGGACTTTTCCAAGTCTGTACGGTTTTTAATGAAAATGATAAGACGTATACTGGAAAAAAGACAGCCTATTAAATAAAAGGTCCTGGCAAAAGGTTATAGCCATCTGCAGAAGAATGAGGTTACATCTCTCTCACCTCTCACAAAAATCAATTCAAAGCAGATCAAAGATCTTAATTTAAAACCCCAAACACTGAAAATGCTAAGGACAACACATTAGAATATAGGTTTAGGAATAATGTTCTGAATTGAACACCAGTAGCATAGAATATAGATCCAAGAATTGACAAGTAGAATTTTGAGGAATTAAAAACACTTGATGAACCAACAAGAAGACACAACAGGGAAAGGCACTTGCATCCAAACAACCCAGTTCAACCTCTAGAGCCCACAGCGTGGGAGGAAGGCCGACTCCTGCAGGCCGCCCTCTGACCTCTACATACCTCAGACACATATATGCACAATAAAAGTATATGTATATGTATAAATTAAAATGTTTCATCACAACAAAAGAGACTAACTACAAAGTAAACACCCATCAGAATGGGAGACACATTTTTACTAGAACAGACAGTTCTCATAAAGAGAAATACAAATGACCAGTAAATATCTTTAAAAAGTGTTCAACATTCTTTATCATCAAAGAAACACACACTTAAACTGTGTAGGTATCCCAGCTCTCCCAAGTCAGCATGGCTGTCATCCGGAAAACAAATGACAGCAAATGCTGGTGAGGATGTGGAGAAAGAGGAACTCTTACTCAGTTGGGGTATAAACTGGTGGAGACATTTTGGAAATCAGTGTGGAAATTCCTCAAAAATTAAAACTAGAGCTCCTCTACAGCCCAGAAACACCACTCCCAGGCGTCTACCTAAAAAACTCCAGAGCCTACCATAGAGATACTTGTACACTTCTGCTTGCTGTGGCTCTGTGCACAGTAGCTCTAGAATGGAATCAGGGGGAGATAGCCCAGCCTCAGAAAGGCAAAGATGACATGCTCTTGTTTATATGACGACCCTAGATTCTCATTTTTGTATATGTGTGTTCCTGTGGGAGCGAGTGTGTGTAGAGATCAGAGAACTAGAAAAGGGCCCAAAAGAAGGGAAAAGCAGCTTTGGAGGAGGCAGCTGGTGAGGGTCATAGAACAGGACACAGAAGCCTAGGGAGCACTCTCCAAAGGATCTCCTTCTTCCTGTGTCAAATTGGCATAAAAACTAACCGCTGCACTTACATCTACCCATAGATCTTTAAATAAATAAAGGGTGTCTGTAAGTGTCATGAGGAAAATAGGGACTGGTGTGCTTCCTTCCCTTGCTGTGACCAGGAAAGTGCCAAGTATCTGTACACCTTCCACTAGGTGGCAGCATCTAGTTGCAATCCGTTTTTCAAAGGCGCAGTGCTCTTAGCCTGGAGCCTAGTTTGGAATTTAAAATTCCCCACCTACAGTTAGTTCCTCATGATTCACAGACATCTTCCCTGAGTGACAGTTCCTCGAAGGAGACTCCGCCTGCTTCTTTTGAAGCTGCCTCCCTTTTCTTCTCTCTAATGAGTCTAGTGTTTAGCATTTTTCTTCTAGGCTGCTCAAACAGTTTTAGTGTCTTTATCCTGCTTTCCTGTTATCCTTATGTCCCTATGGTGTAACTGTGTTATCTATTGCTGCATATCAAATTATATCAGAATATGGTATATTTAAAAAAAAGCATTTCTATTCTTAGATGTTAAGCCATTTTGGAGGAGTGTGGCTGGGTGGTTCTGACTAGGTTTCCTCATGTCTGCAATTCAATGGTTGGTGTTTCTGTCATTCAAAGGATCTACTGGAGCCTGAGAATCTGCTTCTAAAACCACTCTCATTACTTCCTGGAAGAGCTTAATTCCCTGCTCACTGTTGGCAGGGCCTCTTAAGTTTTTTCTTACTACCTGAATTTCGCTGTAGGATACTTACATGTCCTCAGAACATTGTATCCTTTAACATGGGTAGTAAATACTCAACATTTGGGTGATTTTTAGTATTTCCATGATTTCTAGACAATATTAACAAGAATATAGTGTTTCATATACTACTGCTCATACATCAGGGAATTTTGGCAGGTTTCACGTATTCATTAGCTATCCATTGGTTTTATAGAACTCATGGCTGTTACTACCTCAACTGGTAACTATGTCAACATATTTTCACAAGTTCTAAGTGAAATGGAGATAAGAGTAACTTTTTATAAATTTATGGTTAACTAGATTTCGGTGTTTAATTATACCCTATTGGGTATATTACGGTTTATAACTAACAGATCATGTTATTCATTCTGACCATCTTTAGTTTGTGTGACTTGGATCTTGTTAATTTTGAACATGTCAACCAGAAAACAGTGTTAATATCTGCGTCTTCTCCAACAGTCGTTCCCATTCCCACCACTATAGACGAAGTTACTGTTGGAGATTATTCAGTCCATTTCAATAGCTAGTTAATTATTATAGATTTATTTCTTGATAAAATTAATGTTTTTAAATTAATAGATTTAAATAATGAATCTATCTTTTGTTCCTAGGTCAACCCTCCTTGCTAATGGAAGATTATTCTTTTAATTGGTACCGATCTGAATGGCTGAATTTATTCAGAAGTTTTGTTTTTATAAAGCAGGATTAGAGGCAGAGAGATGGCTCAGTGGGTAAAGATGCTTGCTGATAAGCCCAACAAACTGAGTTTCATTCCCAGAACCTACAAGGCTGAAGGAGAGAACCAGCTCCTTCAAGTTGTCCTTTAACCTCCACATGTGTGCTATGGCACAGGCTTGCCCCTCACACACACACCCACACCCACACACACACATATGCACACATGAATAAATAAATTAATCAAAATGCAGCAGGATTAGGTTTTGTGCTTGTGTGTGTACATGTGTGAACATTTGTATGTGCATACATGGCTGTTGTAGTGTGGGGTGGGAGTGGGAGTGGGAGTTGTGGGTAGAAAAACCAACTGGCTCGATTCGTGTCTTGGAGGCGGTTCTCTGACTTCCCAGCTTCTTTCGTGCCCACTGTCCTTTGTCTGCTGGTTCTTCTGGAGTCCGTTTGGGCAGGACTCCTTCACTCCTCACTTAAAGTCTCTGTCTACATGATTACAAAGAATCCATTAATGTAGCTTCTCAAATCAATATTTTAATAGTAACTTTCCATATTGTATGTATTCTTACTATGTGTAATTTTCTGTTTTCCCCTGCTTGAAAAAAAAGGAAATTAATATAAAAGTAAGCAGGCTGGAGAGATGACTCAGCAGTTAAGAATACTCACTGCTCTTCCAGAGGTCCTGAGTTCAATTCCCAGCAACCACATGGTGGCTCACAACCATCTGTAATGGGATCTGATGCTTTCTTCTGGTGTGTCTGAAAACAGTTATAGTGTAATTCTATACATAAAATAAATAAAATAATTATTTAAAAAAAGAAAGAAAGAAAAAAGTAAGCATGAGCCAGGCGTAATGGTGCATGCCTTTAATCCCAGCACTTGGGAGGCAGAGGGTGGTGAATCTCTCTAAGTTCAAGGTCAGCCTGGTCTATCTACATAGTGAGTTCCACAACAGCTAGAGCTACACAAAGAAACTATTTCTCAAAACAAACAAGCAAACAAACAAAGTAAACTAAAAAAACCAAACCAAACCAAACCAAACCAAAACTAAAAACCAAAACCAAAACCAAAACCAAAACCAAACAAAAACAAAGAAGAAAAAAGTAAGCTGTTTAATTTTAGCACAACTCCAAATTCACAGTAAAGTTACAAGGAGAATACTGAGATTTCTTTTCTGTACACACCACCCCATCAGGAGTACCTTTCACGTCTATGGTATGTTTGAAGTGAACCAGTATCAATATGGTCTCATTAATCAAAACCCAACTTTATTCATGTTTCTTTACTTTTTATCAAATGCTCTTTTCCTGTCCCAGGGTCCCATGCAGGATACTACGTTACATTAGCCTTCGGGTCTTCATAGTCTAGTCTTAGTTGGGATGCTTCTGAACTCCTTTGTTTGTAACGGGCTTGGGAGTTTTGAGGCACACTGGTTTGGCATTTTGTAGTGTGTCCACTGGTTGGAATTGATTTCATGATTTTCCCATAATTAGACTGAACTGCACACTCTGGGGAGGGGGATGACAGAGCTAAAGTGACATTTTCTTTACACCACAGTGGTGATAAATGTACCACCCTGTTGGTGTTAGTACCCCTCCCCAGCTGAGGAAGCGTTTGCCAGAGATTCCCACTGGACAGTCACTCCATGTTCCTCTCTTCCAACTGTGACCTTTATGAGGAAGTGGTTATGTACAGTCTGTCTGAGGAGTGGGGACTATGCTCTGCCTCACTGAAAGCAGAATATGGGCCTATATTTGTTCTGCAGGGGAGGTCTGTCTGTCCTCTCTGTTGCTCATCTGTGACAGGATTAGATTGGTATTAGTGGATGTTAATTTTATACTCTGAGTTAGAGTTCAGTGCTACTTTATTGCATTGGCTGCATTTTCCCATTTGGCCATCAGATGGTCTCTTAGTTGGTACCTGCATCTTTTTGACCCATTTCTGTCACTGTGGGATTGGTGTTGTTTCTCTTGCTAGGCATATCTTCTCTTTTTTGCTTCTGCCTCTTCTGTATTTCCCACCTGAGTCTTGGGATCAGCCATGTCTCTAAGGAGCTAGACTCCTGTCACTGGGCAGTGTGATATTAGACATCAGGATCTGGATGCTAGGTGCAATTTCCTCTGGGAAAAGAAATGTATGTGTATATATGCACCCATTATTTACATGTCTATAAGTATGCCTGTATGTAGCCATCTATGTTTGAGCTAAAACTGAGTTCACATGAAGTCCCATGCCTGGCTGTACTCCATCACCCCTGGACCGTTATGGCCCAGCCCTCTTGCTTCTCTGTAACGCTCTATCCCAACAGTGAGAAACTTGTTCCCACGCTCTGCTCTCTCTTTACCTAACTGTGCAGTTGCATGGTATACAGACAATATTGTTAGCCTGTGGAAACACTTTGACCACCTAGGATATAGTTGTGACATTTAGTTTCCGTTTCCTTTAGTCCTAGAGGCTTCATCTGTCGGAGTCAGAGTGTTGGGGTAAGCGGCACTTTTCACGTGTGTCTGCTTGGTGAAATTCTTTTATACATTTCAATTGTTTTGCCACATTTCTGCATTCAACACGTGTGATTTCTCTTAAGCTATTTTTTTAAATCTGCAAGCATTGCTTTTCTTTCTTTATGCTCTGATGGTAAATGTTTTTAAGAAAGACATAGTGCTGCACAGTCACAATTGCAGTGTTATGGAGAACAGTTCTACTGCTCTAAGAGAATCCTTCATGTGGGTCATCTCTCAACTCTCCTTCCTTTCCCAGCCTTCTAGATGCTGCTAGGTCTTACTTTCTTTGTAGTTTTCAAAAATGTTGTGATTGGAATTTTCCAATAAAAGCCTCTCCAGACTACATTCTTTCACTTAGAAGTATGTGCCTGTGCCCTTTTCTGACATGGTAGATAACTTTTTTGTTTGTTATGAATAATATTTCATTCTATTGGTTACTGCCCATTCTAGTTGCATTTTTGTTGCTGTGATAAAAAGCAGTTTAGGGGAGAAAGAACATTTATGGTTCATAATTCCTGGTTACTGTCCACCACTGTGAGGAGGTTACAAGAGCAGAAGCTTGAGACAGGTGGTCACATCACACCCACAGTCAAGAGAGAAATGCTTGCATAAGCCCTCTTGCTTACTTGTGCTTAGGTTGATTTTTCCACTCCTAGACAGTTCAGGATCCCCTGAATATGGAATGGTGCCTCCCACAGTGGACTGGGTCTTACATCAATTAACCCAAGGCAGCGTATCACAGACATGCCCACAGGCCAGTCTCATTTAGAAAACCCTTACTGGGACTCTCTTCCCAGGTGATTCTTGTTGTGTCAAGTTGACAGTTAAAGCTAACCATTTGTTCTTCAGAGCTGCCAACCTTATTTATTTATTTATTTATTTATTTATTTATTTATTTATTTATAGATAGAGACTCTGACTGGGACCTGAGTCTTAATAATTCAGCAAGGCTGATTGACCAGTGAGTCTCATGGACCTTTCTGTCTCTATCTTCTCCAAAGCAGGGATTACAAATATGCACCACCACCTTTATTTTTGCATGGGTTCTAGAGATTGAACTGAGGTGCTATGGTTGTACAGTGCGTACTCTACCAATTGAGCTGTCTTTCCAGTCCCAAAATGTTTAATTTTAATGAAGAACAATTTATAATTTTTAATTTCATGGATAGTGTATGATCTGTTTTTGTTTTGTATTGTTTTGTTTTGAGACACAGTCTCACTGTATAGCCTTGGTTGGCCTGGAACTCACTATGCAGGCCAGGTTGTCCTTTAACTCAGAGATCCATCTGGCTCTGCCTCCTAAGTGGTGGATTAAAGATGTGTACCACCATGTGTTGCCTGCTATCTTTTTAAAACAAAAGATTTCTTTCTGTGTCACAAATAGGCAGATTTAACAGGTCATATTAAGGTACAGAGAAAATTGATTTTGAAGATTGTCTTAGGTTTCTATTGCTGAGGGAGAACACCCTGACCAAAAGCAACTTGGGGAGGAAAGAGTTTATTTCAATTACACTTTCAGGTATGGTCCCATCACCAAGGGAAGTCAGGGCAGGAACTCAAGCAGGGCCAGAACCATGAGGCAGGAGCTGATGCAGAGGCCATGGAGGAATGCTGCTTACTAGTTTGCTCCTCCTGGCTTGTTCAGGCTGCCTTCTCATAGAACCCAGGACCACATGCATGGGACTGGTACCACTCATTATGGTCTGGGCCTTCCCACATACTTGTCTATAAGCAAATCTTAGCGAGACATTTTCTTAATTGAGAGTCCGTCTTCTCAAATGACTCTAGCTTGTGTCAAGTTAACATAAAACTAGCCAGAATAAAGTTATATAGTAATTAAATTAGCTGATATGAGAACATAGAAAATTCACGGAGAAACAAAAATGGTTGAACAATGAAGTGTCCTATTTTCTTCATGGAGCTTAGCGCGCGCAGGAGGGAGTGCATGCTGTGGCTCGTGTGAGGACTTTGTGGAATCAGTTCTCTTTTACTTGGGATGGAGCTCAGATGGTCAGGCTTGCTCAAGTGCCTTGGCTCCCCAGAACCATCTTGTGGACCTTGTCTTTTGTTTTTTTAAGACAGTCTGATGTAGCCCAGACTGGCCATGAACTTGCAGAGTCTCAGAGGATGACCTTGAACTCAACCTCCTGGGCCTCTTACCTTCTCTTCCTATGGTTGGAGTTGCAGGTATTTGCCACCATGCCTTACTCAAAGACATTCTGTTAATGACTGACTATACATTTAAAATCTTCAGCTTCAAAGCCTAAAATAAAGGGGAATGCACAGTTCTGTTGCTGACTGTGCACTGTCTGCCCCACAAGCACGGGAATCTGTGTAGTTCATCTCTAGAGAGAGGTGATGCTCAAATGTGCTCTCATGCATCTAGGGAAGTGCTGCTTGGGTGCCTTCTGCAGTTCATCTCTGTAGTGCCTGTGAAGATTACCTGGTTGCTATCCAACATGGGAGAGACACTGACTTATTTTTTCTTTAACAGCTCTTATGTATAGAGGGGGTTGAGGAGTAGTAGAACGAGTAGCTATGTAGTTAACTTTATTTTGCGGAGATTGACCGTGTGCTTTTTTGTTTTTGTATCAGTAGAGCTGTTGGACTGTGAGTTCAAAGACGCCCTTTTCTCGGTGTTTCATACTCAGATCCCTCCAGAAACTTACGAAAATCATATGGAGAAGGGTATGTTTAACCTGTGTGACTCTACAGATTGCCACAAGGGGGTGCTGACTGTATACAGACATAGTCATGAATGGGGGGGCTTAGTATAATCAGTTAAGAAGTAATAACTAGAGTTCAAGGTGAGGCATAAGGGCTGAGAATGTAGCTCAGTGCCAGAGAACACGCCTAGCACAAAACAGACATGGCATACAATCTTTTGTGAGTTGGTCCATGTTGAAGTTACTTACTGAAACGTCATTATTGCATTCTATTCCTGAAAAAGTAGGCTGCAGCCTCCCTGTCTCTCTGTCCCTAGGTGCAGGTGTTGTCTCCTAGATGGATCCTCTGGGGCCGGACATCCCGCCTTTATTTGTTCTCAGCAGTTTGGCTGGTTGCCAGAGAGGGAGAAGTAGTTTTCTTCAGGGAAGAGCCCCCAATTGGTTATCCAATACCAAGTGGTCAGCCCTGAACTTTATGTAGGCTGAACAGGTTGCATTTATGTATTTATGTATATTTATGATATATATACCTCTCAACAATGAAAGGAAACGAAGCCATGATTTGAGAGAGAAAGCAAGCAAGTCGAGTACCTGGTTAGCAGGGGAGGTTGGACGTAGGAGTAAGAGGGGTGAATGATGGGATTATACTTTAATTAAAAATGATCTTAAAAAGTAGGCTGCAACTGATAGAAATTTGAGTTGCGGAGGATGGGGAGAAATAAATCTAAGCCAAAGAAAAAACCCATATTACTTTTCTGGGTCTACAGTTGAAAAACTACTCCTTCTATATGTGTTTCTAAAACATATTTTAATGTATACTTAAGTTGAATTTTTAGCATGATTCAGTATTGTAATTGTGAGCTTACCTTGAACTTTTTCAATACTAGATTTTACCTGTGATGTGGAGAAAAATGGGCCATTGATCAAAACTGAAATGCAACTGTTTTCAGATACAGAAGTGATTGAGCCTAGGAGTGAACATAGCCAGGGTTTCATTAGGCGGAACATTGAACAAAGCCAGGATTTTATTAAGCGAAACATTGAGGTGGGTATGTAATGATTCAGGAGACAGAATGTGGGAGAAATCCAGTGGCAGAAAGAGTCATAGTCATTTACTTACTCTCACTCTGGGTGTGAGCATGGGTAGTGTACACATGTGTGCATATGTGGGTGCACGTGCCTGCGTGAGTGGAGGCCAGAGGAGGAGCTAGGCTGTCCTGATCTACCACTCTCTGCCTTATTTCCTTGAGACAGAGTCTCTCACTGGACCTGGAGTGAGGCCCCAGCAGTCCTCCTGTCTCTGCCCCTAACTCGACACTGCTGTTCTAGGCACCCACCTAGCTTTTGACATGGGTCCTGGAGGTTTGAACTCATGCTTGCATGGCAAGACGCCCTTTTCTCGGTGTTTCATACTCAGATCCCTCCAGAGACTTAAGAAAATCATATGGAGAAGGGTATGTTTAACCTGTGTGACTCTACAGATTGCCACAAGGGGGCGCTGACTGTATACAGACATAGTCATGAATGGGGGGGCTTAGTATAATCAGTTAAGAAGTAATAACTAGAGTAATAACCCTCTGAGACATCTCAGCCATTTGGACGGAGTCTTGAAATAGACTTTTTATCAAGATGATTGTGTGCATAATTGGTTTATTATATATAACACGAAGAAAAGCTGTTTGAAAGAATCTGTATCTTACTTCTTTCTATTGTAATTACACCACGTCTCCTATCTCGCCCTGCCCTGCCCTGCTTCCTTCTATCCTAGTTTATCTCTTTCAAAATTGCTAGCTGACACTAGAATTTATTTTATCACTCAGAAATAGTCTAGTTCCTGAAATGGAAAACAGCTTTGATCAGTACTGCCCCTCCAGATTTTAACTTGCATGCCAGTAAAGTGTGTGTGCTTATTTACTGAGTCATTTTTATTATAAGACTGATTGTGTAGCTACTGTGCTTAGAACTTAGGATGGAAAATGCTCCTGGCAGAGCAGCACGGCTGGCTTGGAGAGACCAGCTGGGAGTCTGCCCTCCCCTGGTCCTCCCAACACTTGGTCACTGCCCTCAAGTGGGTCCTTGACTCAGGGGCTTATCCTTGTTACACCACAGGTCAGGCGACCTGATTTGATTTGTCTTTAAAGGAGACACTGATAGTTAAGGGCGAGGGACTCCTGTATTGGCCTGGGATGCTAATTTATTAGTCTATGAGGAAGTCTGTGGGGTGGACAGATGCTCACACTAACTGCCTGGACAGTTAGTCCAGGCCAGAATCTGTCCTCACAACTGGCATGCTGTGCCAGGCAGCTTGGTCCCTGAGTCAGTCTGCCACCGCCAGGCTGGCCTCTCTCTGCCACTCTCAGTCTTCTGTGCCCCATGTTCGTGTTACCTCAGGGAACCTTCTCCAACTTCATCTGGCCTTGTCTCTCTGCTGGCCCACTGGGTCTTGAGGTACTGTTTAGTTTTCCAAGAACAGCCGAGTTTTCTCTGAGCGCTTGCTGATATGTACAAGGCTTCAATATAAGTCTCCGCTCCCTTTTATAACATCTATAGGGTCTTTCTTTAAGTGCCTGATATGCTATTCTAGAAATTAATTATTTTTTGAGATAAGGTCTTGTGTAGCTCAGCCTGGCTTCAAACTCGGTGGGTAGTTGAGGATGACCTTGAACTTCTGATCCCCCTGCCTCCGCTTCCCAAGTGCTGGGATTATAGGTGTGCCCCATGATGCTCAGCTCTACGAGATGCCAGAGATTGAGCCAAGGGCTTCCTGCATGTGAGGTAAGGCCTACCAACAGATTTGTATGCCCAGCCCCACTATTCTAGAAATTTAAAAGCAGTTTCAGTAAGTGTATGTGTGGTACCAGAAAGTGTCCAAAAGAGTCCTCTGTATCTCATCAGATGTTTTTATGCATCTACAACTGCATATCCTTATCTTCTGTATCTATACTCTCTATATCTATACATCTGTATCTCTATCATCTAGATCTATGTATTTGGAGAGAAATTTGAGATCAGCTTCCATTTAAAAATGTTTATATAAAAGTGACTTTTGAAGCAGTTAATAAGAAGGCCTGCCTGGAGCCAGTGAGATGACTCAGTGGGTAAAGGGTGGGTGCCCTCAAGCCTGAGTTCTGTTCCTGGACCCACACAGTAAAAGGAGAGAACTGACTCCTTCAAGATGACCTCTGAACTCCACATATGTGCTATAGCCAACATGTGTATGTGTACATGCATACATGCATACATGTACACACACATGCACACATACATGTGTTTACACAGAGAGACACAGAGGAGGAGAGAGAGAAAGGGAGGGAGGGAAAGAGGGAGAGAGAGAGGAGGGAAGAGAAAGTGAAAGAAAGGAAGGATTGCTTATACTGGAAATGTCTTTGGAGAATGAATATTTATAAAAGACTTGTCATAAAATAAAACTACCTAGCAAATCAGAATGTCTAAGCTCTCAAAGTTTAATTTAGTATATCTACTTTGTAGGATTCTCTCTTTTTTTTTAAACTGGACTATATGTTGCATTGTATGCTTAAATTTCTTACTAATACATCCTGCAGTTGGCCAAGCGTTCAAGAAGCCCAGTGGTTATGGTTGAAGGAGAGAAGAAAAGGCTGGACGAGCTCCTGAAAGGCTTGGATGACACAGATTCAGGACTGTCCAGTTCCGAGGTATGCAAACTCGGGCGTCAAGGACTTCTCTTTCCTAATCATTATTGGGCCGTCAACCTGTTAGTGCAAGTGTAGTCTTTGGAAAACATTCTCTGCATTAAAAATCCTAACGTTTTCAAATTTGTTATTGGTCAGTTCACTAAGTCTGTAAAGTGGCATGCTAGGCTTAGTACCTGATGCCATAGAATTTGTTTCTCTGTGCCCCCTCTTCATCCATCCTGGCTTCACAGTATTTCAGTGTGGTCTTTATAATCCTGCAGGATGCTATTCTATTCCTGCCAGTCATTCTTTACCATCCAGGTCCCTGGAGACCTGGGAAGAGACTCTACTCTAGGAGTAACGCAGATAGTTCCAGAGCTAGGGAATGCTCCACAAGAGTGCAGCAGCCCACGGTTCTTACAAGGTTTCCTGTTACTTGTGCAGGCATGCTTTTTACTTCCACAAAGAAACACGCTCTTCTGTGTTCCCTGCAGCTCTGCTCTGACTTTTATTTCCCTGGGCTGAATAAGGCTGTGATAGGTCGGGTGCTTCTGGACTCTGCCCACACCGCTGTGTGTGCACACTGTTGTGTGTG
>CM052701.1:56261688-56281896 GCA_028551405.1 Uromys caudimaculatus
AGGGGACTGACAGATGAAAGAACGAGACAAGAAACACGAGGTACCTGGGAGCAAGACAGAGTCCCTCCGTTCAAGCTCCAACGTTTACTTCAGAACAGCAGCTTAAGAATACAGGCAGGCGGGAAAGTTACACATGGCCCAAGGCTAACCCACTACCGTAACTGGTTTTCAGGAAATACCAGACATTCTTTCAATCTCTGGGACCTGAGACCTCGGATGCCCTGTCCTTTCTAACCTTGCACCTAACTGAATATGCTTTACAGAACAGCGGGTAGTTTCAGGTTTGGCTTCCGACAATTCACAACACAGTGTCTACCTAACAGGCTGGGGATCTGTCACCTTTTTTTTTTTTTTTTTTTTTTTAAAACCATTGTGCTGTTATAGACCTTTCCCTTCCTTCAGCTGGGAGAGATGAGGAAAGAGGACTCTGGGGGAGTGCAGCAGACTGTCTTCCTTCACATTATCAGGGCTGGGCTCCGTGTTAGTTGGATCTGGGTTTGCCTCCTGAAGCTGGAATGTTTAAACAGCACTTCTTTGGCTGCTGCCTGCTAGTGTGACCATTATTAATCCCAGGTCATGGGATGCATGAGGTATAGAAGGGTGTTAACTCTTGACCAAGAAGCATCTGCTTTGAGGTATGCTGTTTTAGGCTCCACCACCACTACAATGCTTCCCTCAGGAACGATAAATGTTTTAAAGGGTTCCTGGGTGTACAGGAGGCTTTACCATCTTTCTCCCGCTTGCCCCTGCTCCGGGGCTCTCCTTCCCGTCCTCTTCCTTCCCGTCCTCCTCCTTCCCGTCCTCTTCCTTCCCGTCCTCCTCCTTCCCGTCCTCTTCCTTCCCATCCTCCTCCTTCTCTGTGCCCCTCTTTCATCCTCCCTCTCCTCCCTTCCTCTTTTACACTCTTTTGTTTTTTCTTTCTCTTTGTAACTAGATTCACTTTGTAATAATAATAATAATAATAATAATAATAATAATAATAATAATAATAATAAAAGTTCCTTTGTGTCTAACTTGAAACAACAGACAACCATTTCAGAAAATAAAGAAGGCAAATTTATTGAGAGATTTCTCTCCAGTTGTACAGTACTTGTGCAAATATGGTTACCACTCAGAGTTATCTACATGGTAAAAATGATGTTTTAGGGAATCTGGCAACTTAGAAAACTAAAAAAAAAAAAAAAAAAAAAAATAGAAAAAAAAAAGAGAAAATCCCTCAGTAACCGCTGTTAATTCTTCACTGTTCTCCTGGCCGCCATTTCCCTTCTTAGTTGTGCCCCACAAACTCAGCCCATCACCAAACAGACACAGACACACACACACACACACACACACACACACACACACACACACACGGACACCCAGACGTACAGCCAGACAGGCACACTGCCCTTTATTCTTTCCTTTCCTCTATTCCTCTTTTACTTCCTTCTCTTCTTTCCAGTTTTCCTTATCATTTAAGAAAGCCTAGGTCATATTTATTTTATAGTCCCACTCTTTCATTTAATAATACACAGGGGGGGGGGTGCCAGTGGGTAAGTATCTGTTTGCAGAGAACCCAGGTTGGGTTCCAGGCACTCATGCAGGCAGCTCAGAGCTGCATGTGACTGTAGTTCCAGGCATCTAACATCCCTGGCCTTTGAGAGTACCTGCAGTCATGTACACACTCCCATGCATACACAGAATATTAAAAATATAAACATAAAATATTTAAAATATAGACAATGGGCAACCTGGTACTATGTGACTACTGAATAATTCCACTCTTGGTTTATTTCTTATGTTTACTGTTTTTGTTGTTATAAATTACGATAGCATGAGCACCTATTTGTAATTATTTTCTTGGAATTTATTATTATTATTATTATTATTATTATTATTATTATTATTATTGTAATTATTGGAGCTAGAGATCAACCCTATGTCTACCACTGAGCTACAGTTCAGCTTTAGTGTTTTGATTCAGGGTTTCACTATGTAGCTCAGATGGCTTAAACCGAGGCTGTTCCTGCCTCAGCCTTCCAAGTGCTACAGTTACAGCCTTCAGCTACCATGCCAGCAGGATGTGTTCTTTAGTGGAATTGCTTTAAGTAGATATGTAAAGAATTGGCAATATGGTACCAAGCTGGCCTCCAGAGCTTGTGTGTTTGATCTGCCTTTTCTCTCTCAGTGTCTAGAGAGGGGCACTGCACCTGCACTCATGCCTGCGTGCGCCCATGCACATGTCCTCACCCACACCGGCATCCATGACACCTGCACCCACACCTGCCCCCATGCCCACGCCTGTACCCGCGCCTTCACCCATTCCTGCCTGCACTCACGCCCGCACCTGCGCCCACAACCGCACCCACACCCATACCCACACCCGCATCCATGATGCACCCACGCGTGCGCCCACGCATGCGCCCATGTCTGCATGCATCCTGCACTGGATCCTTTTTATTTTTGCCACCCTGAGAGTTTCAAGATGATGTCATGCCCTAATTTACATTTTTGGATTCTAGAGAATTTGGATGTGTTTCCAAATATTTATTAGTAGTTTGTATCTTGGAGCATTTATTTATCAAGGTGTTCCTTCTTTCAAAAAGCTGTCTTTCTGTGGGTAAAACATATACTTGCTGTTGTAAATGTGCCTCATTTAACCTTTATGTGAATTCTGGTTATTATTTTCTGAGGTTAAGAGTTTTTTGAGGTGTTGCCTTCCACTTTATTTCCAGTGGAGTCATCTGTGAGAAACACATTTGTCTGTTGCAACTTGTTTTGCGTTTTTGAAATGATCTTTCAAAAGTATTTATTTTCTTTTATGTGTGAGCTCTGCACAACCTCTAGACTGTTTTGAATAATGCCTCCCCACCCAATCACCAGCTAATTACCTTCTGGCTAACACTTGGCTTTAGCTTTGAAGATCACAGCTAATCTCTTTGCTGCATTTTTAGAATCCAAGGTTTAGATAAGCAATGGCAAGAAGAGACAGAAAAGTCTCTCTGTCTTTAATGGATGCCTCAGCTTTTAGTGTTCAAATCTAACTGAGAAGCAGCAGTGTACCACTTGTATTTTTGTTCCTTGAATCTTTACATCTTGTGAAATGGTACACAACACAGTATGACCTAAGTTCATCCTTCAGAAAATGGCCTTGGCGAGCTGCTCAAGCAGAGGCCAGTCGCCAGTGCTCTTGAGAGCCTGTGGAGGCTTCGGCGCCTGCTGAACACAGGACCTTTCGCAGGGAAGAGCCACCCACTGTCATGAAAATAGCATGGAAATACTAACTTTAGCCAGGAAAGATAATGCAATCAAGGGCCAGTGAGATGGTTCTTTGAGTAAGGTATTGTTTTATCAGTCTGATGACCTACATTCAGTTCCAGGAGCCCACAGTGGAAGGAGAGAACTGACTCCAAAGTTGCTCTTTGACCCTCACACATTCACCGTGGTATGTGAGTACCTGAACACACATGTGCATGCAAAAATACACATACACACACTTAATAATAATAATAATAATAATAATAATAATAATATCTAAAAGGTAGTAAAATTAAATCTGTGCCTCTAAGAATTTTAAATTAAGTAGGGGTCACAAGGCAAAAACATGTAACTAATAGGTCTATAAACAGTGATGAAAGATTTTGAGGGACTAATTATGGAAGATTCTAGGCAAGAAAGAAAACATTGCAGGTAGAGGCTGCGCTGTCCTCCTGAGGGGAGGGGTACACAGCAGAGGAGGAGCAGTTGGGCACCAGATGCCACATGTCTGGAGCTGGGCAGCCGCAGCAGGCAGCGAGCATCAAGTTGGTGGTCAGGACAGCAGTGCTCCTGGTCAGGGTGCTAGCCAAAGGGCCAGTGAGTGCCTTCGTAAATGGCATGACTACCACATGCATCTCAGGAAAACAGGTTAGAACATGGACACAGGAGAGGCTAGAGAAACAGCCTACAGAGAAGCAAGATGGAGACCCAACTGTATACCCTTCTAGGACTGCTAGGAAATATACATCTCACGGACAGTGGATTTTATCTTTCTATGAAGTGTTGGGCAAGCAGTGGGCTGAGACAGAGCTGTGTGAGAGATTCTGCCTCTCTGCCTCCCTCACGTTAGCTGTCTTCAGCTGCTCACTGGCTGACTTAGGTCTTTAAAAATGAGTCCGTGCCTAATCAGAACCCGGCATGGTGGTGTATTCAAATGCAAGGGCTTCCCACAATTCCTAAAGTTTGACGTTTTGACTTCTGTATTCTTAACCACCCCAGGTTGAGGAATGCCCAATGATAACTCCCAGTAAACGGAATGACCGGGTTATGTGGAGATGGCTACTTGCTAACATCCTTGAGCCAGAGTGAAAAAAATACGCAGTTTGTCAAGAGTAACTATTCTCTTTATTTTTTATAATACATCATGGTTCTCAAAGTGTACATCCTCCTGCAATTTAAAATTTAATTGATTTGGCAAATACCTATTGTATATCTCACTGGCACAGTGTGCTGATCTGATATGTGTGTATACAAGTAAGATGATTAAATCGAGCTAATGAGCCCAGCCACCACCCGGCTTTATTGTCTCTGCACGCGGTAAGAATGTTTCCCATCTATTCTTCCCTGAAGTTTCCTGAAGTTGTGATATGATCTTCATGCCAGCCTCACAGATAGGTGGCACAGCCATCATTACTTCTGTTATTCAGATGACAATCCCAAGACCCTAGGGACTTAGAGGACCTGCCCATCTCCTATCTTTCCTGCCTTCTGGGTGAGTGCTGTTAGCACGGCTATTTTATGCCTCCTTACACTTGATTATTTGAGTCTATCCAAGGCAAAGCGGCTTTCTTTGTTGCCTGCATCATTTTATTCCAGGCTGCTCACCCCTGGTATCCAGATATTTGAAAGGTGAATAGATCCGTTCCCGAGAAGGGTAACCGTGGGACTGCAGCGTGAACAGGTGGTTAGGGTACTTAATTCTTACTCTGGCAGATGTTTGGGAAAAATCAGGTGTAGGGCTAGGCCAACCACCAGGCTCTCAGCTTGATCCTTCCCCAGAGGCTTATTGTAGTATTTCAGCTCGGCGGGTAGAGCCGGCCGGGCCGGAGCATCTTTCAGTGAGCCTGTGGTCATGGAGTGTGCCTCATTCATCAAGTGCGTCTGCACGGGCACAAACACAGCCTCTTTCACACCAACTTTACACTGTTTTTGTGGCTTGTATACAAGACTGTTCAGGAGCTACCAGACCATAAAATCCAGCCAGCAAGAAAGCTGGGAGTCGCACAGTCCAAAGGTTTATTAAGTGGCGTGAAGTGCTATTGTTTTGTGCAAGTGTTAAATCACTGCTGTCAGCGCAGGACTGTTAAAAAAAATTCCCAGCTAGTAATAACAGGAACAGCACTTCATGGCTTCAAAAGGAGATAAAAGAAAGCTCTTAGTCAGCACTCGGATGGCACCACAGCACACACCATCCTCCGTTTGGCTTTATGAGGACTTTACTTTTGGCAGATGCTCTTGCTTCTGGCAGCAGACTCTAATTATCATATAAATTAAGCTGGGAACCGAGGGGAGGCACACAGCCTGGCCCTAGCTGCTTGGACCCTGGTTTCAAGGGCTGTAATGCCAAGCAGGCATAGTGCGTAACGCTGGCCAGGGCTTCGGAGGACAGGGCTCTGTTCCCCTTCCTTTCCTATGAGCGCTGCTGCAGGAATCCCATGTGGTTGAGCTGCTGTCCACACACTGGGGCCATTTCTTTCCTTCTCCCCAGCTTCCAAAGGAGGGTTGTCTCTCCAATAGCATCTCACAAATTAGTCTAACCCACCTACCTGCAATCAGAGGCACTAATTATGTCTTGGTGCACATTCTTACACACTAAATTCTAAGTGTCTTCTTCACTTTAATCTCTTGTAACTAGTCCTGAAATTGAGGGTTAGTACTGTCATAAGGTGACAGGCTTTGTTGGTTGTGTGAGGGGATTTAAGCCCTTTATTCAAAAGCCAAAATTGAAAACATGGCTGATTTTTTTCCCCTGTATTTTCTTTAACCAAGAGTGCAATTCAGAACTCAGCAATGACTTCTTTACATTCCGTAAAATGATGCTAAACACTCAGGTAGCTTGGGGACATGAGTCGATGAGCTCAGTTTGTAGGAATATAATTGTGATGCTTCAGCTGAGTAGCCGTGTCTAGTTACTTAACATTCCCCACCCAAGCTATTTTGTTTGGAGTTTAAACAGCTCTTGGTGTGGGTAACCTAGGGTTAATATGAGGTGGATACTTAAGACCACAGGGTTGGCAGCACAGCTGGTATCCCGACATAAATGTTGTCTCCTTGGGGGGTAAGGCGGGGGTGGGGCTCTTTCATTTCATTCTGTTTATTGACTGCAGGCTTCCTTTGCCTCATTAGCTCACACACTTCTCAAGCGCCTAGTCAAATTATCGTGCCTCATCATAGTCTTTATTTTTTTTAACTAGACTTTATGGAAATTGATCATAATTTGTAACATGTAAAAAGAATCATTTAGGAGCATTCTGTATACATTTACATTTTGCTGAGTATAAAGCAAGATGTTTCTCCCACTCTGACAAAGGATGCTGTTCTACCATAAAAGAAGTCATCTCTTCCTGTGCTGCCCTCTCACCTCCCTTCCTCTTTCCCTGCCTCCTTCC
Organism: Uromys caudimaculatus; assembly: GCA_028551405.1. Classification (NCBI taxonomy): domain Eukaryota; kingdom Metazoa; phylum Chordata; class Mammalia; order Rodentia; family Muridae; genus Uromys; species Uromys caudimaculatus. Next base: position 56,268,318 of record CM052701.1, read on the forward strand.
CTCCCTGCCTCCTTCCTCACCTTCCTTCCTCTGTCCCTCCCTTGTCCATCTCCCAGTTCCTGTCCTGACTTCTTCTGTAAAGGCTTTAAGGCTCTTGAAAGAACTATAAAGACGATGGGCCAAGGAAGACCCCTTTGAAAACCAGCTATTTTTTCCGAAAGGAGAGGATCACAGATTGCTTCTCTTCAGAGCAGAGCTGGGAGATTGCATGGGTGGAGGGACATGGTGACAGCCAGTCCTGCTCTCCTTTGTCCCCACGAAGAAGCCTGAATGTTCATCCTGTCCCTTTGCCAGCGTACTCTCACCTCATCGGGGTCTTTTTTCTTATTGGCTGGCATGTTGGAAGGGTCTTACTTGGCCAAGGGCAGAGATTGACCCTGGACCTTAATTTCCTAAAGAAGTCTTAGCCTTGGTGGCACCAGGTGGGACTACAGGGTCCATGTGCTTGTGAGCACCAGGCAAGACCACAGGGACCACACACTGTGCACTCTAGGTACCTGGGGGGACCAAGGGTCCACGACTGTGGGTGCCAGGCAAGACTGTGGTGTCTGTGCACTGTCCAGAGGTGACTGGCAAAAGGCAAGAGGGGGCTGAGACCTGCTGATCTCCTGTGGTCAGTGCATTACAGGCACACTGCCTCTTGTCACATGAACTTACTCTAGGCACCCATCATCATTTTAATGGATGTGCTTCTGTCTTTGTGGCCTCCATTCCCAGGTAGACTGGGACATTCTCTGTGTGGCTGGAATCTGGACTGATCCTCAGAGGAAGGCACATGACACCATTTCTCCAGTCACTAAGGCCAGGCATTTCACACCTTCCTTTTCTTGTCTTTTCTCCAAGCTGGGAAGAATATCCAGGTGCCTCACTATTCAGATGAACACAGGAGCCCAACCTTCTGGGGTTGGCCCTCGCCTTCATCAGTTTAGAGAGGGAAAGGGCTATGAGGTTTGGAGCAGGAGATGATATGAAGAGAGGCTGCCAAGGCAGAGTGCAGGGCCGAAGCAAACACATCTAAGGTGCTCTTGGGACCCACCTGAGCATGTGGTAATTTGGTAACTAGTATAAAGAATGGATGAAACTGCCTGCCCTGCATCCCTGCCAGCCTCAAACAGACCCAGCAGTAGTGTTTCAGATAAGTGAAATGTCTGCTGCTCAGATTCTAGCCACTCTCGGGGACGTTGATAACTATAGATGCTCTGAGTTCACAGGCTGGGTTGATTTAAAAAATCTCTTAAAACCTCAAAACTGTCTATTTAGGTTGGACGGTAAATGATGTACATTCTGTCTAGTGTGCAGGATCCTTTGCCTGTGAACATCCTGGGGCTTTTGACAAAGTACAGGGCTTTATTGTTTATTTATTTATTTATTTTCAGTTAGAGCTTTTGCTCACAGGGCATTTGATGTGACCTGACTTCGCTTATATGCTCAACTTCAAACCCTTGTACCAGCCAAATTGCATAGCCTGGAAAATCTTAAGAGTCGTTTTGCGAGTCCTATTTTGTATATAGTATAGATATTTAATTTACTGCCTTTGGGTGTGGCATTTTGAAGAGGATGTGGGTGGTGCTTTTACAGTCAGGTAACCACCTTTGTAAGACGAGGCAGAGAGGATTCCTGCTGTGTCCTTTCAGAAGATATATCTCTGGATACACTGTACTGACCTTAGTCCTGCATTGCTCTTTGGCAGTGACGCACTTTCTTGCAGGGGAGTCCACATCCTGGCTAGAATGAGCTGGGTTGTTCACTTCTCTGTTGCTGTGATGAACACCATGACCAAAGCAACTTGTAAAAGAAAGAGTGTATTTGGTTTATAGTACCAAAGAGATCAGCGTCCATCATGGCAGGGGATCAGGGCAGATACAGCAGTAGGGACAGCAGAGAACTCACATCTCAAACCCAAAGCAAGAAGCAGAAGGAGGGTGAACTGGGAGTAGCATGTGGCTTTGAAACCTCAAAACTGACTTTTGGAGACATGCTTCCTCCAGCAAGGCCAGACCTCCTAAACTACCCAGACAGTACCACTGTCTAGCAACCAAATATTCAAATACATGAGCCTATGGGAACATTCTCATTTATAGCTAGATGCTGCTCCCACACTTGGGAGGCTGAGATTACGAAGAGTTTGAGGCTAATTTAGGTTACACTGTGAGTTCCAGGCCAGCATGGGCTACAGTTCACAGACAAAGACAGGAACAAACAATGACAATTAGCTACATAAGCTATTCCTTGCTGACTGCATGGAAAACATTGTATCAGTAGTTATAGGAAGAATTAAAACATGTATTTAAGCTTCATCTTTGTTCATTTGTTAAATGTTGAAGTGAGGTACCTGTGTTTTGAAGTGCTGTTGGTTCCTTGGGGCAACACTAGGCAAAATGAACTACCATTCGGCGATGGAGCAGTGTAGTGGTGCCACCTAGTGGTCACCCGGGGTGTCTGGCCAGTGTTGCCATATGAAGCTGGGAGCCAGTGAGGAGTTGCCTGCACTGAGAGGCTCCTGGAGAATGTTCTTGAGAACGAAGTGGCAACCGTGCTGAGCATACTTTTGCCCTTGATGGGCAAAATAGTTTTACCATTGCTTTATGGTCACCCAACTCTTATTTGAAATTTGTTCCTAATATCCTCTTTTCCCCAATATTTTAAACTAATTATGTCAATCAAATTTTTGGGTTAAACTTGAAAATTATAGCTTATTCACATTTTTACTATTTTATCGACATGTTCTTACACGTAATATTCAGAAGCATGGAGATTATCTTCGGGGCATCCCTGATCTTAACCAAACCTGGATGATGGCCAACTGCAGTGAACTCTCATCAAAGCTAATTCTTTCAGGATCAATCTCTTTTCTTGTGTGTTCCCCAAACACCCAGTATGTGAGAGAGGCCACAGAGAGCACGTCTGTCCTCTCATCTCAAATCTTTAAAGTACCTATAATCTAAAACGCTGACAAATACTAAGGTTTTTCAAAACAATTGGTGACAGAGATCTTAACTGTGAGGACTATTCCAAGGGAGCGTGGCCGATTGTCTGCTTAGTGACAGTTTCCAGCAGACTAGGTTTTTTCTGATGAAAACAGTTGGAACAAAATGTGTTTTACAGGCATATAAATGTCAGACCATAATGATTTTAGTGTGCATGTGTAAAAATGTTTGCTGATATTTAAGACGTTAGAATCTGTAAAGAACGTAAATGTCAATAAATCATCTAGACACAGGAAACAGTGGTTGAAAACTCATCCGGCAGTGATGTTGAGAGCGTTTATTTCAGTTTCTATATCACTTGTGTCTTAGCTAGGGTTTTCATTGCTGTGAAGAGACCATGACCAAGGCAACTCTTATAAAGGACAACATTTAATTGGGGCTGGCTTACAGGTTCAGAGGTTCAGTCCATTATCATCAAGGTGGGAAGCATGGCTGCATCCAGGCAGACGTGGTGCTGGAGATGCTGAGAGTTCTACATATTGTTCTGAAGGCAAAGAGAAGAGGACTGGCTTCCAGGCAGCTAGGAGGAGGGTCTCAAAGTCCAACCTTCCAGTGACACACTTCCTCCAACAAGGCCACACCTCCCAATAGTGCCACTCCCTGGGCTAAGCATATTCAGACCACCACACTTGCATGCTTTCTGGCTTTCAGTAACTCAAACTTTGATCTAAAAGTTATTAATTGTTGGGACTTGACCATTGAGTTCAATGTTTCAATGGTCCCGGTTGTGTTTGGGGAAGTGAGAAGTGCTTTCTCCCTGGGGAAGCATCTCAGAGGTACTGTGAGGGGTGGTGGGCTGTGAGGGAAAACATGGTAAGGTCAAGCCAAAGGCTTGAAGCCCTGGAGACCCTGAAGAGATGGATGGTAGGAGCTTTGCCTGCTCCCAGCACCAGCGCCCTGTCATGTAGGCGCAGCCCCCTGTAGATTTGGTGCCATCAGTCATATTAGGGCAATGCCCCAAGCCCTTCCATATGGAGATGAGGCATCCCTAACATCTCAGACCAAGACAATAGGAAAAGAGAGGTGACCACAGTCAAGCAGGCTCAAAGCAGAGCTCTCCATGCTAATGAGGTACCTAGAGGTCCAGAGGGCGTTGCCAATAAGCTTACCTTCCCAAACATTCCTCCCTGAAAAAGGTATTTAATCTCAGGTCCACCCTGAGAAGTACAGTATGGCTTTATGCATCCATTTTCCGACATGACAATAAACTGTTTAGAACCAGGGACTCCCTCTGATGCACTGTGGGGAGCTATGGGGAAGGCCTTCACCTACAGAGCTGCAGCCTAGTCTCCCATAGAAGGCCTCCCAGCCACAACCACCACCAAGGCTACTGATAAGCCAAGGAAAACCCCATGGGACAAGCTGGAGCTCCCCCTTTCCCTGCTGGCCCCGGGCTAGATGTAACCCACGAGCCCCCAACTCCATTCTCTGTTCTTCTGTGACTCCCAGCAGTGCCTGGATGTCCAAGAGTCTGAGAACCCCACAGCCCCAGCCTCGTTGCAGGCCCTGGGGACCCCTAAACCAGCTCTGGCTTTCCCACATCTCAGACTGCACTTTCCCACCCCTGGAACTGTGCTTTAGCACTTCCCCATAGCCTAGCACTCGCCCCAGTGGTGGCATGGGCTAAGTGCAGTCAAACTCCCTGAGTTCTGCCTCCCCCAGCAGCTGTGCCCAGAGTTGGGCAGATGCAGGCCCACCACCCAACAGTGCTGATACCTGACTCGGGCCTCAGGCACTTCCCTCACAACCACTCATTTCCAGTCTCCAAACTGATATATGAACACTCCACCCCATGCCCGACCCCTATCTGTCAGGAATCTCAGAAAAAAAGTTGATCTCTTATCTGACAGCTGCAAGGCTTAAGCCGAGTGCTCAGGACTGGCCATCTGGAGTCATTTTCACTTCATGTTGTGAGCCTGCTGGAGATCTAAACTTAGATCCTCACGCTTGTGTGGCCAGCAGTTTCCCTGCTCAGCCCCATTGTTGCATTTCCCCTGTAAATATCAGCAATGTAGCTTTGTGCTTTCTGTGCTGTGCCTTGACTGTTTACTACTTCAGTCTTCAGAAGATGGGCAGGCTGGTCAGCTCTCAGTGCTCTTGGAATGCCCTGGAGGGAGGGGTCTATTTGCTTTATACAAATAGACCAATGCAGCTTCAGATCTGTAACAGTGCAGCTCACAGCCTGTGTGGTGTCAGCGTTGGAAGGGCTGTTTGTCCTGGTTCTGAGCCTAAGTAATTATGTGACAAGCTAGACAGTCTCTTTCCCTCCCACACATAGGATCTATAGGAGATCCAGGGCTGACTGGAGTTGCAATTAACAAGGACCGGGTCTCTTTGTACCTTGATGTTGTTCTGTGTACCATTGTATGATCCAAGATGGCTGCTGGAGCTTTCAGTAGTTCAATCATTTTTCAAGCCTAGGGGGAAGTAATGACTGAGAAGTTGCTTACGATATACATATTCATATTCCACCTAGAAGCAAGGGAAGCTGGGAAATGTGTCTTTTAGCTAAGTGGCTGTATAGGCCACTAAAAACTGCTAGGATGTGAGAATAGGGCCTCATGGAAAGCCAAGTTGCATGGCCTCCCAGCCGTGTCATCACTGAGGTACAGGGGACACAGATGGGGTTCTCTTAACCGCTGGCTCCTGCTCTAGGCACTTACTTAGCAGATACCTTGGAACACTTGTTCATGTTTTCATCTTGTGCAGATTCATCAGGTCACTGGTAAATGGATGTTTATGAACTTTTGTACAAAGACGTATTTTCTTTCATCCTAAGATTTCAGTCTTTAAAATGATTTAAGATCTCCCTGGGGTCTAGAATTCAGAACCTCATTCTTTCAGTTCCCCTAGATTTCTCCCAACTCATTTGGAAAGGTGTGCTCTATTCACTGAAACTAGCTGAGCACTGTGACACTCTTCACAAGTTAGACTACCTCGGGGGACTGCCATCTAGACTGCAGTTAAGTGACTGTAGTGCTCGTAGAACTGTTGGTGATTCAGACCTGCAGGGCCGGAGGCGTGCTACCTTCTAGATGGTAGCAGCTTTGGCACCATGTGCAGTTTCAGAACCAGCAGGAAATTATACAGCAAAGAAAATGCTTGCCACAGCATTGCTTGGGATGGTATATTCTTCTCCTTTCTTAGCACTGGGTAGTCACTGTAGTAGTCAGCGTGCATGTTCCTGTGGGCACCTGCAGCATCCTGGCACAGGGTGGCAGCCTCCTGTTTGTCAGGTTGTCAGGTCTTCTCACATTTGGCTGAACCAAGTTAGAGTCTATCATAAGTTAGAATCCAATGCCAATTCTGTCTCTACTCTGTCACCAGAGTCTGGGTGCTAATAGGATACCTGACTTCTTTCCCATGTCATTTTCTAGTGTCAGAAGTCTTGCCCAGGGCTTATTTAGCTATGTCTGGTCTCTTTTTTCTTTAAGATTTTTCTTCCATCTATTTATTTAATTACTTATTCATTAATGTGTGTGTGTGTGTGTGTGTGTGTGTGTGTGTGTGTGTGTTGGAGTTTGTTGAGAGTTGAACCTCTCCCTACACCATGTGAGTCTTGGGAATCCAACTCAGGTGGTTAAGTTCCTCTGAGCCATCACACCAATCTCTGTTTGATTTCTAAAACTAGGTTGAAAGCTTTTATGGTTCCTGGTGGCCTAACATGTAGGCTTTGGGGATATGTTGACTATAATAGTAACACTAAACTATTCTCTTTCTGAAAAGATTAATGAAAATTTAGCTGCTGTTAATTCACAGAAGGAAAACCTGATTCTTGGACCCTGGATAACTTAGTGAACTTGGCTAAGAGTGGACATGTTATGTGGACAGATGGACATCCAGACAAACCCACCCTTGCTTGTGAGTTCTCTTTTGAGATCTTTATGATTGAGATTTTTACTAGATTTTTAAAAATGCTATAAAATGATACATATTGATTTAAACCACCTAAAGTCCTGCACAATGTTTCAACCATTTAATTCCAGTAGCTTCATGACTGGGTGTGTCAGATTCCACAGGAAGGCAGAGTCAACCAGGTGATTTCAGATGCTCTCCTGTATCCGTGGACTGTTTCCAGAGAGGACCCCAGAATTCTGATTCAGTTATTGACTTTAACATAGAAGGGTGATCAGATAAATCCACACCAGAGAAGAGAGGTGCTGTGCCCATGAGGAGGGTCGGGGCGGAGAACAGGTTCATTTTCACAAAGTAAATTTAAGAATGGTTATATTTTCTGATATTTATTAATTTAAAATAATTTAAGAATAGTTCTGCAAAGCGTGCTTCAGTGAAATGACTATGAATGCTGCTCTGTTTTAAACAGACCACCCCCAGACATTTACCTTTCCGTGGGGCACTTGACTAGCATGGCTATTTTTAAAGCCTGTGCTCATTTCGGAGTTGTTCTTGGGGATTGAAACCATGTATGCATGTTTTCCTACTCCTACGAGTGTCTCATTTCAGACTTAAAAGACTATCAAAAGCTTTATTTTTTTTGTAGTTGTTGGATAGTTTATAGTAAACAAAACAGCTATATCTGTCAGCCAAATTCATTGTTTTTATTAATTGAGTATAGTTTTTATAAGTTTTTAAGTGTGATGACTGCTAGGATCCATTTATTAGTAAATGTGTTAACTCAACATTTACATGTATTTACTGTGGTTCTGTGGATACAGACATTACTCATGTATATTTACATGATAGGGTAATCTACATGTGTGCATGGTATATATAGCATATTATGCTATGAAAACTCCCCTTGTCAATAACTCTGCTTTGTGAACATATTTTTTTATTTAATTTTATTTTTTTATTTATTCACTTTACATCCCACTCACTGCTCCCTCCCAGTCACCCCCTCTCACAGGGAGCCTCCCTGGGTAAAAGTCTCTACAAGGCTAGGCACGTCCTCTCTCACTGAGGCCAGACAAGGCAGCCCAGCTAGAAGAACACATCCCACGTACAGGCAACAGCTTTGAGACAGCCCCCATTCCAGGTGTTCAGGACCCACATGAAGAGCCTGCTGCACATCTGCTGCATATGTGTGGGGAGGCCTGGGTCCGGCCTCTATACCATGAACATGCTTTTAATATGGCTAACCCTTTGCCACATTATGTGGTGTTTCCCATTTTTCTATCACTGAACATTTAGATTTTGTCAAAAATTATTCTAGGGCTGGAAGGGTGGTCCAGTGGTTAAGAACACTGCTGCTCTTGCAGAGGACCTGAGTTTGGTTCCCAGCATACGTGTCAGCAACTCTCAACCTCTTGTAATTCCAGTTGTGTGCGTGTGTACACACACAAATAAAGTATATAAAAAAGATAATATATCAGGATCATCCTTTTTTGTTGTGGTCTTTTGTTTTGGTATTTTTTATACTGTCCGTACGTCCTCTCCAGTGGTTGGTTTGTCTCTGCAGTGGTAAGGATCAAGCCCTTAAACTCTTCCTCGAATCCCTACCCCTGAGCCCAGGAAAGAAGCCTTCTAATTACTCTGTATCTCTAGATATGTAGATTGTGGTGCTAGGATTGAAACCAGAGCCTCACATGTACTGGGCAGACAGTTACTACATCCTGCCAGCCCCATATGTGTCCTTGAAATGAGTACATCATAGAATCTATCCTAGGAAGTACAAACATTTTCATTTTGGTTGCTGCATATCATGAATCTCACACCTAATAACTTTGACGTCATTGATCTGGAATAGTCCATGGGTTTTGATGTCCTCCTTGTAAGCCGTTTATCCACACTTGACTCTGTTCTCATTTCCATAGTTGTATCAAAACTACGTCGTGCTTACTGGTGTCTTGATTTCTGTTGTTGACAAGTGGTGCACGACTGTGGTGTTTGCAGCAGTTGAAGGACACAAACTTTATTGTCTAAAACTGTCTTACTAGCTCTCCCTCTCTCCCCCTCCCCTTCCCCTGTATGTAGGTGCATGGACATGAGATTGTGGGTGTGTACACTCCTCTCTGTGCATGTGCACTGTATAGGAACATGTTGGGTGACTTTCTCTATGGCTCTCTGCCTTATTCCTGTGTCAAGGTGTTTCTCCGAACCAGAAGCTTGCCATTTCAGCTATGTTAGTCACTGAACTCCTGGGGTCTGCCAGTCTCTGCTCTTCAACGCTGGGGTATCAGAACACATCACCATGCCTGGCTTTTCTCATGGGCATTAAGGCTTCAAACTGTGTGTGCATAGCAAGCCTCTCACCCGTCAGGCCATCTGCCTCCTCTGGCTTACCTGCTTCTCTTTTGCAAAGGCAGGAGACAATTGTTTTATGTGCATTCTTTATAAATGTATGTCAGTCATGTGAGACTAGAATGTAACCACCTAAAGCAGCGGTGTTTTTATACTTTTAGATTTTCTAGTTCCTACTGCCTTAATAGGATAGAAACGTCAGCCATTGCAGGATTTAGGACGCGCATTGATTGGCTGTGTCTAACTACTCTGCCGTGTTACATACCCAGCAGTCTAAAACAGTGCATCATCCTCAGGACACTCTGATGTGTTTGGGAGGTGAAGCCCACAGGCATTTAGTTTGTCTGAGGGACTTTGACAGAGCATTGAACTATATCTGACAACCAGAGCACACACTCATTGGAATAGTTATTCTAGTCACTGCTCCGGAGGGTTCCCACATGTAAAGACTGCCAAGCTCCACAGCCTTCTAATTTAGTAGCTAAAGGGATTCTTTTGCTATGCTTAAAAGTGACCTTTGAGCTAATGTGTGACCATCCCCATTCACTGAGAGATGGCCACAGATGGGCACTGTACTGGTTGCAGCAAGGTAGATGGGGTGGGTATCTTCCAGAATGCGCCTTTCAGGGTCTCCTTGTGAATACACAAGGAGATGTGGTCTGTGGTCTACCACTGGGCACTCTTAGCGTTATCCATTGGTGTTTCCTTTGATCATAACGAGATGTGTAATTTTAGTTATCAAGTAAATGAAGTGAAGCAGATTGCCTATGGTATTACAGGGACCCCTGGGGTTTATGCTGTTCAGTTCTCAGTGGGGTCAGGGCTTTGTTTATCATGATCTTGTATCTTTTATTTGAGTTTGTTTGATTAAAGAATGCCTTCATGAACTTTTGAGACTTGGTTGATTGTATTATGTTAAATCTATCTATCTATCTATCTATCTATCTATCTATCTATCTATCTATCTATCTATCTACCTAATCTAATCTATCATCATTTTTTGGCATGCCAGATGTACTCTACCATTGAGCTACAGAGCCAATCCTCTGCCTGTATGTTTGCATGCAGAAGTAGTGCATCATTGTTTAGAGATGTATGATAACCCATGTTGGGCATGAAACTAAATTTACTTTAATTTATTGAATATTGTTGCCATGATCTATGTGAATATGTCATCTGCAGTACATGAACAAAACTGTCCCTAGTGTCTAGCGGTGAGTGGATTCGGTGGGTAACAGTCCCTATTATAGGTTCTTATGATACAGCCTCCAAAGGACTTGAACCAGTTTATATTCTTAATGACAATACTTAGGAAGTCTTGCTCACCTGTGTTCTGGCATTACCAGATGTAAAAGTTGTAGCCAAGTATATATGGGTTTATAATGAACTTAATTTACATTTCCCTTGTCACTGAGGAAGTCAAATGATTATTTACATTCTTGTTGTTGTAAATATGTTAAAATCTGCCCACTCGACCAACCAATCAACCAACCAACCAACAAAAAAGAACCCTATGAAAAAACAATTACTTTTTTTTTTTTTTTTTGGAAGATTTTTCCATTCATTAATTTATTTTTTCACTTTACATTCCAATATCAGCTCACCTCCTCTGGTGAAGCCCTCCTGGGTATACCCCCCCCCCCATCAAGTCATGCAGGACTGGGTGCATCCTCTCCACTGAGGCCAGACAAGGTAGCTCAGTTAGGGGAACAGGATCCACAGGCAGGCAACAGATTCAGGGACAGCCCCTGCCCTAGGAGGCCTAGGTCCAACCCACGCATGATCTTTGGTTGGTGATTCAGTCTCTAGAAGCCCCCAGGGGTCCAGGTTAATTGACTCTGTGGGTCTTCCTGTGGAGTCCCTGTCCTCTTCAGGTCCCTCAATCCTTCTCCCATTTCTTCCTCAAGACTCCCTGAGCTCCATCTAATGTTTGGCTGTGGGTCTCTGCATGTTTCCATTGGTGCTGGGTGAAAGCTCTCAGAGGATAGTTATACTAGGCTCCCGTCTAAAAGCACAACAGCATGTTGTTAATAGTGTCAGGGATTGGTTCGTGCTCGTGGGATGGGTCTCAATTTGGCAGTTATTGGTTGGCCTTATTCTGTCTGTCTTTGTTCCTGTACATCTTGTAGACAGAACACATTTTGGATCGAAAGTTTTGTGGGTGGGTTGCTATCCTTATCCCTCCACTGAGGTTCCTGCCTGGCTACAGGAAGTGGCCACTTCAAGATCCATATCCCCACTGCTAGGAGTCTCAGCTCCAGTTGCCCCCACAGACACCCTGGAGCCTCCCCCAGTCCCAGGTTGCTGGCATATCCTAGAGACGCCTCTCTCTCCCACCGACTTCCACTCTTTCCCCTGCTCTCCCTCCACCTGATTCCCCCTCCACCTTTCTTCCCTCCATATCCCCTCTCCCACCAGTCCCCTCCACCATCCACCTTTGATATCTATTTTATTTCCCCTTCTGAGAAAGATTCAACTATCCTCCCTTGGAACCTTGTTATTTGGCTTCTTTGGGTCTGTAGATCATAGTGTGGTTATCCAGTACTTCATGGCTAAAATCCACTTATAAGTGAGTACACACCATGCATGCTCTTCTGGGTCTGGGTTACCTCACTCAGTATATTTTCTAGTTCAATCCATTTGCCTGCAAAATTAATGCTTTCCTTCTTTTTAATGGCTTAGTAGCATTCCATTGTGTAAATGAACCGTATTTTTGTAATACATTCTTCAGTTGAGGGACATCTAGGTTTTTCCAGTTTCTGGCTATTATGAATAAAGCGGCAATGAGCATAGTTGATTAAGTGTATAGCTGTGGTGTGGTGAAGCACCTTTTGCTTGTATGCCCAGGAATGGTATAGGTGGGGCTTGAGGTAGAACTATTCCCAATTTTCTGAGACACCACCAAATTGATTTCCAGAGCTGTTGTATAAGTTTGTCATCTCACCAGCAATGGAGGAGTGTCCCCTTGCTCCACATCCTTGTCAGCATGAGCTGTCCCTTGAGTTTTTGATCATAGCCATTCTGAAGGATGCAAGGCGGAATCTCAGAGTCGTTTGGATTTGGATTTCCCTGATAACTAAGGATTTTAAACATTTCTTTAAGTGTTTCTCAGCCCTTAGAGACTCCTCTGTTGAGAATTCTGTGTTTAGCTTTGTACCCCATTATTAAATTGTTTTTTTTCCTTTGTCCTGTTGATGGTTGTAGTGGCTCTTTCTGATTGTCAACTTGACTATGTCTGGAGTGAATTACAATCCAGAATTAAAGGTTCACCTGTGATCTAGATCTTAAGTCTGGAAGACACAAGTTTCAGCTGTGGTGGTATGCACACCTCTAATCTGGGCCACACCTGCTGCTGGAGATCTACATAAGGACATTGGAAGGAGGAAGATTCAATCTTCTTCGCCTACGAGCCTTGTGGGACTAAGCGACTGCTAGATCCTTGGGTTTTCATTCACAGCTACTGCTGACCATTGTTGGGGAGTCTGACTACAGACTGTAAGTCATTAACAAATTCCCTTACTACATAGAGACTACCTGTAAGTTCTGTGACTCTGGAGAACCCTGACTAATACAATGGTGTCCTTTGCCTTACAGAAGCTTTTCAGTTTCATGAGGTCACGTTTATCAAGGGTTGATCTTAGTGCCTGATCCACTGGTTGTTTCCTGTGCCAGTGAGTTCAAGGCTATTCCCCACTTTCTGTTCTGTTGGATCTAGGGTATTCGGTTTTATGTTGAGGTCTTTGATCCACTTGGACTTGAGTTTTATGCAGAGTGATAAATATGGGTCTATTTGCGTTCTTCTACATGAAGACATCCAGTTAGACCAGCATCATTTGTTGAAGATACTTTCTTTTCTCCATTGTATGGTTTTGGCTTCTCTGTTAAAAAAATCAATTTTCTATTGGGGGGGGGGGGAATGCACACCCATGTTTTATGCTCAGGCTTCTTTGTCTTCTTTGATTTAATTTCCTTCTTATTATAGGAACTCTTTGCATATATTTTTTTCATTTTTAATTATGTGTGTGTTCACATCTGAGAAGATATCTGTGGAGGACAGAAGAAGGCGTTGGACCCCCTGGAGTTGGAGTTAAACGGGTGCTAGGTATTGAACTCAGGTTCTCTGCATGAACACTCTGTCCCTATCTGTTTACGTATTTGGTACCAATCATTTGGTGATTGTATGGATGAGAGGCCCTACACTACTTTGTGACTTGTGTCTTCACTTTTGTTAAGATAGAAACATGAGCCGGGCAGTGGTGGTGCACGCCTTTAATCCCAGCACTTGGGAGGCAGAGGCAGGTGGATTTCTGAGTTTGAGGCCAGCCTGGTCTACAGAGTGAGTTCCAGGACAGCCAGGGCTACTCAGAGAAACCCTGTCTCGAAAAACCAAA
>CM052701.1:56281996-56315657 GCA_028551405.1 Uromys caudimaculatus
TTTCAAGTTCTAATTCTGTCATGGTTTTATTTTTGTTTTTCATGGTGGATAAATGCATTAAATATACTTGACACTGAAAACATAATGTGCAACTCCAAAGCCCCTGCTCCAAGTGCCTGCTCTCACTTGGAGAAGCTCCTCTCTAAGTGCCTGATCTCACTGTACAGAAGCTCTTCAACTTCCATAGACTTTGAGTCTGGCTGATTTTAGGGTTTTATTTTATAATAAGCACTTTTTTTCTCTATTAAAATCAGAAATAATTTTGAAGACGTATTTATCTCTAAAGATGTTAAAGTTTTGCTTCTGACACTTTAAGTCCTTGGTCTGTCTGAAACTAGTTTTGCTGTGATGTGAAACAAATCCCCAGTTTTCAGTGTTCGTGCAGAAGCCCGGCCTGCCTGTCAGACACTGTGTGTGTGTGTGTGTGTGTACGCGCGTGTGTGTGTGTGTGTGCGTGTGTGTGCGTGTGTGTGTGTGTGTGTGTGTGTGTGTGTGTGTCCAGTTCCTGCCTTCATTCCAGTGTTTTGTCTCATTTAGCTCATCTCATCTTTATGTCCGTCTCGCCCATGGCTCCTTTCATTTCTCTCACTTGGAAGAGTCTAGCCTGTGCTTCCTTGTGAACTTTTAAGATCAGCTTCTCACAGTCTCTGAGCAGCCTTCTTGGGAATGGTGTTGACTTTCACACCATTTTAGAGAATGTGTCACCTTTAAATGGTTGGGTCTCCTTATTACGAATCAGACAGTCCTCTCAAGCTACTGACCAACTCTTACAGCTTCAAACCATGCTTCTGCTGTAGTCTTGCATATATTTAAACATATTTATTTCTGGTTAATTGATATTTTGGTGCTTTAATAGATCATGTCTCTTAATGTGGTCTAATTCCTCACTGCTGGTGTGCAGATGGGTGACCCTTGTATATTTATCTAGATGTTGTGTTGAACTTTTCTTTTTTTTTTAAGTGTTAACTTAGAATAAAAACATAAGCATCGCCGGGCAGTGGTGGCGCACGCCTTTAATCCCAGCACTTGGGAGGCAGAGGCAGGCAGATTTCTGAGTTCGAGGCCAGCCTGGTCTACAGAGTGAGTTCCAGGACAGCCAGGGCTACACAGAGAAACCCTGTCTCGGAAAACTGAAACCAAAAACCAAAAAACAAAAAAACCCAACCAAACAAAAAACCCATAAGCATCCATAGCTGTGACTCTTCCTTCCTTCACCTCCTTCTTCCATTCCTTTGGCTTTTGGGGGGCATGTACTGTCTCCTTAGGAGCATCACAGTAGTGTTGAATGAAGTGGTAATAATGGACTTTTAATGTTTTTTTTTTTAAATCCCCTGTTTTGTTTTCCTACTAAGTGTGACACTATAGTTTCAAAAAAATTTAAATATGTGAGGGATACCTTCTCTCTGCTCCAATTTACTAAGAGTTTAAATCAAGTGCTTTTCTGAATCTGGTGTGGCATGCTTTTTCCTTTAAATTTGTAATGGGGATATGTCTGGGATGTATGCAGCTCAGTTGGTGGAGCGCCTGCCCAGCATGCATGAGGTCTTGGGTTTGATCCCAAGTGTTACATAAATCAGCTACGGTAGCACTCGGGATCAGGAGATGGAGGCAGGAGGATCAAAAGGCCAAGGGCATCCTTGGCTGCGTGCGGAGCTCTCAGCCACACTATGCTGGACACCCTATCTCATTTTTTCTAATGTGTTAAAACAAAAAATATTAATTATTAAACTTTAAATGATATAATTTGAAAATATACATATGTATTAACATATATCGTAAACACAAATAAATCAGTGATAAATATGTGATTCAAGATGGCAGGCTATATAGAGGGGATGGAAGGGAATATTTTTTACTTATAAATTGTCCATGTTGTAGGTCTTATGTCAAGCGATAGACCATGCGGCTATATTGTATTATTTGAAATATATAGACATATGAATAAAACATAAGTGATTAAATACAGAACTTGGCATACATGTAGAGATAAACAGATGTGCCTTAAGCTAAAAATAGTAACTAATTCTGTTGTTAGAAAGAGAAATTTCATATTTATTCTCATGATCCTGAATTGTGTTTGTTCTTAAGTAAATTTAAAAAAAAGTCTTTAAAAGCCCCTATTTGTTCTTTGTGGTTAGTGGCTAAGTTCCCCTTTAATACAGAGACATTTCGGGCCGATTTTGGTTCTGAGGTTTGTTTACCTGGGGGTTAAGAATGTGCACATTTCTGCAGTGGAAGATTCTACAATCATCCCATGCTTTCAGCTGTCCAGCTCGGTGACCGGCTGCTTACTGACCCACATGTGAGGCTGGCGCTGTGCGGAATGGACTGTGGTGTACAGAGGGCCTCACACCATCCCTCACTGCTTAGGCCACACAATTCCATGCTCAGTGTGCCGAAGACTTTTATCTCCCCCCCCCCCCCCCATCTTGGATGCAGTGGTAGTATGCGCTTTGCAACATGTAGTGAGGACACTGAGGTGGATTGCAGAGGTTGTGAGCACTTGGTCTGAGTGCCAAGACATCTCAATCAATAGCTCTTCTCTCTTGCCTGATTATTTCTTAGAGAAAAGGGAAGAGAGGCAGGCAGAAGGCATCCCTCATAGCCAAGCTCTTCCTAAGCACAGCTGAGAGACTGGGGTGTGTTGTGAGGGGGGAATGCCAGAGGCCACTTGCTCTGACTGCTCTTGAGCCCAGCATGGCCCTGCACAGCCAGCCTTTGCTATGTGGTGGGTTCTTTTCCCCACCTCTTTCCCCCGTTTCTCCCTCGGTCACCAGATAGGAGAGAAGGAGATAGAGGGAAGAGAGATCTATAGGGATCTCTGAATCTAATTTCTTTCTTCTTTGAGCATGATTACTAACAAACCACCACCAACCTCCTACATGGCCTCTCTGGGCCCTAGCCTTTATATACCCTCTGAAAATTCCCATAGTTCCAAGGGTCACACACTTGCAGAAACTATCTGCAGCTGGCAGAAACACACTTGTGCTAGAGCACGAGGAAGTCAGAGTCGGCTGCTGCAGACAGTCCAAAGCAGCCCTGTATCACCACACCTGGATTAAAATGAAACCACGCCCTTATAATAGAGATTTTAGAATCGTCACTGCAGCCACGAATTGTCATCATTTTTCTAAAACAGATCTTTATCTGGGTACAAGAAAGCCAAGGCTTGGAGAGGCATAGCCACTAGTCCGGTGCTATCCAGGTAGTGATTGGTAGAGCTAGCGCACCGCTGGCGTGCTCTCTCAAATGCATCCTGGTACTTACCACCTATGTGGATGCTCTTGCAGGAGAGTTTACTCTCTGCCTAGGTCTTATGTACAGGGAAATGTGATGCCTATAGGGCCCCAACAGGAAGGTGACTTAATCGGGTTCCTAGAGCTGTTTGGGAAACTAATTTACCCAGTGAGACAAGAGAGGCTCTGGAAACACTGGGAACTATTTGGTCACTTTCCACTGAAAATTAGACTTAAAGTGATTTATGCTGGTAACTGTGGGTTTGAATGATTTCTGTATTATTGGCTTTGGATAAAGAATATTTAGAAATGTGGCATTTGTGATTGCATTTTGGATTTTAAAGTCAGAAAACAAGGTTTATAAAAACCTTTGGAAAATATCCGTAGCATGTTGAAATAAAGTTGGAGCTTAATAAAAATGTGCATTAGTGCAGGAACCCACGGCCCTCATAGTAAGCACAAGAGATCTCTGTTGAGCCTTGGGAAAAACAAACTTTCTCTCTTGGCTTTTATGGGGGGTGGCACTAAAATTTGGCGGCTGTGCCCAGGAATGGGGTAGCAGTGTAGAATGAAAACAGTCTGCAGGAGCCTTCAGGAGCTTTCAAACTCAACCAAATTCAACACGAACGTAGTCTTTATAGACCCAATCCCTGATTTCTCATCCCACACAGACAGCTGAGTCTTTAAAACAGGTTTTTGAAAGACAGATTCAGTTTTTAAAAAAGATAATTTGTTCCTCTATTTTTACCTAGTATTTAATCCATTATGTTTAACTGAAGGATAAAAGTGTAAAATTTTCTGTAAAATTTCTTCTCAGGCACATCAAAACGACACAGAAATTATAAGGGTTTTTTAAATTTTATTTTTTTATTGCTTTGCTTCCTTTTTCCAGTTACTAGCAAATGCTCAGAAAGTTCATCTTTCAGCTCGAAGAACAAGTATTTTCATTACAAATGAAGCGTGTCTTAGAAATGATTAAATATTAACAAAAACAAGCATCAACCTGGTTTGTTTCAATATCTTTTCTCTGTGGGAGGTAACTTTTTTTTTTTTACTGTTTTCTAAGCACTATTTTTTCAACCTCCCTCTGGCTTGACTAGAGCATATTTACACTCAGTAAAGAATATGATTGCATTCCAATATACAAAAAAACATTATACTTTTCAGACCCCATTTATGAAAATGCACATTTAAGAGTTGTTCCCCACAGTTTCTGGGCCATCCCCAAACATTCAGTATTTACTGTGAATTGAAGTTACCGGTAACTTTGAATGTGAAGTTTAACCTGGCAGCCCAATTAGGCTTTTCAACTCTGCGGCCTTAGTAGCTTGGTAGCCGACCACAGCCCAACAGCTGGATCTGCCAAGCAAAGAGTTTGGGCTCCTTATTCCAGGTTAACTTAACCGCAGCATTGTTGCTGCTGTGGTTTTTGAGTCAGGTCTTGTTATGTAGCTCAGGCTAGCCTCAAATTTGCCATTCTCCATCCTTGTCATTTAATGCTGAGAGTTCAGCTATATAGCACAACGCCTGTCTTTCCCAGATTTCTTAGACACAATAACAAGTTAGTGACCATCAGGGGCTGCTATGTGATTCTTTTTGTTTATTCCCTGTTGGTGGGAGAATCGTTTTTGTTTCCATTATGGCAGAGTTTATTTCTTGAGTTCCTATTTCTCCTCACCCAATAATCACCCCTGGGGCAGATCTATTCACTAGAACACAGACTGAACACAACATGCAATCAATACCGTTTGCGTGAACAATTGCTGGCTGAATGAAGACAGTCCATTACTCCTGCGTTCAACCTCACTCAATTTCTTAAAGAACCAGCAGAGTGCATCCCAGATAGCACAGCAGAGTTCCTGATAGCGGCCTTGTTCCCTTCTGAAACCTCATGAGCCGGTCCTCCACTGTCCAAGTTTCTCTCAACATTCTTGTCTTTCGAGCCCCTCCCCCCCCAGTGGCCCTCTAAGCTCTTGCTCATGGGGCTCAGAGGTTCCTAGCCCAGAGTTCCCTTTACATCCCTCCGTAAGAGCAGGCAATGGTGCTGTTTCTCAGTACTAGTTTCCTGTGTGAGTGACTTGTTGCAGGGACAAAATGCGCAGGACGGGAGGTTTTCTTTCAGCTTACATTCCAAGATACATTCTGAGAGATACATTCCAGCATTCCATATTGGTTGGGAAGTCATGGTGGCAAGTCGAAGAGGTAGCTGGTCACATGGCATCTGCACAGGAAGCAGATAGAGATGCATGCGCCTGCTCACTGCTCTCTCTCTCCCTCTCTCCCTCCCCCCCTCCTCTCTCTTCTCTCTCTTATATAGTTTGAGATCCTACGATCCCAGCCCACGGAACAATGCCTCCCACATTCAGAGGGGATTCCCATTTCACCAAACTCTCCATGATGTTTCATTTGCAAATCTGTGTATACTCTCATGTCTTATTAAAAAAAACCATAGCAATTTTGATTTACTTAACAAACTGTTTTTCTTAAGTCATTATATTATGAGAAATGATAACACTGAAATATTCCTAATCAATCAGAGTAGAATTTTGGGGGGGAGGTGGGGAATAGCACTTAGATGAGGAGGCACCAAACCCTTTGTCATAATTTCTCATTGAGCTTTTTGTAAGTTTTTGTGTTGTTGTTTTGGTTTTGTTAGGACCCATAAATATATATCTTTAGTTTTGAGCACTGTGTGAGAGGAAGAAAGAGCCAGGAGAGGCTTAAGGGTGAAACCCATGATTGGAGTGTGAGGCAGAATAGAAGCAGGGAATTGCAGATGGCACAGGAAGGAACGGGAGCTTCTCCCGAGTCTGGTCAAGGCCTCTCGGCAGCTGAAACCAACTGTTCCAACACATTAACCTTGCTGTAAAGGCCCACTGAGATGATGCTCTTTCTATACAGAGCTGGTTTCTAATATGAATATTAAAATAGCGACGAACTGTATTCAAAGCCCAAGTAGATACCCTTCTCCTTCCATTTTCCGATAATCTCACAAACAATACTATTAATTTTGGTTGCATTGTGCCTTAGTCAGGGTTTCTATTCCTGCACAAAACATCACGACTAAGAAGCAATCAGGGGAGGAAAGGGTTTATTCAGCTTATACTTCCACATTGCTGTTCATTACCAAAGGAAGTGAGGACTGGAACTCACACAGGGTAGGAAACTGGAGGCAGGAGCTGATGTAGAGGCCATGGGGGATGCTGCCTGTTGGCATCAGGACTGCCAAACCAGTGACATCATACCCAGCTGACAGCACGACCCACCTACCTGTTGCCAAGGCAACAGCCACCATATTCCCAGAATCCACTTGGCCCACCGCCCACCTTTACCTGCGGCTACGTCACTCTCCATATATAAACGGAGGACCCCTCTGATCTTTCTCTTTTTCCTCTCTCTTTTCCCTTTCTCTTCTCACTGCTACCTTGGCCCCCCCTTCCAATAAACCCCCTACGTGGAACTGTTTGGCCTGGTGTGGTTTCTGGAGCGGCGCGATCCCCGCCGGCCATTCTCACTGATATAACGCCACACATATCCGACCACTTCATCATTTTTTATAACACTGCCTCCTGGCTTGCTTCCCCTGGCTTGCTCAGCTTGCTTTCTTATAGAACCCAGGCCCATCATCCCAGGGATGGAAACACCCACAATGGGCCCTCCCACCCTTGATCACTAATTGAGAAAATAAATGCCTTACAGTTGGATCTCATGGAGGTATTTCTTCAAGAGAGGCTCCTTTCTCTGTGATAACTACAGCTTGTGTCAAGTTGACACACAAAACAGCCAGTACACGTGGAAAATATCTTAACTTCTCATGCAACTCTTATGGTGGAAGGTTTTACCTTCTCTACTGTAATATTGTTCAGTTCATCTCAGGAACTACTCCAGGACCCCATTCAAATTCCTTTAAAGATAGCAACTTCAAAACCATGCAAAATCATACATAAGCTATGGGGAAAGACCAGTGAGTAGGACTCTCCTTGGAGAAGTCCACACACTCTTGGGCCAGTCTTGTTCTTTTCCTGAGTGCTTTCTTTCTCTTTTTATTAACCCTTGTGCTTAAAACCTATGGTTAAAAAAAAAAATCTCTTTCAATAAATTCCAACGTTTTGCTTCCTACTGACATGCCCTGAAATTCCTTTCAGTAATGAAGTCAAGGATCCAGTGTTACCTGAATGGAGTTCTCTGAAAAGAACTCCTTAGGCTGCGGGCAGAGGGGAGGGTGGGTCAGGGTGGGTGCAGATGGGAGTGGACTGTGTCTGCGACAGTCTCCCTGATCAGATGCAAATCTCTACATAATAAGCAGGCATTTCTTGCCTGTTTTGTGCTGCTCTGAGTTCTGCCATTTTCAGGAGGAACTCATGGAATGTCTGGAATTCTGCTTAGTAAAAGGGTTTGGCTTCTTGCTGTGAGGCAGGAAGCACTTTCTTTCCCTTAGCCCTGGGTTCAGACTTCGTGCTCCAGGCATTCAAAACTGCTTTAAGAAGGCAGGCTCAGCAACTGAAATTGGGAAGGCTGCTACATACATAGCTGGAAAAGTTTGAAACTCTTTGTGTCATTCACTTTGAACGTATGATTTAATTAATCATCTTGTCTTTATGTTTTATTTTGCAAGCATTTATTTTATAGATACTTCCCATGAGTGTTTATATTTACTCGGAACAAACGAAAACAATTAGTAGCTTAGTATACTTATTTCGTCCCAGGAGTTTTTGTAATAAATGCCACAGCCAATGGACTGAAAAGTAGTTAAAAATTTTTCATGCAAATAACACGGAAACCAGCATAATAATCACTTTATTTGGAAGCCTGTCTTTTTTTTTTTTTTTTATACTAAAACTATTTTTTGTGAATTGCAACTTCTTTTTTTAATGTTAGTCTTTCCAGCTCTTCACGGTTCTCTTCTATATGTGTGACCTGTACTAGAAACTGGAGGCCCAGCCTGTTGTCATTTTTATTAGATTGGCCATTTTCACATTGATGGGGCTGGATGGACAGGCCCATAGATTCAGTAAGTGTGGTCTCTTGTTTGCTGTTTTATCCCCGTCATCAGTAAATACCTCCAAATTTCTGGTATTTTATTTAGTTCCTAAGTTTACTGGAGTTAATAAGTATGTGAGGTTCTTCTAGTTCTTTGTTTTCAATGTTGTGAATGTAATCTCTTTTTGTGAAATACAAGAATCCATTCAAAAAATAAAAAGGAAATTTTCTATTTTTCTTGTATACTCATTATAAGACACCACAGAGAAAAGAGCAGCCATTGTACTTTCTTCACTACTTTTGTTTGGCTCTGAGTGATACAATCCATCTAGAAGAAATACCTGGCCATTTTTATTATTATCAATACCTCCTTTGTTCCACATTTTATTTAGTATGATAACTAAGCGAAGATTTACTCTTGCTTGGTGCAGTGGCACAAACCCGTAGTCCCTGGTACTTGGAAGGCTGTGCTGAGAAGACAGCTATACCACAGAGGTTTGTGGCAAGCTGGACAACCCTAATGTGGCTGAATGGCCTGTAGGCTCATCTATTTGAATGGGTGGTGCTATTTGAAAAGATCAGAAGGATTAGGAGTGTGGCCTTGTTGCAGAAAGTATGTCACTGGGGGTGGGCCTTGAGGTTTCTAAAGCCCATGCCTAGCCCAGAGTCAGTCTCCCACACACCCTCTACCTACCCCTACCCGTCAGGATGTAGCTCTCAGCTACGGCTCTAGCGCCTGCTTGTGTGCTGCCGCTCTCCCTGCCATGGTGGTAATGGACTAAACCTCTAAAAGTGTAAGCCAGCCCCCAGTTAGGCTTTTTTTTTTTTTTTTTTTTAAAAATAAGAATTACCTTGGACGTGGTGCCTCTTCACTGCAATAGAACAGTGACTAAGACATCTAACAGGACTCCATCCTATCGTCCCAACTCCTCCCAAGGGGAAAAAGACTTCTCATATTGCCTTTATTACTTGACAAATGAAATTATCAACTATCTCCATTATAGCAAGAATGTTGAAGTCTAAGAATGTGGGTTGGAGGGAAATGAAGCTACATTTTGGTGTTGGTGACCTTGGGTAAATAGCTCTAAAGGGGTTTGGTTCCAGCTTCTTCGTTGTTGACATGGACCATCTTTTCACCAAATTAAGTGGTATTGTCTGCTTAATGTCTAGAGGACTTTTCCAGGTAAAGAAAATGATTTTTTGTTATTAATGGCTATTTTGTCATCTTCCTATGGGGGGGTTGGATAGAGGCTGAGCTGGATAAGAATTCACAGACTTGGAAGGCTGTGCTGAGAAGACATTTCTGCTTCATCGCAGAAGTGGAAGACTCTCTTTCTTCACTTAGCCACCGAGTTAGTATTTAGTAAACAAGCCAGCCTTTTCATTTCTTGTTTTATAACAGAATGGGAGAATGAGGGAGAATATACATAAAAATGTTCTTCTTCGCATTGGCCAATGAGATGGCCCAGTGAGGAGAAGACTCTGCTGCCGAGCATACAGACTTGAGTTTGATACCTGGGCCCACACAGGAGGGTGAGGACGGCCTTCTGCCAGCTGCCCATGTGCATGCTGTGACATGCACGTTTGGATAATGGTGCTCTGAGTGGGAGGGTAGGAGTGATGATGATGATGGCAGAGGCTGAGAGAAGTAAGCACGTTTGAAGGAGAAGCCCATGCACGGGCTCCCCATGGAGCTCATGCTGCAGAGGTGAAGCGGCAGCTTCATTTCCAAGAGGCATGCTGCAGTGAGGGAGGAGGGGGTCATTCCCAGCGGCTCATGCTTTGGGGAGCCTGAGGCCATGGGCTGAGGCCAGGTCAGGCTCTATTGGGGCGGCTGAGGAACAGAAGAGCAGGACTGCATAAGTGTCTGAGATGGAAATGTACAATTAGAAATATGGAGGGCTACGAGGCAGCATGGCGTGTTATTCATGAATCTTGAGTAAAGTTACTGCATTAGGTGATTTTTTTTTCCTCTACCAGCATTCAGCTACCTTGCTGCAAATTTTTTGGTATTAGCGAAATCCACAAGACTGAGAGTTTTGGTTGGTTACAACAAATCACTCTGGTAAATGAATGGGTTACTCGCCTATTTTTAGGGATGTGACTGAACTTGAGTGTCCGTTTAAAACTTCTTGAAAGTGCGCCCCTTTGTTAGCCAAAATCAAATCCAGTCTTTCCAATTTATTTAAGGCACAGCCTTTGGCATGTGGGCATTAAAAACATACCTTACCCTCATTTTAAGTTGACATATAGATCCATCAGCCAGCTTTTAAACCTGGACTAAATTGTCCCAGCTGAGCTGGTTATTGCAGAACTTTCAGACTTCTGAAGACTACTGTGATTTGGTAACATGGAAAAGCACTGGTTTGGGCCAGTGCTGTTTAACGCTTGCCTGGCCTGTCGTTTGGAGGGCTGTTCTGCTCCCCTGTTCCCCGTGTTTCTTTTAACAGTCCTCTAATGCTTCAAACAGGTTCCACCATTTTACCATTAAAGACAGGCCCACAGTTGGTGACAAGGTGACAGGCAGCACTGTTGAGTGTGAGGCTCTGTTACTTTCCGTTGTATTCTGTCTGTCTCCATGAGCTTCCTTCCTTCCTGGGTGGGAGAGCTCAGATCCTCAGACCACTGAATAAGACCGTAGGAAATATGTAAAAAGCCCAGGCATCTATCCTTTGGAGACTTTTGGCCACCATCTTAAGACAACTTGAAAAGTCTATTAATATGAAGTATTTATTGTATCCTTTCCAGCGACGTAATGGATTCTTCTCAACCTCACTCTCTTATGCTGGATAGGAAGATAATCGTACCTGTCCCCCAAGGCATAAGGGAGTATATGAGCTGCCAACACTGTTAGGTGTGGCACACTAGAGTGACCTTTCTGTCCACTAATGTGCTTGCCCTGATTGTCTTCGTGGACAATGTCTCTTGAGGAAGAATTGCAGAGTATGTGGCCCGGAATGTCCATCACTCATCTTTTCTGCTGAAACCTTTCCTCATTCTTTTCGGGTGGGTACCAAAACCCTCATAACAGCCCCTCTTTTAAAGAATCCTCTTGGATGTTGCTCAGTTATCAGCCTCTTATATTAGAATTGAACTTTAAGGATTCTTACTTATTATAAACTATCTTCTAATTTGAGGGGCTTGATTAGATTTATTCTAGGCACCCACTATCTAGTCTGCCTACCTACTAATACTTAAACTACTGAAAAATAATTCACTTTGCCTAAAACAAATTTGCTTGAACACCTTTGAGTAATGATCTTCACACACTGCCTTTCGCTGCTCTTTGACCTCCTCAGCTCCAGCCAGAAAGAGAGATAAGTAAGCAGTGAATATTAAATAGGACATAGTTTAATACTGTACACTGGATAGGAAGCTGCTTCTGGTTAGTCAGTGGCTCGTTTGTCTGCATTATAATATCCTCTGGGGATGAACCTTTTAAAAGGACCCTCCTAGCCTGTTTAAGGATTTACCTTTACAGCATTAGGTATGGAATGCAGGAGAGCAGGCCCCAAACGGATGATGGTGTAATAGTCCTATATTCTCTACTAATGGTAATACCAGGAGATCTGAGAATAAAGAATGCGTCACAGCTGGGCTGAACTCTATTAACCATGACCTGAAAATTTATGTTTGTGGTTGGGTAGCCGCATCTCCTAATGTCTGACTAGGAAAGACTGGGGCAATAAAGTTAATTAGTTTTGACATCTGTAACCAAAACCATAGTCCTCTGACACGAGACTGTCACACTCTCGGCAGTTTGAGAAAAGTGGATTTTCACCAACATTGTGTAGAAAAAAGAAAAACCCAAATCTCTATCCTGGATGTTAAGGTGAACAAACCACATCCTCAAATCCTTCTGAAATTGTATTTTAAATCTTCACCTCTCTCAGTTTTTCCCCCCTCAGTGCAATTACATCATTAAGTACTGGCATGAAAAATGATCCAAATAATACCTGTACAAAGAAGCAGATTGACTTAAGTGGGAGCATTTTACATCAGCTAATCTGGCATAGGGAGTAGGCCTCCGCAGCTGCTCTGGCTCTGCATGCTGCAGCTCTCATCACTTAGAGGTGGTACGTGGGAGGCTACCTGCTCTGCGCTGAATGAGTGAGTTTGTTAACATAACCGGAGAAGGGACCCTTGAACTTAATAGTTGAAGTCACTGTTGGCATACCAGTAACTAGTAACTCTTCAGTAGGGATGCTAAAAAGGATACTTACTTACTTAATTAGTGTGTGTGTATATACACATGCACATTCTCATGTACCGTGTATACATGCATGCGCATGTCATGACACATGTCCAGATTAGAGTACAATGACATTTCCACCTTTCCTCACTCTAAACCCTCCCATGTATCCCTCCTTGCTCTCTTTCAAATGCACGGCCTCTTTTTCCATTAATCATTGTTACATACATATACGTATCTATTCCTAAGTACATAAATATGATCTGAACTATCTGTGTAATGTTACTTATGTGTGTCTTTTAAGGATTGACCATTTAGTATTGGATAACCAATTGGTATGCTTTTCTCTGAGTAAGACTATTCATTCTACTCTCTATATTCCTTAGTTGCCTGTAATTCTTTGTGTAGGGTTGAGGCCTCTTTGCTTTCCCCTGTTCACTTTAGCTTGTCTATTGCCCTGTTCAACTCACACTTAGGCAGTCATGTTGGCGAGATTCTATGGATGTAGCTTCTGACATGTCTAGGAGAAACATCACAGCAAACTCCCTGTTCCTCTGGTGTTTGCGGTCTTTCTGCTCCCTCTTCCGAAATGACTCCTGACCCTTAGGCGGGGAAGTTGTATTGTAGATATAGTCTTTGGGTCTGGACTCCACAGCTTGGCATTTTGATCAGTTGTGGTTTCTGTAATGGCCTCTATTTGTTGCAAAGAGGTTTCCTGTTTGATGAGAGGTGAAGACTACACTTGTCAGTGGGCATAAGAGCAAATTCTAGAATATAATTAGGGATTTTACATCGGTAGTAAAGTGGTGGTTGTAGGTCCTCCTTTAAGATCATGACTTCACTGGCCCTGAGGAAGTCGCTAGGTTTCTATAGTGGGCGCTATTTATCACTTGTTGAGCAGATCTTAAGTCCAATAAGAGAGCCGTTGGTTACTGCCAAGATACGTGTGCCACTACTATACCCTTAGGGTTATTGGGCTATCCTGGTCATGGTAGCTCATAGGTGTTATAACTGGGTAGGACTGTTGGTTGCGTCCCTTCTTTAGAGTCTTGCATGGAACTAATTTTCAAATTTAAAAAATTCTAAATAAATAAAAATCTACTCTATAAGTTAATAATTTGAGTTTAACTAATAGTTTGTATGTTCACAAAGTTGGGCTTATTTCATTTCTCTTAGAATACTGGAATAGTTCTCTCCAGAAACACTGTACCCAGTCACCATCATCCTCACACTTCTGTCACAGCTCATATCCTTCTGAATGGGTTAGCACTGAATCATTGTGACATTTATATGAATTAAATTTTTTACAATTTGTGATTTTTACTTTTGGTTTCTTTCACTTTGCATATTGTTTTCAAGGCTAATTAATTGTTTTAGCTCATATAATTTCTTTTTATGGCCTAATAATATCTCTCTCTCTGTCTCTGTCTCTGTCTGTCTCTGTCTCTGTCTCTCTCTCTCATCTGTCTAAGTGTATACACACATACACGCACATACACACACACTACATTTCATTCCTTATTCACCACTTGATGGAAATTTGAACTATTTGTATTTTGGGGCTATTTTTTAAATAACAATGATTAACACTGTTGCTATGATGAAACACTGACCTAAAACAGTTTTGGGTAGAAAAGAGTTTATTTGGCCTACAGATTACTGTCCTTTATCAAGGGAAGTCATGACAGGAAGTCAAGGTGGAAACCTAGAGGCAGGCATAGAAGCAGAAACCACAGAAGAGTGCCGCTTACTGCCTTGCTTTACCTGGTTCATTCAGCGCCATTTCCTATACAGCTGAGACTCATCTTTCTGGGGATGGCACTACCCACAATGGACTGGGCCCTCCCAAATCAGTTAGCAATTAAGAAAGTGTTTCATATATATGGCCACAGGTCAACCCGATCTGGGCAGCTCTTCAGTAAGGACTCCCTCGTCCCAGGGGTTTGCATTAGGCTGACAGTTGAGGCTAACTATGACTGTATATGTTATGGTTTGTTTATGCACAGCCCAGGGAGTGGCACTATTAGAAGTTGTGACCCGGCCGGGCAGTGGTGGTGCATGCCTTTAATCCCAGCACTCGGGAGGCAGAGGCAGATGGATTTCTGAGTTCAAGGCCAACCTGGTCTACAGAGTGAGTTCCAGGACAGCCAGGGCTACACAGAGAAACCCTGACTCAAAAAACCAAAAAAAAAAAAAACCAAAAAAAAAAAAAACCCCAAAAAACGGTGTGACCCTGTTGGAGTAGGTGTGGCCTTGTTGGAGTAGGTGTGTCACTGTGGGTGTGGGCTTTCAGACCCTCATCCTAGCTGCCTGGAAGTCAGTATTCAGTTAGCAGCCTTCAGATGAAGATGTAGAACTCTTAGCTCCTCCTGTACCATGCCTGCCTGGATGCTACCATGCTCCTGCATTGATGATTATGGACTGAACCTGTGAATCTGTAAGCCAGCCCCAATTAAATATTGTCCTTATAAGAGTTGCCTTGGTCATGGTGTCTGTTCACAGCAGTAAAACCCTAAGACAGTATACAAGTCTTGATGTGGCCATGTTTTCAGTTGTCCTCAGTATATACCCAAGGACAGGACTAGTGCATCTGTTTTGTATTTTCCCTTTTGCTTTTCAAAGAATCTATTGACTTTTAATACAATTTCTGAGTAGGAAGATGCCACCAACTTTACCAAATGTGTGGTGTTTTATTGTTTGTTTGTTTGTTTGTTTGTTTTTGTAAAGTAATGCTCTGAAGATGAAATGGGTCCATAGTAATCAAACTCTTTTCCTGATTCCCCAGCCAGTTAGCAGCAGAGTCAGAATTTAAGCCCCACTGGTTTTGTCTATTTTGTGCTGCTACAAAAGACTTTCTGAGAGTGCAAAGCCTATAAAGGGTGGATATTTGTCACTTAAGAGTCTAGCCTGGGGAGACCAAGGTCAAGAGGAAGGACCCAACTTCTGGCAGAGAGGCTCTTACCATGTCCTCTTATGACAGAAGGCAGAAAGGAGGGAGGAAGGGAACTAGGAGGAAAGAGAGACTGGAGGGAGGAAAAGAATGGCAAGTTATGGGTGATGGAGATTTTTAAAGTCAGGAGCCCACTTCAAAATTAATGGCGTTAGTCTGTCACAAAGGCCACAGCCCTCACGAACTGATTCCCACTTAAAGTTCACACCCCTAATGTGCTTGCAGTAAGTTTCCAGTACACGTGCTTTGGAGCACATTCAAACCAGGGTTTGGGTCACTTGCCTCAGGAACGGCGTCTTCAGACGACAACTAGTTTTGTAGGAAGGCGGTTGGGAGGCCTGAGAGGTGGCCTGGAGCGGTGCCAGAAAGGAAGAGGGCAGAGCGTGGAATGGCACTGTCCAGGTTTGTAGATTTACTTGGTTTCATTGGAGCCCCAACTGTAGGTAACATTGTGCACATCAAGTAATATTACAACCCTATTTAACGGTGTCAACCATCACCAGTGAATGTGTAGTACTCCTGAGAATGACTGTACTGTAACGTTAGGTTCTTGAAGCCTCTTCTTTCATTACACTCTTGTGAATTCTGACCATGGCCTCCCTGTCCCAACCAGGTCTGCTTGTTGACTTGTTTTAGGGTTCAAGTCTGTTCATGATTCTTGTGAATTCTGACCATGGCTTCCCTGACCCAGCCAGGTCTGCTTGTTGACTTGTTTTAGGGTTCAAGTCTGCTCACATGTGGAGATGTTCTAACATGGCATTCAAAGCCATTTGAGATATGCACAAGTACCCCATCAGCTCCATGCACGCTGAGTCCCATTCCCTCCAGGCAGTTCTGCACCAGGCCCACCTTCCTCAGCACAGGAGTCCTTACCCAGTGTCTTCAGCTATTTTCTTTGTCCTGTCCTGCCTTTATAGCCTGGCTGAGATCCTTCTCCATTCAAACTTGCAACAGAGGAAGGCAGAAGACAAACAAAGCAACTTTAAGCAGTCACTGTAGGGAAGTGCCTACTGCATAGCATGTGCAGCTCACTGGTATCAAGTTGTCTCAGATTCTGGTGCAGCACAGTTCATCCCACTGTGTCTCCCCGTAGCAGCGCCCCCTTCTCCCCTCATCGCCAGCCCCTGGCAGCCACCACTCTGCTTTCTCTCCCCATGAATCTGGACAGCCTCAGCATCTCATAAGAGTTTGTACAGCTTATTGGTTCCCATTTGCCTGTTTCACTTTATCTGTCCTCACGTTTCCTTTATGTTGTGAGGGGTCAGAGTTCATCATTTCAACGTAGGATTGTGCCTCAATTCTTGTGTCTACCACACCGTGTTTGCCATTTATCTGTCCGTGGGTGCTTGGGTTGTTTCCATTTTTTAGGTGTTGTAAGTAATGCCACTGTTAACATGGGTGTCCAAATTTCTGTTTGAATCTCTGCTTTGGTTCTTCTGAGTGTATTCCCAGAGGCAGGACTGCTGAGTCCTATGGTGGCTCTGCTTGAGCATTTAAAGGATTCCTGTGCTGTTTTTCACAGCAGCTGCACCATTTTATATTCCTACCAGCAGTGTACAAGGATCCTTCTTTCTCCAAAGCCACAATAGCGGCCACTGCTTTCTACTCCCCCCGCCCCAATTTTCATATCCCCTATGATTGATGAGTAAGATTGAGCATTGTTTCATGTGCTCATTACTGTTTGTCTAATTTTCTTAAGAGAAATGTCTATTTATATTCCTACCTCATTTTTAAATGTTTTTTTAAAAATATTTTTCTGCTGTTGAGCTATCCCCTGATATCTTTAAGCACATGGTTTCTGTCTGTCTTGTAACACTCACCTAAGTCTGCCTTAGATGTACTGGCATTAGTTGTGTGTGCTTTTGTCTTTTAGGCAAGGTTAGACCCTAAAAGACAACCACAGTTACTCACCTCACTTTCTGGTGTGTCTTGTGAGGGATTTGAAGTTTTTTACATGTGTAGTTCAGTTTGAGAATGTTTTTGGTTTGAGTTCTTGAGAAGTTTAATAGATAAGCTTACTTTTACTTTTCTGTAGTTATTTAAATTAAGTCCTGTAGACACAAAGCCTGCGTAGATCTAAATTATTTTTTTATAAAAGAAAAAGATTAGGTAAGTGAGATCTTTTGATCATTCACTCTGCATGTACAAAATTCACAACAAACATTTATTCTGCACGCCTTTACCCCCAAATAAGTAGAATTTGCTTTTATAAATACAGATGAAAGTTGAAAATACATAACTAATGAAGTACTAACTCCAAATATAACAAATGTTTAGAATTAACTTTTAATCAAAACATCACCACATGTGATTGCAATCTGCATCTGAAAGTGCTCATTGAAGTTAATAAGTTATTCTTTATTCTTGACTAGCACTGAGTTTTAAGATTTCTGTCTGTATGTGTGTATGTGACAGTATGTAAGTGTAGTGTGTGTGAGAGAATGTGTATGCATGTGTGCATGTGTGTGGTGTGTGGTGTGTGTGTGGTGTGTGTGTGTGTGTGTGTGTGTGTGTGTGTGTGTGTGTGTGGTGTTGTGTGTGTGCCCTTGCCCATATGGGTGCATGTGGAGATTAGCGGTCATTCTCCTTTACTTTCTTGTTTTTTGAGATGGGATTTTTCACTGAACCTGGAACCTACCATTTCCCCAGCTCTAGTAAAACTTCTATTAATTTAAATCCAAATGATAAGAAAGTCAAATAAATAGTCATTTTAGTTAAAGAAGGAAAATAACAAGAAAATTAGTTAAAGCCAGCACATAGATGTATTTTTATCATTTATTCTTTGAGAATTTCATACAGGGCATTTGGATCTTATTTACCCCTTATCACTCTTCCTAGATCTTCTCTAACCAGCCAACTTCATGTTCTCCTTTTAAGGCATAAAGGCCACTTGGTACTGCCCATATATTCTTAGACATGTGGCCTTCCATTGGAGCAAGAGTAATTTACTGGAGATTACACCCTTAAAGAAAACTGACTCTCCCTCTCTAGATAGCTACCAACAGCCAGTAGCTCCTTGGTTAGGGGTGGGACTTCATGCCACCTCCCCTCTCCATGATGGCGTTTGGTCTTTGACTTCATATCTGTTTCCCTGTATTCATCCACCACCTTGGCTCTTCCAGTCTTTTTGCCTTATCTTCTGCAACAATCCCTGAGCCTTGGGAGGAGAGGATACAGTAGAGTTCTTTAGAAACTTCTGGATGTGTGTTGTAGTATTGTTCTATTGCTCCGAAGAGACACCATGACCATGGTAACTTATAAAAGAAAACATTTATTTGGGGCTGGCTTACAGTTTCAGGGGTTCAGTCCATTACCGTCATGGTGGGAAGCATGGCAGCGTGCAGGCAGGCATGGTGCTGGAGAAGGAGCTGAGAGTTCTACATCCTGATCCACAGGCAGTAAGAAGAGAGAGAAAGAGGAGAGAGAGGGGAGGGGAGACTGGCATGGGTTTTTGAAACTTCAAAATCTACCCACAATGACATATTTCCTGCAATGTGGCCAATATGGCCGTACCTCCTAGTCCTTCTACTCATTTCAAGAGTTCTCCTCCGTGGTGACTAAGCACTCAAATCTATGAGCCTATGGGGCATTTTTATTCAAACCACCACATTCCATTCCATACCCCCTTAGGCTTCTAGCCATATCATATTGCAAAATGGATTCAGTTCAACTCCCAAAGTCTCTGTAGTCTACCATTCTCAGTACTGTTTAAAAGTACAAAGTCTGAAGACTCTTCTGAGGCTCGAGGCAATCTCTCAATTGTAAACACCTTTTGAAATCAAAATAAAAAAGCATATCACATGCTTCCAACAGACAATGGCACAGAATATACATTACCATTCCAAAAGGGAGAGAAAGATGGCATAATGAGGAAATACTGGACCAAAGCAAGACCAAACTCAGCAGGACAAACAGGGTTCTGCATCTCTATGCAACACACTTCTCTTTCTTGGACTGGTTCCATTTCTAGCCTGCAGCTTTCCTTGGCAAGCACCCCATCATTCTGACATCTCCAACATCATGGTGTTTCCAACACAATCAGGGCTTTACCTTCCCAGCTTCATACAATGGCCTCTCTGGGGCTCTGTATAGGAACACCCTGGCACATGCTTGGTCTTTGGCTTTCCTTAGCCAAGGAGGTACATTCCACAACCCCTTTCTTGTATTCGACTATAAAGCCAGAACCATGTGGCTGCACCAAGTTCTGAGCTTGAGGGGGCTGCGACTTGGCCTCCTCCTTCAGTTACATTTGCATTGATTTTCTGTTGTTGATGGTTTTGTTCACTATTTAAGCTCTTCTTTATTTCTTTTCACAAGCTGGAGGCTTAGCTGGGTGTGTTCTTTCATCCTCCCCAGGTTACCACTTCCTTTATTCCTTTTATTTCTGTGAGCACAGGACTTGGCTCCAATGAAACTTTGTTTTTCAAACTGTGTATTTTCTTTGTCCAGCTTGCTCCTTCCTTTTGTAGATCCACATAAGAGTGACTACTAATAACCACATGACATAGTCAAATTTGGGCTGTCTTGAGATCTCATCTGTCAAAGCCATTAATCCAAAACTCTTGAATTTAGTCTCAAGCAGACTTTAGGACAAAGACAAAAAGCAGCCACTTTCTTTGCCAAAATATCACAAGAATGGTCTGTAGGCTTTTTACTAATATTCTTCCCTTCTGAAACTTCTTGAGCTTGTCTCCCAACCATTCAAATTGTCCTGAGCACCACTGGCTTCCATGCTTCTACTAGGAGGGCCCATGAAGCACTGAGTGTAACCTTCAGAGCTGAGGGTCTCTCCTCACTGCTTGGATGAAGACACTGACGCTCAGGGGGACGGTCCGCTTGAAGGCCTTCTGAGAAGGGGCGCCATTCCCTCTGTGTGATTTCACTCAGCCTCAGTTGTCAAAGATGTACTGCTGCTGTTCTTCCTAAGGTACAAAAAGTGAATTAAGCATTTTAGAACACTTTCATCAAAGAACGAAACAAGTACATATTGCTTTACTCTTTGCTTTTCAGTAATGGGGTGGTAGGCTGTAAATCTTTGGATATTTGAAGGAGACTAAGGGACAAAAAGTTAAAAGAAAGGAGACTGGAATATGTGCAAATAAGGAAAGAAGAATAAAATAATAACGCCTAATAATATCAAACAGTCTATCATTAAGTGATAAAACATGCATTTCCCACAGACTTCCTTCAGATATTATGGAAATTTCATGCTCACATGTCCTAGTTAGCTTTAATAGTCACCTTGCCGCAACCTGGAGTCATATGAGAGGAGGGTCTCAATAGAGGAGCTGCCTAGGTCTCACTGACCCTTGGGCATGTCTGTGGGGCTGTCCTGATTGTTCACTGATGCGGCAGGGACCAGCCTACTTTGTGTTGTGCCATTCCTCAGCAAGTAAGCCAGTTAGTGAGCAAATCCTCTACCGTTCCCGGTGTAGTTCTTGGGTTGGGAAGTGAGTTCCTTGGTCGGAGGTAAGGCTGCATGAAATTGCATCCAGGCCTACCTTGACTTCCCTCAATGATGGACTATAACCTGGCATTTTAAGTTGAAGTAAGCCCTTCCTTTTCTCTGAGTTGCTTTTGGAAACAGGAACACAGGAACATAAAAGGAACTGGATTACCCAGTACGTTTGTGGAATGCTGATTCTTAACAATTGATGTTAGTTTATTAAAGCCTCTTAAGAGTTCATAAACACAATTGACTTAGTTTAAGCCAGTTTCCAGATTTATTTGAAACGTTAACTGTGCTAGGATGGGGTATGTAAAGCCAGAGTGAAGACTGCTGGGTAGGGGTCCCGAGGAGAAGGAAGCTGAGTGGCAGCCAGCATGGCTGAGGCAGCCCTGCTGAGGATGCCAGACTAGGAAGGAGAATGGGCAAAGGGGTGGAGTTAGCATCATAGACAGGCCTGTCAGTCAGCTGTCAGTCAGTAAATGCTTGCAGAGTGAACACATGAGCAAAACTCTTCCAGTGGCAGGCAGTAGGGATATTGGCTTGACTGGGATGAAAATGTTGGGAGAGGTTGACATGACGCTGAAGAGGCAGGTCTTGTCAGGTTGTGGAGCATCAAGCTGGGTGTTAAAGACTTGATTCAACAGGGAATTCCTGTTGGTTTCTGCACAGAAGGAGACACAGTGGAAATAGCGTTTGGAGAAAATAACCCGAGAGTGGTATAGGGCCAGACGGGATGGAAAGGGTTGGAATAGGCTGAAAAGCAAAGGGCCTCAGAAAGCAGGTGGAGCGATGGGCTGGCAAGTAGGCCACGTACTGGCTTGTAGACATTGCCTAAGGAAAAGCACAAATACAGGACACTTTTAAATATGAGAAATAAGAAATAAGTGACACTGTGCCCCCTCGGCTGTCTGTGACATCTTGACAAACAGAGGGACAGTGAAGTATTTTCAGAATAGGCAAAACCATTTTTCTACACTTATGTTAAAATGTTACTATTTTTATTAGAGTATGGAATTCATGAGAAATTGTCAGCTAAGACACCAGCTAAGAGAGGGTTAGCATGGATTTCCTGAGTGCTTTTGATGTCTTTGCATTGCAAAAGTTTATGTAAATAATCATGTAAGTTCTCCCAATGCATCTGATTCCTGTTAAAGTCTCCATGAACCTTCACTTAGTTTTCTGGAAGAGAAGACTGCAACAGTGTTCAGTCAAATGCTTAGATGCTGATCTTCCTTTGCTGCCAAGGATTTGGTGATTTCTCTGCTTTCTGCTTCCCGAAGGGCAAAATGTTTTCCAGAACCATTACACATGGGGAAAAGTTCCACAACAATACATCTCAGATATCTTAAGTAACATCTATTTAAACATGCTGATGGAACGATAAGATACATTATCATTGCTTAGCAGCTTCGGTGTTCAGATTCCCTTAAGGGCTTGAGGTGAAATCCTTCACTCTGTGATCCATCAGTGGAAATGATGTCTATATCAAATTCAAATTATGAAAGTGGCACATAATGAGTCCTACAAAGCCATGAGTTCTATGGCCGTTATGGCAAATGTTTTAATAAGATAGGGACTAAAATGAAAAATCTCCAGGAAATTTCAATTGCTAGTACACTCTCAAATTACTGTTTTTACTTTTTATAACAGTTTAATAGCAGGTTTTTGTAGCATTTAATGTTACAACATCCCCCCCCCCCCCCAGACCCTAGCAGATGCTGGGAATTGAACCCAGGGACTTGAGTATGCTAAAAACACATTCTACCCCTGAGCTCTGCCCTTTTTCCCCCAGTGACTGACTTAACTCCAAAAGTAAAGCACGGTCACACTAAGCTTACTCATAGATTCCAAACTTTGCATGGACCTCTGGAAAATTTGCCTTGAGAGGTCTCTTTGTATGTCTTGCCCCATCCTTGGTGTTTTCAGTCCTTAATTGATAATTCCTTTGGGAGAGGCAATACTGGGGATTGAACCTAGGGCTTTGCATATTCTGGGCAACCTCTCTGCCACTGAAATATATGCCCAGTTGAAGTGAGCGTAGGTTTGGTGTGTCTGGGACCAGAAGGGCCACACCTGGACACGTGATACTCCCTACCAGAAACCAAATGTGTTCATCATGAAGTTCCCAGTCTCTTTTGCCCTGTCATGTGTCATGGGGTCATGGCTCTCCTGTTTCATGGCAGCAGCTTTATTCCAGCAGATTCTCAGGACTAGACCTCAGGATGCCTACTGGGCTCCCTGGCAACTGAGTGAGAAATGGAGCAACAGCATTTTACAATGTGAAAACCTCAGGTACATAGCTGGGGCTTTTCCAGCAATGGTGGCAGGCCTGCAAACGAGTTTTCCAAACAATAGGAAACAAACTGTGAGGCAGTTTAGCCTTCAGTTACAAATTCAAAAGGACACTTAGCTCCTGCTCTTCAGCCCTCAGAGAAATCTTATTCCTCTCAGCTTCTAAACTTGAAGGTTTGGGGCAGAAATTATTGAGAATTCCTAACAGTTATAAAACAAATCTTGGGCAATTAAAACAAAGGTCTGCCTTCGCGCATGCGTCTTAGATGCACACCTGGAAAAAACTATCTTGGTAGATTTGACTGATAAATAGGTTGGAAGGGAGATTCACGGCATGCCAGTTTGACAGGACACCTTGACTGGTGGTAGGAACAGAGGGTCTGGGGTGACCTGTCCCCGGGAAACGAAAGGGCCGGATGTTTCCAGTCATCAGTCACGCCTGGAACAGCTGTTTTAGGTGCGGAAGTCTAACTGATGTGGGCACGGCCCCCTCAGCTAGGTGGCTGGAGGTTGATGTGTTTTCCTGCAGTGGGGGAGGAAACGTCCAAGCCACTCAGGCTTTGGGTTGTGATGAGCATGCCATTCTAGACAAAGGTATGCGTGCAGGGGCCGGGTAGAGGGCATATTTCTGAAGTACGTTTTAAGAATGTATTACTAAAGTCTGAAATCTAAAGGTACAACAAGATGTCTCCCAGGATCTCTTAGTTGATAGTTTCAGCTAAGGAAAACTCCTGTTCACAAGGTGTGCAACTCAGAGGCCTTCTGACATTAGACCCTTTGTAGACTTAGAAACCACGCAGCTACATTTTGGCCCTTCAGATGTTATTTTAATTTATGGTTGGCACACATCCTTAGCTTTGCAGAATTTTCCAGTCATACCAAAGTAAACTGGATGGTTTAAAAATGTGATGCTGAGTTCTCAAGCCAGGGTCCAATTTAAGGAACTTGCTTATGAAAGAATACTTATACTGGAGCTCAGACTTCGAAGGTACCTTCGTCCAGGATGTGGCACATTCCAGGGACAAACTCCCAAAGGGCGAGTTCTGGTGTTCCCCCTCACCTGGCCAGTGCCCACTGCTTCTCATCAGATAGAGTAGGGAGCTCCAGGACAAATTCGGGCAAATTTGAGACTCAGAAATGTTCCCTACTCTCTTTTTGGTGTTTGACAGGCTTGTTATATTTTATTTTTTTATTTTTCGAGAAAGGGTTTCTTTGTGTAGACCTGGCACTTGCTCTGTAGATTAGACTGGCTGGCCTTGAACTCAGTGTGTGTGTATATGTATGTTTGTGTGTGTGTATTATATGTGTGTGTATTATGTGTGTGTGTGCTGTGTGTATATAGTATGTGTGTGTATTTTGTGTGTGCATTGTATGTCTGTGTGCATGAGTGTGTGTATACGTGTGTGTATATTGTATGTGTGTGTATTATATGTGCATGTTTTGTATGTGTGCATATTATTGTATGTGTGTGTATTGTGTGTATGTGTATAGCATGTGTGTGTATTGTATACGTGTGTGTATTGCATGTGTCAGAGAACAACCTGTGGGAGTTGGCTTTCTCTCTCCTTTCATCATATGGGTTCAAGGGACTGAGCTCAGGTTGTCAGCAAATGTCTTTTTCTGCTGAACGATCTTGCTGGCCCCAAGAGGAATTCTTTGAAGACTAAGCTAGTTGTATAAAGAAACTTTCCCTTAGAGAAATTTCATTTTCTTTTTAAAACTTCTGGGGGTAAAATATGGTAGGAAATGCTATTAGAGGCGGTCTTAAAGAGAGTTGACAGGCTCAGTGGCAGCAACCAGTCTGACCTTCACCAAAGGAATAAAGGTGGGTGTGGGGTTAATCTTAGGTTTACTTGATGGATTTTGATGCTTTGTGAGTCCAAATCCTTTTCAAAACTAGCTCCATGTCTCCTTGAGAAACAGGTTTGGCTGGGGCTGGAGATGGTTTAGCAGTTACAGAGCATTTGCTTCTCCTGCAGAGGACCTGGGTTTAGTTTCTAGCCTCTACACGATGTCTCACAACCATCTCTAATTTCAATGTCAGGGGAACCAACATGCTCCCCTGGCCTCTGCAGCTCTGCATATGTGAGGTATATTTACATGCAGGCAAAATACTCATACATGTAAAAATCGGTTTTAAAAAAAGCAGGTTTGGATTTTCTTGAGTTTTTCTTAGTTTTAGAGAGGTAGTTTCCCAAAAGAAAGGCAAAAAGGCCTTATAATTTTGACTTGCAGGCTGAGTCCCAGCAGGGCTGAATATAAAGCAGAAGAAAGCATGTGCGCATTCCTTCCCCAAGCAGCATTCTTTATCCCTCCAGATTCCTGTCACAAAAGAATTTGGCTAAATACAAAGACCCCGAGGTACAAAAAGACTTTTAAGAGCCACCCGCAGTCTGTGAGTGAGCTGCAGCCTGGTGCTCAGGTTAAGAAGTGTTTTCTTGAGTCACAAGCAAGTTAAAAAATAAATAAATTACAGCGTGGGGGAGGTGAAGTGCGAGTTAAGCTCTGTCCAGGAAACTCAGAGAACATGCTTAGTGCAGTGTGCAACCTGAAGAGATCACCATTAAGGGATCTTTGCACTGTGAATGCTCACAGTGTCAAATGACGAGCTTAGAGCAGAGTCAATAGTGTACACGACCCATTTCAATCTCAGTAATTTTGGCAAGTATAGCATTAACATTAGAGGCTTTATAGCAAAATATTAAATATGAAATAAGAAAATGAAGAGTAATTGCAGGGCTCGTGGCCCACATTCTATTCCTGTGACTGCAGTTTGGATGCTTGCAGCACCCTGTAATTGAGCAGTCCTCAATAATTTTGTGAGTATTCCCAATATTAGAAGGCTTACAGCTGTGCTAAATTTACACTAGCAGCTGGGTGATTTGTCCTGCGTCCTGGAATTTTCCTAGCATGTTGTTTGTTGATTATAAAGGCCCTAGGATGTGAGGGGTGGAGCTTGTAATTTTTAAAAAGATTTTATTTCTATTTATGTATATGGGTATGTGTA
Organism: Uromys caudimaculatus; assembly: GCA_028551405.1. NCBI lineage: Eukaryota > Metazoa > Chordata > Mammalia > Rodentia > Muridae > Uromys > Uromys caudimaculatus. The sequence goes on from CM052701.1 coordinate 56,308,103, forward strand.
TGCATATGTGTCTGTATGTGCATGTATGTTTGGAGCTGTAGTCATGGCCAGTTGTAAGCTGCCTGATCGAACTCTGGGAATCAAAGTCTGCTCCTCTGGAAGAGCATGCATCTCTTCAGCCTGGGACTGGCTTTAATGCAGTATTACTCTGTTACACCATAGGAAAGAGGGCCATAGCTTTGTCAATGGTGACAGTCTTGGCCATAGCTTATGTCAATGGTAACAGACTTGGTGCCATGACTTGTTATTCACTCAATATCTGAAGCAACATTTCAGCAGGTAAACACCAAGAAAAGTACGTTAACTGGAAGACAAGAAGAAGATCTGTTTGTCTGAGGCAGGGTTTTATCTCTATGTAGTCGCCTGGCCTTAGCAGGATCCTCCTGCCTTTCCTGTCTTTTTATGCATCATATTTTATCTGTCATGCTGATAGATTGCTCTATTAAAAGCTCTGTTAATTATGGCCAGGTTTCGTGATTCCTGTTTTATTTCTGTCGGTTTAATACAACCAGGTACCCTGTATGATGAGAGGCACATAGCAGCCCTGGGGAGATTGCTTCTTCTCCCCACAGATAACCCTGGCAGTGCCAGCTGTCCATGGTGCCTCTTAAGACGTCTTGAACTTTGCTTTTTTGTTCTGGTGGTGGGTAAGGAGCTGATACCACAACTCAACCTGTTGTACTGTGGGGAGCCAGTCCTGCTTCCTGCTTCCTGGAGAATGATGGGAATGTAAAAATTCTTTATCTGAATTAGAAATGGGTAAATTTTGTATGTTGCAACTTGTTACTGTCCTTCCGCATCCCCCGCCTGTGGTTGCTTGAAGCCCGCTGGTCTCTAAACATTTCCAGCTGTCCATGGAACTTCACCAGGAGCACATGTGCGGCGTTAGTGTTCTTCACGTGTGCTGTGGAGGAAGGGGAACTTTGGAGTTGATCGTTATTGTTGAAGCTTCTCTGAGAGCACCCCTTGTGAGAGTTGAGTAGCTGCGGACACCTATCTTTATCTTTCCCCTAGCTTTTAGTTTTTGTTCGTTGTGTTGCAAATCCCAGTAGAAGATACCAGCTGGATAGTTAGGGATCTGATGTCAGCATGTAGAGAGTTTAGTAAGCTTATCTGTTAAATTTTAGCTAACACTGATAGAAAGAATGACATGGGGGAGGGGAAGGACTGACTCATGAGCCCCATGCATTTGCTAAGATCTATTTCCACTTAATGTACAAACTAGTAGCACAGTAGAGCTTAGCTGGTGAGCTTTGTGGAGAACGAGCAGATGAAGCTGCAGGTACAGTGGAAGCAGAGGGGAGGCCACATAAGGAGTAGTTTAAGAAATATTGTATAATTTAAAAAGGATTTATGTATTTTTTATGTATATGAGTGCTCTATTCTTGTGCACACCAGAAGAGGGAATTGGACTCCATTACAGATGGTTGTAAGCCACCATGTGGTTGCTGGGAATTGAACTCAGGACTTATGGAAGAGCAGCCAGTGTTCTTGCCATTGCTACAGCCCCCAAATACTGTATTTTAAATGAATGATTAAAATTATTGCTAAGCTAAGTATAGTGGCACATGCCTTTAATTTCAGCACTAGGAAGCAGAGGAAGGTAGATCTCTGTAAGCCAGAGGGCAACTTGGTCTACATAACGAATCCCAGGCTAGTCAGGACTACATAGTGAGACCATGTTTCAAAAAAACCAATAACCAAAACCAAACAACATAAAAACTATATTCAGTGCAAGTTAATGAGTGTCTTGATGATGTCAGGTCTCAGAGGACTGTGTGACAGAGGGTCAAGTTTTCTTTCTGCTGCCATAGACACAGACACACAGCACTCAAGCTCTCCAAGAAGTTCCTCCCATGTATTAACGGGGTTGACCCAAGTGCTCCACAGGTTCCCTTCCAGCTTAGGTTGTCTGTTTCTCTGATAATAACAGGCTCCCAAACAACACAGGCAGATGGGACCTAGGTAATGCTCCTTAGGCCTAGTGGGGTAGCAGAGGAGACCACTAACTATGCCCTCGAAGATTCTCTCCACCGAGGCTCCCATGTCTACCTCCTTCATAAGAATCCCCCAGTAACCTGAAGATGGGTTCTGCAAGGTTCAGGAACAATTTATAAAAGTACTGATTGGAACACCTGAAGATGTGATTCCCTTCCTTCCTGTGGCTTTGTTTCTCCTCTTTCCTAGTGTTACCTTCCAGCATCAGCTTACTCTTAATTACTTAAATCTTTCTTATTTGAGGCCTAAGAGTAATTTAATTTAAATTACATATATACATAAAGTAACTACTTTTGTTTGCCCCCCTCACCCCCATGATGCTTTTCTTTTATCCAGTCAACACATTCCTTCTGAGTTTCTCCCTCAGGTAACTTATTACGTTCTTGTATGACAAACATGGCAAGGCAGCCTTGGCCATTGGCCAAATGGCACAGCATGATCGAAACATCGCTATATGTGTCGTTTTGGTTTCTAAACATTGTAGTTCTTTTTATTTGTGTATGCGTGCGTGTGTGTGTGTGTGTGTGCGTGTGTGCGTGTGTGCGTGCGTGCAAGCACGCGTGCAAGTGCTGGATGTCCAGATTGAATATTGTTCTCAAGAGCCATCTCCCTTGTTTTTTATGAGACAGAGTAACTGGGGTCTGGGGCTGCCAGTTAGGCTCCGGAGATCCCTCTCTATTCACCTTCTCAGCACAGGGTACACACATCACCACCCCCATCTTTTTAATGTGGATGTTAGGGTTGAACTCAGGTCCCCAGACTTGCACACACACACACATGCACACACATACACACACATACACACACACCAATAAAAATAAATAAAACAAATCTTATTTTATGAAAGAATGGATATGGAAAAACAAAGCCAGTCTCCATGCTTATCTGTAGCGCATGCATGGGTGTCTATGCTGGTAAATAGCCAACATTTTACTGTGCATTCATTCTTTGTATTTGTGATTTCAAATATGGAGGGTATTCTTCTTACGTCACTGTGTTCTGTAAGGAAGAGCCAAAAGGGCAAACCCCTGAAAAGTATAGGACTCGTGTGAACCCCTAGCATCTTCACTCTGATTGCAATAGAAAACACAGCACACCCCTTCCAAGTAAGTGCAGCCTCTGAGAAGCCACAGTTGTAGAGTCCTGGGTACCAGCTTCTAATTTCCTTTTGTTTTTACTCCTGGAATTACATGTAGCTGAACTTGTTTGTTCCAATGACAGGCCAGGCGTGCGGGTTCCCAGCTTTCTTTTCCGTCGTCGCTGGTGAGACTTGGTAGAGCTATATTTAAGAGAAAGGAGTCAGAATAAGAAAGAGCCTGTTCTTGCTCCTCACCTCCAGTGCGTGCCTCCTGAATTCCTCTAGAGCCCCTGCAGGCGGGCCTCCAGGCTTGGCAGTGAGCTCCTGGTGCAGCTTCAGCAAAAACGTTGGTTGGGAACCGAGAGACTGTGGTACATGCTGAACCTGAATCTTGGAGCCACCCCCTCCCCCTTCCCTTTCTCATTTCACAACACTCAAATTCCACGGACTACATTTAAAATCCGAGTACTCTCTGTATCTGTTTTCAGCATGCAATGTTAAATCTTCAGTAACCGGGTATTAGGTTTTTTTGTTTTTTTTTTTTTATAATTTAGGAAGAAGGAAAAAGAATGATGGGGTTTAAGTAAGGCTCCTGTCAAAATGGAGCAGATTTGCTAGTCAAAGTCACATGCACATATGCAGAATAAATAGTTCAGTCTTTTCGTTTCTCCAAATTTTGTTTCTTCCTAGCGCCCCTGTCCTTCCCTCTGCTCTCAGTCCTCCTTGTGGACCAGTCAGTCACAGTGGTGGTTTGTGCTTTCTCACTGAGATGTTTACGTGTAACCAGAATACACAGAGGGAAACGGATACAAGTGTTCAACACTAGCGTGTAGGCGGATTTAAGCACTCACACCATTTTCTAGTGAAGGGGAAAAAGTCTCTGTCCAACACAAGTAACTCTTATTTCTCTGTTTGCTATATTTTCAATTTCACATATGAGGACTATACTTCCATTATGACCCAGCTATTCCATTCTCGTCATATGCTCAAAGATTTGACATCCTACTCCAAAGACCCTTGTTCAGCCGTGCTCATTGCTACATTATTCATAGGAGCCAGGAAATGGAAACAAATGATCACTACTGATGAACGGACAATAAAGCCTGTGGTACACACACACAACAGGATACTATATAGCTGTAAAGAAAAAAATGGAACCATGAGATCTGCAGGTAAAGGGGTGGAACTAGACAATATTGAAGTGCGTAAAGTAACTGTGTTTCTCTGTGTGTAAGGAGTCAACTTGACATAAGCTATAGTTGTCTGAGAAGAGGGATCCACAGTTGAGAAAATATCTCCATAGGATTAGCCTACAGGCAAGCTGATGGGGCATTTTCTTAATTAGTAATTGATGGGGGGCCCGGCCTGTGGCGGGAGGTAGCACTCCGGCGCAGGTGGTCCTGGGTGGTGTAAGAACGTAGGTTGAGAGAACCATGAAGAGCAGCAGTAAGCAGTGTTCCTCTAGGGCCTCTGCATCAGCCCCTTCCCTGGCTCCCCTCAGTGTTGTCAGAGAGCTGTAAGCTGAAGCCAGCCCTGTCTTCCCCAACTTGCTTTTGGTCAGGGTGTTTTATTGTAACAACAGAAAGCCTACCTAATTTAGTAACCAAGACCCAGAGAGACAAATGTGGCACAGCTCTGTCTTATCCATGGTTCCTGCCTTCAGATGTGAGTCGAGCACCTAGAAAGTAAAAAGGGGATTTGGTGTTTGGGGCAGAGCTGGATGGGAGGGTGGCTAGTCACATGTCAAACGTGGGTGCTGTGAGGTGGGGTTGGGAACAACGGAATGGGGGGAAGCTTGCCTGGGCAGAAGGGAGGAAGCGGGGATAAAACTTCTGCTTGTTTAATGTTGTGAAATAAAATACTCTGTAATGTTAAACCGCCAGGAACCGCTAAGGGCTCGCCAGGCGCTTTGCCTACTAGCCGCATGCTTCCTTTGGTTCTCCTCCATTCTGACTCCATGCTTCTTCTGTCCTTCCTCCTCTTAGCTGTGCCTCTCAGAAGGCGGAGGGCATGGCATGCCCTGCAATGTGCTTTAAACCTGTTTACAGGGAAATACGGTATCAAGCTATTTTGAGAATTTTTCTCTTTGATGCACATATCTGTTCAAATTGGTAGCAAACGTTCTCCTGTGGGTCCTTGTGGAATTTAAAAATATTCTTGGGAAAATATTAGCAGATATTCTTAAGCACTTTTTGTGAATCAGCCTTATTGAAGACCGAGAAAAGATGAAGGATCAAGAATATTATTTCCAGATTCTGTAATTTGCATGGTCAAGGGAGTAGCTCACCAGCTTTCTATTTGCTATAAAACATTCTTCTTCACCACTGGTGCCAAATACTGTTAATTCCAAAGATGGGAGAAAGACCACTGGCCCAAGTCATCATGGCCAAGTTAATTAAAGCAGGCAATTGATTAAAGCAAACTTTTTTATTCCTGTGCTCAGGCTGCCTCCTACTAAGGTCAGGGTTAGAGAGGTCATCATTGGATGTGAGGAAGACAAGGCTTTTCTAGCCCAGGGGTGGGGGTTTCTAAAAGGAAGATTTGGTGGGCAAAATAGGTGGGGTTACAGAAGAACATGAGCATACCAAATTAGTCATAGCAACTTCCTGAAACCAAGACATGATGGCACGGTGGTTATAACAACAGGTAGCCAAAACAAGGTAGCCATAGCAACCCTTTTGAAACATAGGTAGGGTTGCAAGATGGCTATTAACCCACAGATTTCTCTGAGTGACTTTGTTTGGGTAGACTCCTATTCTCTCCTGGTTGTTTGCCAGCACCCTTCTCTAACCTTCTCAGAAATGATAGGAAAATATTACAGAAGCCATTATCAGTTTGGCTGTTTTTACTATTTGCTTCTAAGAACCCCAATGGATGTGGAATTTGACACAGGGAACGGCTACAGGAAGTAGAACTGCCAGGACATGGGTGAGAGCTGCAGTTGCTGTTTGGGTTCGTGGGAGCTGATGGTAGTGATGAACCTAGCTGTGGCAGGGATGGGATGTAGGCACACTATAGCACACAGAGGAGATGCTGCGAGGGAGACTGCATGAGTTACTAGGATGGAGTGCACAGGAAGGAAATGCTCTTAGGCACATGAGGGGCTTCCATCAAGGGATGAGGACCAGGAACATCGAGGCAATGCGGCCACTGCTTCTTATAGAGACAGGTGGTTAAAGAGAGAACACGAGCTAAAATCCCCAAATTCCCTATCTTAGTGTGGATCAAAATGGAAACTATTCCAACGACTGCATATAAAGAATTCTCTTACAGAATTTTGTTTTGAAAAGGTGAAAAGCCAAATTCAGTTTACCAAATCACAGTGTTGGTTAAATCCCTTAGGTTAAAGTTTTGGCACATCCAGAGGGTAGGACCTAAAAATAGGCAAGGGATACAGTAGAATTTGGTGAACTCAGTTTACCCTTAAGTCCCCAGAGTCCTTTAAGCCATCCCTGCTACCTAAAGAAACCCCGTGCCTCCCTCTGCTGGGGCTCTTCTTGTGTTGATAGAAATCTCCACCTTCTGGCTTCGGCTGTGTTATTAAGGCGGATCAGTTTTCCTCATTCACTTTGTGAAGCTGTAATTACTATTAGATCCCAACATTCTTTAAAACGCCATCGACAAAGGAAAAGCCAGGAGGCAGCGTATGGTGTTAAAAAGTTGTGAAACCTTGCCAATTATCACTGACAGAACAGCCAGGGAGCATGTAAGGCAGTCACACTGAAAGGTTCCAGAAGAAAAATACAGTTTTAGATAGGTTCAGTTGACGGCCATGGAAGTACTTGGCTAGAGATTCTGGATTCAGTATGTGAACACGAGTAGACGGCGTTGGTTCTAATCATTTCTTTGCTTTGTTGACTAAAAGTTGAACCTTAGCTCCAAATGAGATGCTAAGAATCCCTGTACATGTTATGGGAACACAAATACCAACACCCAAAGCTAAGACGGATGCAAGGGCTGGGGATTACTATGATCCTGGGGACCTGTGTGCCAACTGCATTCCTTAAGAGGGTCCTGATGGATACTTTTAGACAAGAGCTTGGAAGATTAAGTGATGAGGGACCACAAGCATCTTTGGGAATAAGAGACATTTTCTGCACTAGCAGTGATGCTGATGGGTGCTGCTGCTGTTGTTGCTAGGGACATTAGGGACATGCAGCAATGGGTCAGGAGTCCATCACTTTACCACCAAGTGGGTGTAATAGCTGCGTAGTATTCAGCAAGATGCACATTTTAACAGGAATGAGGGATAAGGGTCCTCAGAAATGGCCATCAGTAACTGGATCTCTGTGAAAGAAATAGTCACAGAACTAACTATGCCATCTGGTTTTTATAACACAAATCTCTGTGATTGATTTAAGCTATTATAACAAAAAATTGTGCCCCTTGCCTGTTCCCAGACAGATCAGTTCCTAAACTCATCATCTGTAAACAAGGCATCATGAAAGACTCTTGGATGTATTTCTTTTTTTTTTTTTT
>CM052701.1:56316157-56331215 GCA_028551405.1 Uromys caudimaculatus
CTGGTGAGCTGTGGGGCGTGTCTTTGGCCCTCTGCTGGGTCTTGCGATCTCCGGCGAGGGATCTTTGTCCCGGCGCTGATTAGCTGTGGGGCCCTGTGGCCCAAGCTGAGGTTTCCGGCCGTCTTGGATGTATTTCTTAAAGCAATGGGAAAAGAAAGCATTGAGACCTTCCAGAGACTCCTGGATGTGTGCTCTGTTTGGGATACAGTCTCTGGCTGCAGCAACTCAACTTATGTTTACATCCTTGAAGTGAGTTTGCCTAACTGCGAAAGGCTTCTTTCTTGTAGGCAAATGAGCACATCTTCCAAACAGCTCAAGGGAGTTTACAAAGTAAACACAGTGACTTTGCAGTAACTTTTAGAAGCAACGTAGTAACTTTATGGCCTTACATAGAGTTATGTCTTCTTTAGGACCCTCAACGTTCTGTCTACAAGGCTGTCTGTCATCAGATAGGACACCTTGCTTTCTTCATCTGATATAGTGTGACATCACGCTCATAGGACTTTGGGAGGAAGGTATAGAAGGTGCCATTGATGCCTTGATATATGTGTGTGCTATTGGGAAGGAGACTACTCCCAGCATGCAACAGTGAGCTGCAGTCACCATCCCCACAACCTGAGTTAATCCAGGAACCCTCAGAAAGTGGAAAGAGAGAACAGATTGCACAATGTTATCCTCTGAATTCCACACATGTACTGATCCACACTCACTCCCACTGATGATAAATTCAATTTTTAGGACCTCGAATTGCCAGGTAAAGTAAAAAGTTGTTCTGAGACCTGGAACTGAGATACCATTCATAAAATGCTAGGGCAGGTGTTGCCTTCAGCAAAAGGTTCCAATAACTCGGCAGGCAGATAAAATGGGTGGTGTGGAGACAAGGCAGAGAATCATCCTGGCTGACTGGGGGCCTGGCTTCTCAAAGGCACTTAAGATCTCTATAATGCCCCCAAAGAAATTGGTTTGATTCTAGTGTGACAAAGTTGTAAAGAAACTAATTTATGCATTCACTGAAACATGGATGGACCTAAGAAGTGCAAACATAATTTAAAAATAGGGGAGCTGGAGAAATGGCCCAGCCATTAAGAGCTAGACTCACAACCAAAAACTAAAAGCAAGGGGTCACATTTTTTTTTTTCTGAGAATAAAAAATATGGATTAACACATCTGTGTGCAGCTCATACTTTTTCCAGAAGCAGCATCTTCTTAAATTAAATATTTGCTACATTGTTAACATATCAAAATACTTCTCTAGTCTCTGAGAATAGAGCAGTGAATTGATCCAGACTTCTACACACATGGGGTTTAAGTGCCAGAAGGGAGAGTGTCCAACAAATATGTGAGTCACATGTGGTGCTCCTCTCTTGGCTGGGGGCATGCTTTCCATGATCTCCAGTGGCTGTCTAAATGGTGGCAGTACCAAGCCCAACGTGGTCCATGGTTTTCTATACATACAGATAAAATTTAACTGATGAATTAGGTACCGTGAGAGCTGACAACAAGAGCTAATGATAAAGTAGGGTAAGTACAACAGAAGTCTGTGTGACATCTCGCTGTTGCTCAGAGTGTCTTATTGTGGTGAGGTGAGACGGCTCAGGCGTGTGTAGTAAACCATTCCACACAGCATGAGGCTAAACTGACTTATGTGGGCGGATGCTTCTTATCACAGTGTTGATCATAGCCGAGATGGCTGCTTGGTGGGGGATTCATAGACTGCTGGGCAAACGGATGATTCACCTTCTGGATGGGATGAGAGACTGCTTCATGATATTTTGAACAGTGCACAGTTTAAAACTTTTGAATTTCTGGAATTTTCTTCATATTTTCAGACTGTGTTTGACTATGGTAAACAAAGCCACAGAAACCGTGGATAAGGTGGACTGTTGTAGTGTCCCAAGGGGGTATGTGGTACAGGTGGAGGACCAGGAAGCAGAAAACAGCCACAAGGAGAGGGCACAAGTAGAAAGGGAGGGCTTGGTGACATTTAGACACATGACTGGAAGGGATGAAGACGCATGCTCTGATATCTGGGAGAGAAGCATCGTCAGAAGATGGACAGACAGCAAAGGAAAAGGGCAGTAATGCAGGCACATGAGGCTGGCTGCAGCGAGGGGGAGGGGACACAGTGAGCAGGAGAGGAGGTACAGGGAGAAACCCAACTCCCTAGGACTTGGTGGGAGCTGCGTCGGATGATTCCAGACAGGAGCACACACAGCTGTTCACTTACATTGTGATACGATCACTTGGGATTGAGACTTGGTTTAGGGCAGCACAGGTGACAGCGGAAAGACAAATTGCAGGCGAATGCAGAGACCTGAGGAGAAGGAATGATGGACTTCAGTGGCAGGAAGTGAGAGTGAGGTAGAGCCCGGAGACAGGGTGCGAGTGGAAGCAGAGCCATGTCTCATGGTGTGGGTCTTACAGATGCTACAGGAGAAAAGGGCCATCCCGGGGACCACAGCAGGTTTCATCCGAGCAAGTGAAAGGCAGAAAGTGCTAGTCACTGAGATGGGGACAGCAGGAAATCACTGAATTTCAGGGGCACACTGTAAGTCTGAGAAGAAATATTAACCGGGGAGCTGGAGCTGTGTCTGGAGGAGAGGAGAAGTGCAGCAAGCAAAACCCTGTGCTTGGGGGCCACCACGGTGTGAATGCCAGGCATCACTAGGAGTGAGGAGGAAGAGATAGAAAGAAGAGATTCAAAGATTGAGCCCTTGAGCTTTCCTCAAGACAAAGAGGTTGGGCTACACTGGCCAAGGGGATGGGGAGGAGCAACAGGGAAGAAGGGCAGGGGAGTCAGGAGATAGCGGTGATCTGGAGGCCCAAGGGCAGAGAGAGATCAGTTATGTGAGGCTGGGGTGTATGAGGGGACTGAGCACGGACAGTGGTTTTACAGATGTGGAGGGACTTGTCCCTGGACACGAGCATGTCAGTTAAGAGCTAGATAGGTCTCTGGCAGTAGCTTTAAAAGGATATTGGAGGCAATTTAAGTTTAATTATGTTACTCTTTAAAAATAAAAATTATGACAACTTTTTCATAAAGAAAACGAGAAGCCAAATGTGGTTGTACTAAGCTGTAAGCCCCAGGACTCAGAAGGCTGAGGCAGGAGGATTATCATGATTGTCAAGTTACATAGGAAATGCCTGTATCAATCCCCAACCCATTCCCCACTCTTCCGCAAAAGAAAGAAAATAAGAAATTGTGTGTAATTGTGTGTGTGTGTGTGTGTGTGTGTGTGTGCACACGCGTGTTTCTTAAAATGCAGGAACAGCGGCATTTTACATGTCTGTGGAAACAACCCAGGGATGAAAAGAAAGACAGCGGGAGAAGCAACAGCAAAGCTCTGGGTAGACATTTCTGTGGGTGCTTCCATGCAGTGAGGAGAAGTGTGTCTTTGAGTCTACACCTCCGAGTTCCTGTTTGCCTGTCAGATGCCAGCTAGCTCCCTACACTTAGTGTTAGCACGTGATCTGGGGAGAACTTGTGAACTTACTTCACATACTTGACCTTAAAACATTAATTTGAAATGTAATTAAATGGAAACAAAACTATTATTTTTGTCTGACTTCTAGAGATCACTTTACTGTCATCAGAAGGTACAGTATCCGAGGCTTCCTCTGTGTCTTCAGACAGTATCTTTTTAGTGTATTTGATTAGGTGATCTTTTCAACTACCTCACACTGAGCAGTCCTTATCCCTGCCAGCTCTTGGACAATCCCTGTTCCATCCAAGTGATCCAGCACCAGTTCAGGGGCCGCCCATCATTGGAAATCAAAAGGGAAAAGTGCGACATATTTACTGAAAGTGTTCACAGGAATGTGGAGGCCCTGTTTTGTTCAGTTGAGGTCTATCCTTACAAATAAAGAGCCTTTGAGAATGGCTTTGCTCTGTAAGCGCGTATGAAAGGACACACGTTACTGCATGTTTGTGAGGGTTTCTATTTAAGCACACAAGTAGATGTCTATAATTAAACCTAACCACAATAAAAATGGAATATTATTTGGCTGGTCTCTTGGCAGAACATATTAATCTCTGTGTCTGACTTGCAGTGAATATCACAGGCCTGTGATTCAGGCTTTTTATTCCTCTTGAGTTTGTGCGTGCGTGCGTGCGTGCGTGCGTGACTCTGGAGCATCTTCCCTCAGTTATTATCACTTTTACCCTGAGATGGGGTGAGTCACAGCGTATGGATAGTGACATGGAGAAAACAAGGCACACTTACACCTTCAACAGTGTCTTCTGTCTGTTGGCCCTCAATGGAACCTGAAATTCCCCATGTTAGGGAATTCTTCAGGAGTTAAAAGTATTTTTGTCTGGTCTGCCCAAATTCCAAGCAAAATTGTAATTGGACTGTTACCTTTCAAAGCAGCTCCAAAGGAAGGAAGGGTACTAGGGTTAGACCTATGAGTTTATAGGATGTCACAGTAGCAGGTAGAAGATCTCCCAAAGAAGGGGTCAGCAAGATGGCTCAGCAGGTAAATGGGCTTACTGCCAAACCTGGTGACTTGAATTCAAGCTCTGGGACCCACATGGTAGAAGATAGATACTCCCACTGCATAAATTGTCCTCTGACACACGTACGCACACACACACACACACACACACACACACCATGCACACTTAGAGGCACTAAAGTTTAAAAAGAAGACATCGTGATATCTATAAATCTTCATCAAGTGTCTGTCTTTTGTCAAGCCCTGGGAAGGTATGGAACACAGGATTGAAGAGAACCTGGTTCCCTCTTCAATGAACTTAACATGTGCATGAAGGTAGGCACAGAGGGTGCTGAAAGGGTGGGACCTGGAACTCCACATTGGAGGACTCAGAGGGTGGTTGGCATCCTCTGGACCTCTCTTGTTCACACACTGGCCTCAGGTTTGTGAGATGAAAGGGACATTTGTTAGCAGCTGCTGTTAGCTGTCAAGCCTAAGGAGAGCCATGTGCTGTGGTACCTTGCTGTTGTCAAGGTGCTTCTGTGGGAACAGAACTTAAACTCTCTGAGCAACTGTGGGAAGGTAGCGTGAGGCTGAAGGGGCCTGGCTGCATTGTTTATTAGCTCTGGGCCTTGGATGAAGATATTCAATTCCTCCAAGCCTTACATTTCTTATCATATTATTATGGTGCTATCAACTCTGTCCGCCTCAGCCCTAACTTATCCTGACTCTAGTGCAAATGGCTGATGGCATGGGCTTGTCTGGACACTTGCCTCATAAAGGCCCCGATATGTGAAGGGAAGCAGAGAGGCTCATCCCGACTTTATGTGAAAGGGAATCTCAAATGCATCGTTTATGAGACAGCAAAGCATGCTATGCATGTCCTTCTGCATTTGTGTTCAGTTCTCCAGGCGGCTCTACTGCTGGCTGGAGAATTTAACTTCCAGGATTTGGATGACAGCATAGCTTGCAGCGTGCTACCCACAGCGGATCATTCTCCGCAGCAGTGTGATCTCACTCTGAGACTGGAAATGTAAAAGGACAGTTCACTGAGCAGCACTGTTAATGGGAGTGCTGTGTTTATGTCGGGCTTTGTGTGCCATGCAGAAGGCACAGGGTAATTAGATGCTTCAGATACATGTCTAGACAGGGCAGGACCTCGGGAGTGCTTCAACCCTGGGAAATGCCACAGGTCACTTGTTTGTGACCAGAAACGGCTCTCCTTCATCAACAGATTCAGTGTGAGGTTAGATCTATGGTACACAGTTTCTGACCAGCAGGAAAATCAGAGCTAATGCAATGTGACAGGGCCGAAGGTTTGTCCAACTGGGCTAGGACTATGCCTGGTGTGGCCTGATTTGAAGTGCTGAAAGGGATGGATGTCTTCCAAATAGTTTTCTGCCATCTGGCCATGGGCCTGGATTCCCTTCCTAGAATCAGGGCTTTGGGTTACGTCATTCTGATTCACAGGCCTCCTCTAAATGCCAGTTTGTTCCTTGAAAGAGTTACATATTGCAATCTCAGGAGGGTGATGGGGAAGCACATTTTGGACAGGTAGGCTCTGAGAAGAGGCAGTGGGAAACGCTTTGGAGTTTTGTCTAGAGGACATTTCCTGGGGACGGTGTGCTTGGATGGAGAGGGGAGAATCGGGCAATGGGGGAGGGGTGCTGGTGCATTAGGGTCTGGGGGGGGGGGCGGACAGTGGATGCCTGTGTTTGTGAAGAAAAACAGTCCTGTTCCCTACATGCCCTCACATTCTCTCATGGAAATCTCCTTTTGAACAAAGATAAACATATCTTGACATTAGCCCCTTCCTGGTTACTAACTTTGGTACTTTCTGGTACTGGAGATGTAGTTGGCCTCACAGCAAGGTGGCAGAGTCGCCTTTTATCTTTGTCCTGTGTTGGCTTCTCCCAGCATTTAATGGTCTCTGCAGCCTCTTGAATCCAGCAGGATACATGCTAATCGGCTCACTGAAAAATGTGTGAGCTTATCTATAAAGCACCATCCATTCTTGGTACCTCAGAGAGACCCTCAAAGCTAAGGGCCAGTGGAACATGGACAGTGCAAACTTCAGTGTGTAGCTTCCTGAGAAAGCTCATCTCGTAGCTGGGGCCGCCAGCACAGAAGATGCTGCAAGCTCACATCCTGGTAGTGGCTGAAATGGCACCTGTCCCACACCAGGCTTGCACATGAGCAGCCTTGCATGTGCCTTCCTTGCTCAGTACAGCTGCTTACTCCTTAGTGTTTCTTGAACCACTGCTTTGGAGTCTGTTTGATGCTAGCATTTTTATTTATCAGTGAGAAGTCTGAGTGGGAGGCTTTTGTGATTTGTCCAATTTCTAAAAAGCAAATGAAAATGAGGGCAGATTTAAACTTAGAAATAACTGCTTCCCCCTGCTACTCTATGTTGTTGTTAAGTGCATTTCCTGTCCCTCTGGGGAGGAAACAATAGTTTCTAGAAAGATACTGTGCAAGTCTAAGGAGCATTTCATGGAGGCCTTTTCCCATATAGCCACGAGAATCCACATGACATATAAAACAGCATGGAGAAAGGATGCTGGAGACACATGTGGGATGCAGAGGGATGCCATGTGTTTGCATGGCTTGCCTGCTCTTGCTTTGGAGACACATGTGGGATGCAGAGGGATGCCATGTGTTTGCATGGCTTGCCTGCTCTTGCTTTGGAGACACATGTGGGATGCAGAGGGATGCCATGTGTTTGATGGCTTGCCTGCTCTTGCTTTGGAGACACATGTGGGATGCAGAGGGATGCCATGTGTTTGCATGGCTTGCCTGCTCTTGCTTTGATTTCTGGAGGAGGAGGGGCTGTGAGGGGATGCTTCCGTTAACCTAGCCTTGTGTTCTGCCGGCAGAAGGCAAGAAACCCTCCTGTCTTCGCAGTGGACAAGCCTTAGCAACCGAACAGCATTGCATGGTCTCCCCTTCACCTCATGCTGGTCTTTCCTTTTCTGTTTAGCTATGATTTTGACTTTCTTACCCTGGCTCAGTTCATATCCTCCCTCTATGCTCCTTTTGGCTGCTCTAGATAAATGTCCCCCCAAGTCTTCAAAGAATTTTCTCCTTCTACCCTGCCCTTGGGGTCATACTCTGCCACTCAGGTCTCAGCAATGAGTAGGAATAAGTTATTAAGCCCCGAACCCCAAGGATCCGCAAGTACCACTTGCTTTCAGTAACACTGATGCTACTGGGCATAGCTCTGTGGTCCTTGTATGCAGTGAGCACTGCTCTGGGAGCCCTGTAGACCAGTTTTTAGAGTTCATTGTTGCTGTGCCCTTCACCCTCAGAACATTGCCTGGACTAGGAAACTGTTGCCTTTTGTCTCTGTTGGGAACAGCAGAGCATGGAGAAATGCTTTGACTCTTACCACTTAATTATTCAAGAAAACAACCGAGAAATAGAAGAGGGGTGTAGCTGATATGGTCAGTGCTGGCAGGCAAGTGTGACTGATGGTTTGATATTGTGAGACATCTCCAGGGGTGTCATAGCAGTAACTGCCTCCCGGGGGAAGGACTTGGCTCGGTGCCTTCCTCACTACTGGCTGAGCTTGGCCTTTAGTGTTAATTCTCCTTCACTGATTATCACATGTGTGCAGTTCTAGATGGACAGACTAAATCTCCTCACGTTGGAGTGTTTTAGTGGCAGGGCAGCCTGGATCCTGGACATGGTGCTGTGAGGAGATTTCTTGGCCACCCGAAGGGTTACTCAACTCTTCCCGTTCCTAAGGTTGAACACTGGTTCTTTTGTGAGCCTAGGTGTGTGTTCTTTCTCATGGGGGAGGGACATCCATATAAATCATCTCACAAGCCAGAGGAGTGAGCTATCCTTGGGGCAGCTATGAGTGAATTGTGGCCCCATCTCTGGAAAGCAGAAGTACTTATGGTCCTTAGTGAAGGCCTTGTCCAAACTCTTGATGGGGTGCGTGAGGCCAGGTACTACCTTCTAGGCTAAGCCTTTGTCTCTACCTTGATTTTGTAACACTAAATGCCTCCTCAGTGCCATATGTGAGTGGATATCATTTATCTTTTAAACCTTGTTGATCTGAGTTGGCCTTAGATGAGTTCTTCTGCAAGGTGACCCTGTACTGAGCAACCATCTCAGTCCACCCAAGAACTGTTGTTGAAGATCTCAGGGGCGGTGTTTGAATGGTACCACAGCTTTGATTCAAAGCTTGGTTACAAGCACAGGGTAACAAGCTGTAGAGAGGCAGCCCCTGGGAGCCTAGAGATGTTCCCGAGGGCTCAGTGACATATAGTATTTCCAGTTTACTCACTACCCAGCTCACTCCTGGGTAGAGTGAAACAAGATTTGGCTCCACGCAAGGTTAAAACAATTGGCTAATGGACTTCATGACTTCTGTTCCATCATGACCTCTCTTAACTAGAGCCATTCCTCTAGCTACCCATAGCCTTTTTTTTTTTTTTTTTTTTTTTTAAGGTTTCTATAAATTATTACTCATGTGTTGTCAGCAGTGGTTTCAGAGAGTTGTTAACTTATATCTTGGTAACTAAGTAAAGGGTGGAATGTTTTTTTCTGTTGTTGTTTGCTTTGAAGTGGAAACAGTTTTCAATGAAAACTTTTTTATCTTTATTTACTCTTGTCATTGATTAGTTAGAACATTCTGTCTCCCCACCCATTCTCCCTTGTGATATGGAATTGGTTTTTTTATATGGTGTTTTTATACGGTGTTCTTTAGAAACTCTGTTGGGGGAAAATGCCTGACAACTTAAGCTCACATCAAAGCCCTGGATTGCTTTGCAAACCTCTAATGGTGGATTTTACGGTTGTTTGTGCTACACACCTAATCTCAATGGCTCTGTCAACAAATCTGTTGCCAAATAACTAGAGAATTTTATGGCTGGGGAAACTGTAGCTTAGTGCAGGAGCAGAGGTAGCAACCGGGGCGAGGCAGCCCGCATCTGCTTCATCTCCAGCAACCAAAAGTTTTTTCTGAATCAAATTTAATTCCTATACCAGACTGGCATTGTCTGGGTGGAGGAGCAGAAATGGCGGGCACCCTGGGGATGGAGCTGGAGTTGTAGTGTTTTTTTTTTTTTTTTTTTGAGTTGAAAGAAAGGGGGATTACATTTGTCTAAAACAGATCTAATCTGGGCAAAAGTTTGAAAGCAAGGGAAATGCTTGGTGGAAGAGTTGGGTTTTGTTTGTTTGTCTTGTTTTTTTGTTTTTCCCTTGTGACAATGGATAGAACAAGAACATCGGCTTGTGAAAAGACACAGGGAGCATGAAAGAGAGAGACATTGTTTACAATGAGTCCCAGTCAGACGCTGGACTAAGGCCATCTGTGTTCAACAAACCCAGCTCTACTACTGGGCAGCTGTAGACATTGGGCATTATTTAATTTATTGGTGTCTCACTTTCCATGTATATAAAGTGAGAACAATAATAAGAACAACATCTATCTCTTAGGGTCACTGTAAAGTTTAAATGAATCAACGCATGTGACATGCCCAGGGAAATATCTGGCTTAGAGTAAGTACTTAGTGGATGTTAGTTACTATTGTTCTGCAAGACATCAGATGGTGTTAGCAAGACTAGTAAGGTGCCTGACAATCAACCCCACACATGCTATATGATTTTCATGATGAAACAAAGCCCAGTACATTTACCCTGGTTATTTTCTGTTTGTATACTGGATAATAAAGAAAGAATATTCAAAACAAAGGAATGCCTCTGAGTTAAATGGGACATATAAAGAATGCATATTCTTCTTAGCAGCCTATAGAACATTCTCTAAAATAGATCATGTAACAGGACACAAGGCAAGTCTTAACAAGCATAAGAAAACTAGAATAACTTCTTGTCTACTCTCGGACTGCAGTGCAACAAATCTAGAAATCAATATCAAAGAAGCTATAGAACATTCAGAAGCTCACAGAGTTAAGTAATATGCCACTACTGAATGGTAAATGGGTTCTTGAATAAATCAAGAAATAAAATTCATAGAACTGAATGAAAATGAAAGCACATATACCAAAATGTAGGGGATACCATGAAAGTAGTTCTTCAGAGAGCTTTACAGTTCCAGGTGACATGTAGAGAAATCAGATCTAAAGCAAATAACTAATGTTGTGCATTAGGGCCCTGGGAAAATAAGAACATGCCAAACTCCACGTAGTGAGAGAGAGAAAATCAGAATGGAAATTAATAGACTAGGGATAGAAACAGAATTCATGAATCAATAAAAGGAAGAATTGTTTCTTGGAAAGATAACCAAGATCAACAAACTGTTAACCAAAATATGAGAGAGAGAGAGAGAGAGAGAGAGAGAGAGAGAGCTCCACACCAATAAAATTAGAGATGAAAGGACAGACAGTGCAGCACATGCCAGTACAATTAAAAGACTATCAGGATATAACTTAAAAAACTTATAGTGTACTGAGTTGTTAAATCTAAAAGATGAGATAATATATCAGACCTTTAACAAGCAATAACATTGAAATAGTGATATAAAATCTCCCACCTAGACAAATCAAGGCCCCGATAGGTTCACCTCTGAATCCTGCAAGACCGTTAAAGACAAACTAACATGTTATCGTTCTCAGACTTCTCCATGAAGGAACGAAAGATGGAATGTTGTTATCAACCTCGCTTACAAAGTCAGCATCACCCTGATACCAAAAGCAGACAGAGACACAACAGCAAGGAAAAGTGTCGATGAGTCTTCCTGATGAGCCCAGATGCAAAATAGCTGCTAAAATGCTAGCAAACCAAATTCACGAACACACCAAAAATTCCATTCACCACGGTGATGCTGCTTCAGCCCAGAGATGCAGGGCTGGTTCAACACATACAAATTAATAAGTGCAATATGTCCCAGAAGTCTTCTGAAGTAAATCCACGATCATCTTGATTGACGCAGAAAGACCTTTTCACAAAATTCAGCATTCCTTCATGCTAAAAGTCCAGAAGAGGTAAGAATAGAGGGAATGTATTCCAAAACGATAAAGGTTACCTATGACAAATCTATAGCCAGCATCAGGCTATCCGGGAGACACGACGGAACTGGATAGCCACAGTTAGAGGAGTAAAACTATATTCCTGTCTATTGCCCCCCACAAAATCCAACTCTAAAAGAATCAAATGCCTTAATTTAAGGCCTGACCCCCTGGGACTGTTAGAGGGAATCAGCTGAGAAAATCGTTAGAGATATTGACGTAGGCAAGTGGTTTTTTTTCCATCGGGACTCTAGTTGCTCAACAATCAACGAGTGGGTCCCTATGAAATGAAAGCTTCTGTGTAGTAAAGGAAAACGCTGAGTGAAGAAATAGCCCACAGATTGGGCAGAATTCTTCACCAGCTACACATTTGACAGAGCATTAGTATCTAGAATGCACTAAGAACTCCAGAAGCCGAACAAGAGATTAAACCACCCAGCCAATAGGTGGGCTCAGGAAATGAACAGAAGATGAAATGCAAACGGCCAATAAACATGAATAAACGTTCTACCTCACCAGCAGTGCAACTTCAGAAGACCACAAATCAAAACTGCATGGAGACTCCATCTCACCCCAGCCAGAGTGGCGGGCCTTAAGAAAATAAACAGTAGTAAATGCTGGTGGATGTGGCCATAAGAACCTTAGGCACCGCTGGTGGAGATGTGACTGGATGTGGCCACTGTGAGATCAGCATGGAGATTTCTCCAAAATAGATATTCCATATGACCCAGCCACACCATTCCTGGGTACTTACCCAGAGGAGTCCAAGTTGATATATTACAGAGATGCTCACACAATGGTGTTTATTATGGTATTGCTCACAGTAGTGTTATAGAACCAACCTAGGTGTCCAACAACACGGGAGTGGCTGGGGAAAATCTATGCACATTCATTGGAGTGATTTTCCCCCATAAAGAATGAAGCTGTGTTGTTTGTAGGAAAATGGATGTAACTGGAGATAATCTTATGAAGTGAGTTAAGCCAGCCTCAGAGAGACACGTGTTAGCTGATTTTCTCTCACCTGTGACTCCTGCTTTGTATATAGACATAAAGTCATATACATAGCTGTGACAGGAAAGTAGAAATAAGCATCTTAGGGGAACAAAGGGGCTCATGGGCAGGAGGGAGGAGTCACAGGGGAACTATGCTCAGCATGGAGTATATGCGTGTACAGAACCTTAAAAAATGAAAGGAAGGGAGAGGCATGGAAAGGTGGCTAAGACGAAGGAAGGGAGACGCATGGAGAGGTGGCTAAGACGAAGGAAGGGAGACGCATGGAAGGGTGGCTAAGACGAAGGAAGGGAGATGCATGGAGAGGTGGCTAAGACGAAGGAAGGGAGACGCATGGAAGGGTGGCTAAGACGAAGGAAGGGAGATGCATGGAAGGGTGGCTAAGACGAAGGAAGGGAGACGCATGGAAGGGTGGCTAAGACGAAGGAAGGGAGACGCATGGAAGGGTGGCTAAGACGAAGGAAGGGTGACGCATGGAAAGGTGGCTAAGACGAAGGAACGGTGACGCATGGAAGGGTGGCTAAGACGAATGTGGGAGGAGGGGCTTTTGCTCTCTTCTGTAGCAAAACAAAGCCTGGGAATATACTCTATTACATTTTGTAGGCAGGGATGATAAGAGCAACTCATTTATCAGAATGTGGAAGTCAGCTGACATGGAGGTGGAGTCTTGGAGGTGAATGCTTGAACAGATGGTTCCTTGACTGTGCACACTGAGTGGCTCAGTCCTGGAGCTCAGTAGCTAAGAAGCATCACAAGTAAAATGGATGTAGCCTCCACCATCATGCATAACTACTGAGAGAAGTCAGGGATGGCTCTATAGAGAGCCCGAGTCCAATCCAGTCCAGCATCTGTGAGTTGCTTATGTGATAAAGTGCTATCTACACACTTGGGGCATCCTTCCCTTGTTCAGTTTCCATTATAGCCATTTATTGAGTTTTTATATGGTCAAGGCTCTGCTGGGAACCAAAATACAAGAAAAGTGGGTCACGTGGCATTTTCTGATTTACACTGACACCTGGAAATACTGTTACTGAGCTAATTTAAATTTTCAAGATTACTATATTTGATTTACTTTTGCTGATAGTGTTTCGAGAGCAAAAATTGTAACAGTTCACCCCTGGTATTGAGGAGAGGCTAAAGAAATACAAGTACTATTTTTAAAGCTGCTTTTGTGCTCATTGCCATGTTGGTGGTACTGAGATTGAACCCTCACACCGGAAGTATGCTCTCTGTCACCGAGCTGCACCTCTGTCCTGTATCCCTTTTTATCAATAATTTCTTATAAAAATCCATTCAGAGTAGTCAAGAGAACATCTTCAGCTCTCTGTTCCTAAGGGTTGTGTTTGTCCTACAGTTAAAAATTATTTTTCTTTTGCTTAGTTCTCGTTCTCCCTCCTCTTGGTGTATCAGATTCTGGACGCTTCATTTTTATAAAAGGCTTAGCTTTTCTCTCAGTAGTCATCATTGCTGTACTTTCCTGGGTATCTAGCCAAATACATCGTCAGAATTTCCAAGCATCTAACTTATCAGCATTACTTTTGGAAGCATCCAAACATAACAGATTACTTCCCAACTCCCTCTCCCATCTGCTACCCCAGAGACCTGACTTCTGCAATCCTTCATTTCTCTTGGTTCAAAAGGGTTCAGTTGTTCTGTTGTCTGAGAAATTCACAACGACAAATATTTGTTGACAATGATGCAGTGTCTTCTTTCTAAATCCCAGCTCTCGGTCTCCTCATTGTAAACAGTTTTATGTAAGCAACATTAGAAGGTGTATTGTAAGTGCCTACTGCTGCCTTAGGGCTGCCTTCACTGTCTAAGTGACTAGACTTATGTAGTCGGGTGAAGGAAATGCTCTGAAAATGGGAACAGCACCACATCTAGATTCTGGAAGTTCCTTATTATAAGTAGAATTTGCTGGCTGTAGAGATGGCCCAGTGGTCATGCGCACTGGCTGCTCATCCAGAGTACCTGAGTTCAATTCCCAGTACAATTTCTTATTATCCTCTAACTCACAGTGGCATTTGCCACTGAGTTTTTATTTTATTAAAAATTTTTTTTGAGAGATCTTGCCATGCAACTCTGGCTGGCCTAGAACTCACTATGTAGACCAGGGTGGCCTTGAACTCATAGAGATCAGCCCGCCTCTGTCCACCTGAGTGCTGGGATTAAAGACGTACATCATTGTGTCCGGCATCACTGTGTTTTACAGATAAGTTCGATATAATTTGAAAACACATGCTATATTTTAAAAACATGGTGCAGAACTTGTAGTTTGTTGACTGCCTGAGAAAGGGTGTGAAAAAGTAAGGAGTTAATAATGCTTGATTTGGTAATAGCTTACAACCAGGGTTGTACGTTTACATATACAACGTATGCGAAACATTTACTTTCTCTGGTTTTGGTGTGTGTGGTGTGTGTGTGGTGTGTGTGTGTGTGTGTGTGTGTGTGTGTGTGTGTGTGTGTGTGTGTGGTGTGGTGTGTGTGGTGTGTATGTGTGTGTGTGTGGGGTGTGTGGTGTGTGTGGTGTGTGTGTGTGTATGTGTGTGTGTGTGTGTGTATGTGTGTGTGTGTGTGTATGTGTGTGTGGTGTGGTGTGTGGTGTGTGTGTGTGTGTATGTGTGTGTGTGGTGTGT
>CM052701.1:56331315-56353253 GCA_028551405.1 Uromys caudimaculatus
CCCATTGAGCTACATCTCTTATCCCTTCTGTGTGTGTTTTCCCAGTAACCAAGAAGAACATTGCTGTGATAGAAGCTATGCCCATTGAGGTAGATGAGTAAGCCTTCTTATGGGGCCTTGTAGCTGTCAGGTAGGCGTTTTAGTTAGTTTTTCCTCCATATCCTTCGATACTGACTTACTGGAGGGGGGGACTTTCCCCCTATTTACTTATTTATTTATTTACACTCTGCCTCCCACCTCCCAGTCCCCTCCTCAACAGTCTCCTCCCCCCTCCCCCTCCCCCTTCTCCTCTGGGAGGGTGCCCCCCATGTATCCCACACCCTGGTACATCACATCTCTGCAAGGCTAGGTGCGTCCTCTCCCACTGAGGCCAGACAAGGTAGCCCAGGTGGGGGAACGGCTTCCACAGGCAGGCAACAGCTTTAGGGACAGGCTCACTCCAGTGTTGGGGGGCCTGCATGAAGATTGAAATGCACATCTGCTGCATATGTGCACAGGGGTAGGGATTGGGTCCAGACCGGAGGAGGGCACTACTCCTAGTGTGTCTTGATGCAGTTGGAAAGTGTTTCCTTTGAACTTGCGGTAATTTGCTGAGTTCTGAGTTCCTGTAACCCCCCCCCCCCCCACTTTTACTGGGTTCATTTTTGTGTTTCTTCAGAACATCACTGGAAGAAAAATGTGTGTTTTAAAAATTAATTACATTTGATTTTAGACAGTTTCACACAAATAGTTAATACATACACACCACTCTGTAACTCGGTTGGTAGAGTGCTTGTCTGGTATGCTCAGAGTCTTGGAGTTAGTCGTGGGTGCTGCATAAACCAGGTGTGGTAGTGTCCAACTGTAAGGGGGAAAAGTGTTTTGAAATTCATGCCTTGTTTAAAGCCCTCAGCCTTGGATAATCTTTAAAAGTGGAAATTTAATACGTGTGATCACATCTTTCTTCCCGAATACACTGTTCTTGGAATGCCCCTGGCCTGTGCCTGCAATTTTGAAGCAACTGTACGTCTCAGGATGGGCCCCACCTTCATGCTTCCTCTTCTGTCCTCGGCAGTATTGTCTTCTGAAAGCTGTGGACAGATACACTGGTGGTGAATCCCGAGGGGCAGTGTCATTGGCCCTGGTTTCTCCCAGTCTCAGAGTTGAGTGGTGCATGGCTCACACTGAGGGATGGGTGCAAGCAGAGGAGCCCGACTGCAAACTGTGGTAGGGTTCATTTCCGTGTGACCTGGTGGAAGACACTGTTCTCAGCTCTGCTGTTTCTGTGTGGTATGGGGGGATAGTGGTTAGTTTAGGTCATTTTAGTCAGCATTCTGTGATTCCCTCCATCAGATTAATGTGTACAATTTATTCTAAATGTATTCTGGCTGGGTGGTGGTGCCACGCCTTTAATCCCAGCACTTGGAGGGCAGAGACAGGTGAATCTCTGAGTTTGAGGCCAGCCTGGCCTACAGAGTGAATTTCAGCACAGCCAGGACTACACAGAGAAATCCTGATTTAAAAACACCTCAACCCAATAAAAGTATAAAACATTTATTCTGCAGGTTACTCTCTAGCCTCCTACAGCTTTGGACACTTCCAAACAACCTGCTTTCCCATCTATATGTACTGGGTAAGGGTTTTTCTGACACTTGAAGTTCTGCTATGTTCCTGGAAGCTTACCTAGAGTAAACACATTTAATCAACCTATTGACAATGAGAACTTTTGGTTTCTTTCTCCAGCTAAACTCCCCACCACATCTTTCTGAGGAACAGCTGAAGTGTCTTCTGGATGAGTGTGTAACCAAACAGAAATGCATTGCTCTTGGTCTTTCTTCTGAAAGAGAAAACAAAGATACTGACACAGCACTTGGGTCCCCACAGCTTTGCCTGTCTACCCTCTGTGAGTTACTGGAGGAGTCCGAAGCCAAGGTCCAGAAAACCCAGCTAGACACTGCAGACAGGCTTGACAATGGAGGATGTGCGTCCTCCGCAGACTCCTACCTTTCCAAAGCCTTAGCTGGGCACTACAGACCGGAAGCTCTCCTTGCCGAAGTAGAGACCATGAAACACCTCCAGTTCTCCAAGGAGGAGGCTTTCAGTGATGCAGCGGACTACTTTATGTCAAAGACTGTCGGCATCGGGAGACTGAAAAAGCCCCCTTTCTTGGATGATCCCCTGGCTGACGTCAACGAGAACTCCTGCTCAGATGATCAACAGTTGGAAATCAGCCTTGCAGAGAAATCAATAGTAGGTGAGGCTGGAGAGCATGCGTTTTGTGAATTTCTTAGACATCTCAACCTGAAGATACTGTGAGTAAAAGGAGAGGCGGATGCCTCAGAAGCCGTCCCTATGAGCTTGCAAACCTAGGAGCACACTTATCAGTGTTCAGGGACAGCTTAACACGCTCATGAAACGTCTTGTCCTTCATGATAATTCAGGCATTCAGAAAATGATTTTGATTGTAGAGAGAAAGACAAAGTATTTTGAATGGTGATAAGTAATTTAAAAAGATTTCAACCTTCAAACTTTAGTGATAAAATTTTGTTCAGGGAATGAGTTTGCAAGATACCTGTAAGTACATATAAATACTATAAAATACATGTAAAATGCCTGCCCAGACCACACCTGTAATCCCAGATACGATTCCATGATTTAGTCTCATATTTTACAATAGTACAATGACAGAGGAGTCAAACACTATGGGCAGATTTTTTTTTTTAAAGCATAAACAAATATTCAATTACTTATCTGTGTCTGTAGATGTCATAATTTGTGAGCCTATTTTAACAGCTTAAACTTTAATCTCTAATGTAGTGTGCTCTAAAACCTATTACCTATCATCTGTCTATCTATCTATCTATCTATCTATCTATCTATCTATCTATCTATCTATCATCTATCTATCATCTATCTCTATCTATCTATCATCTATCTATCTATCTACCTATCATCTATCTGTCTGTCTGTCTATCTATCTATGTATCACCATCATCTGTCTGTATTCCCTCTGAGGTCTAGGGTAGGTTGATTTTGAGCTAACCCCTTGGTCTCCTGTCTCTAACTGCCTGCTAGGCAGCTTGACAGCCTCACACTCAGTTTTTCATCTCTCCCTGTCAACTCATTTTTCTCCTGACTTCCATTTCTTTAATCTCTTGGGCTCAAAACCTGAGTCCTTATGGAGTTGTCTTTTTCCTTGGTCGGAACCTGCCCAGCTCTGCACCCTCAAGCTCCGAGCAGTTTGACCCCTTCACTGGGGTGTCTCCAACCCAGCCTTCTTTTCCATCCCTCCCACGGTTGACAGAGTGAGCATTTGATGACCACACTTGTCATGACAGTTGGAGGCAGGACATTACCTGTTGAGTGAGCTGGCACTTCTTTTACTCCACAGTCTGACCTCAAGTTCTCCTTCTGCCAGTCTCTGATCAGTCACCTGAATGCAATTCTGGTTACAGCTGGATGAGCCAGGGACGCCAGGCTCTTTCTGATTCGTCTGTACCTTGGACAGGTTCACACGTTCCTTCAGTGGTTGGCAGCTACGTTCACTGTACCACCAATGCTCTGTGTCCCTTCAGAGGAGACTGAACCTGAGCCCATCCTCTTTGATCACCTCTTGCATGTTTTCTGTCTTCACTGAATGTTTGAGCATGTTAGCTCTCTATTGGATCACGTTATGTACACTGCCTTGATATTTTTATGTGCGTATGCAACTTCCTTAAAAGCACGTGACTTTAAAAGGACGGAGTATAGTGAATACTGCCACAGGGATCGCGAAGGACTAGTTGGTTGTGTGACATAGTTACTCCACCTTTGGATCCACACCCAAACGGAGATCTCTTAAGCGTGTGTATCCTGGAGTCAACCTTGAGTTTTTTCCTCAAGAGACATCTACTTTTTTTTTTTTAAAGCAAGGTCTTCCACTGGGATGTGGGGCTTGCCAGTTAGGTCCATCTATCTACATAGCTACTGTGTACACAATCAAGTTCCCCCTGTGTTTTACACACTTTTCCAGGTTCTAGGAAGGCAACTTTACTTTAAGCACTGTTGACATTTACAGTGTGATATTTTCTTACTGCGGAGGCTGCTGTCTTGTGTGTTCTAAAGTTTAATAAAGTCCCCTGCCTGTATTCAAGATGACAGTCACAATGAGCAATGTCTCTAGACGTTGCCAAGTGTTCACTGGGCATCTCTCCCAGTTGAGAACCTTCGGTCTAGGATATAAAATGAGTAGGTCACAGTCACATCTGAGACGCTTCTCAGTCTTTCAATGAAGGTGAGTGCTCGCACAAGTGAGCCATGTATAATAGCTTCAAGATGATGTCCACAAGGACACAATGAACGCAGGGGAGGTGGGAGGTGGAATTAAAGGTCAGTCCTCAAAGGCGAATGGCCCTTCAGTGGGCGGGCACTTGACTACTGCACAGAAAAGGACACAAATTTACAGCAACAACACCGCCACAAAACGAAACAGAGACAGAGCTGTGCTTGTGATGCTGTGGCTCCAGGGCTTGCGATGCTGTGGCCCCTCCTTTATCTGCCTCAGCTTCCTCTACGTGCTGTACATGCTGGTTAGTACTTCTTTTCCACGCTGCCACAACATCACCGTGCTTCTCCACTTTGCGTCTCTGTGACTGCGCAGACCCTGAGTGTCTCCTGTAGGTGGCGTTACAGCACTCAGCCTTCTGTGAGTGCCCTTTACACCCAGCACAGTGTTTTCCAGATTTACCATCTTGCAGCATGTGTCCACGGTCTGTTGTTTTTAACCTTTGAGCAATATTCCCTTGCATTGATATAGCCCATTTTATTTATCCGTCCGTTAGTTGCTGAATCCTTAGGCCTTTCCCTCTTTTCAGCTACTATATATAATGCTGATATAAATATTTGTGTCTGAGTGTTTGTTGGGCATCACGTTCCTCCCCGCCTCCACCTTGGCACATGCCTAGGAGTGTAATTGCCAGGCCTATGGGGACATTTTAAGGATTTGGCAGACAGTTTTTTATTTCACATCCTACAGCTTTCCAGTTTTCTTCTGATCTCTCGCATTGTCTTCTCTGATTTGATTTGATTTTTGTCCTACCTTTTTATTTTTTTCATCAAAGGTAGAAAAAAATATTCTATTCATGACATAATGTTTTCCCTCTCTTTGAAGAGAAAAGGTACTTTTGATGTCTTCCCCTGAATCTTCACTCTTTCAATGCCTGCCCCTCCCCCCATTGTTGTTGTTGTTGTTGTTTTTGAGCTATAACCCCGGTGAAGACAGACACTTTATTTTACTTATGGACTTTGCAGTTTATGGTAACTGTTCTGTAATATCAAACAGGCTATGGTCATTATATTATACAGCAAAATGAATGATGTAATGCTTAATAGGCTGAATGGTTTTTCTTAATTATTCATGTGCTTCTGATTGTATAATCACTGTGATTATTTTATTTGCAGATGAACAGGAGACTGGGGATGCTGTGAACGAATCAGGAGAACGTGAAGCATGACTTTCTAGGGTCTAAGCTTAAGAAAGTTGAAAATTAATTGGCATTGTTCTTTTTCCCAGTTCTTTGTATTCAGTGAATGCAACATAGAGACTATTTCTCAAATGACTTCAACATTTGAATTTCCTTCTTTGCTAACTGTATTTCTCTGATGTTTTTGAAACTTGGGGGGTAAATATTAGATGTTTTTTTTTTATCATTGATATTCCTAGGACATTTGTTTACAACTGTGTCACTAATCATACAGTCTAAAGGATATTTTGTTAAAATCAACATTGTAACATATGCACGCTGTGTTAAGTCTGGTAGACGTGAGTTTATTGGTCTCTATTTGTCATATTTTTGGCCGGCAGTGCTGGGGATTGAACTCAGGGCCCTGTGGATTCGAGGCAAGACCTCTGTCACTCAGCTATGTCTCCAGCCTCTGCACTGGGTTTAATGTGTTTCTATGATGATTCTGGAGGCTTTCTCCTTCTTTCTGCCTCCACTCCCCCTTCTTTTTTGTCCATTAAGTTTGTCAGTGAGAACAACTTGCCTTTGGAAGAACTGAGTTCTGGCAACAAAGGAATGTTAGCCGGGTCTGTGCCTCCCTTTAGTGATGATGCCTTCTTTGAGTGTGGTGGATTATTTATTACTCTCAGTTTCTTATGTTCTTCTGAGTTCAGGCCTTTTAGTATGAAGGGAATCAAGGTGAGGTGACCCTTATTAAAAGGAAGTCTGTAGCACTATCTCAGCAGAGGTTTGTCCAGTTCTGAGACTGGAATCTGATCTGAGAAGGTTTTATGGCCACTCGTGTAAGCTGAGTTGGCCTCATAGAGGGAAATCTAGTTCATTCCTAATTCATAATAAGCTGCCTGTGGCCCAACCTTTAATATAGTTTGAATTTCTGCGTATATAGCATTGTTCATTTTTGCCAGCACACCTTTGCTGGCCCTGCTTGACATTAATGATTGCTTGCACATTTTCCTGACTTATTGAAATGAAGAATTCCATAGATGCTATTCCCAAGGGCATTCACATTGTTATGAATGTCTTTATCCAGTCTTTCTGTGTGTTTATTGTTTGTTCATTTGTGTTGATTTTGTTTTGAGGTACAGGGGATTGAACCCAGAGCCTTGTACATGCTAGGCAAGCACTCTTCCACTGAGCCACACCCACAGCCTACTGTTTGTCCACTTAAATAGAAAGGGCATACACTGATGTCCATGTACTACAGTGGGTTTCATCTTAGTGCCTGAGTTTTGCTAGCATCACATGCCTACAGAAGTTAAAAATTACAATTTTAGGTTTTCCCAGAATGATTTGTGGCACTCCTGGGTACTGACCAGTTGGGTGGGGACAATCAGAGGGCGGGGTGGTATGGTGAGGACAATCAGAGGGTGGAGTGGTGTGGTGGGGACAATCAGAGGGCAGGGTGCTGTGTGGGGGACAATCAGAGGGTGGTGTGGTGTGGTGTGGTGGGGACAATCAGAGGCGGGGCGGTATGGTGGGGACAGTCAGAGGGCGGGGTGGTGTGGCAGGGCATTTGGAGTAGGACAGAGAGAAGCCGTTACTGCCCATGGCCTTTCAGAAGATCCAAGCTTCCACATCCACATTTTCCTTGTATTTGAGGAATGTGTATTGGAGGGGAGATACAGAGACGCAGAGGAAGGAGAGGAGAAAGTAGAGGGAAGGTAAGAGAGGAACACCAAGAGAAACTATCTCTATGGGAATCCCATGGGCTAATGACTTTACAGAATGCTTCTGCACAGGGTGTTTGAGTCTGGCTATTGCCAGAGTTAGGTAAGGGATCATGACATTTAGTAATGAACTTTTTGATTAAAAGTAGTAACATTATTTCATAGCAGGTCAGCTAAAAGTGGCAAGGATGGATAAACAAGATATCCAACATCACAGTGACCTCCTCTAAGACAATAAAGATTATAGGATGGGGAGGGGGAGGGGGGAGAGAGGGGAGGAGAGAGGGAGAGAGAAAAAGTGTGTGTGTGTGTGTGTGTGTGTGTGTGTGTGTGAGAGAGAGAGAGAGAGAGAGAGAGAGAGAGAGAGAGAGAGAGAGAGAGAATGAGAATATACTTTAGGAAGGAATCCAGGGACTATACTGTAGTATCGTTTTCTAGACAGGACTCTTTAGTAACCAACCAGCACCACCTTAGTTGTAAATTCTCCAGAAACCAGTTTATGACTTTTTAGCCATCAGCCTCAAAACACATGACAGTAAACTCCCGTGTGAGTCGAAATCTGTCATCTTGATGATGTAATTCTAGTTTTTAACATGTCTTTAATCTGTTATAACCTACAGACTTGAAGGTCATTCTCACAGTGAAATGGAGCAAGCCTGGGCTAAAAGCTCCGATCTGGCCACCATGGGCTAAAAGCTCTGATCTGGCCACCATGGGCTAAAAGCTCTGATCTGGCCATTTTTTTTGTCGCATCTTGCCACTCTATCAGTTTTGCCACAACATTTTGCTAACAATTAAATAGAATTCTCCTCCAGGAATCCACATATTGAGCAATCTGAGAGAACTGGGTGCCACTTCCTGTTCCGCTTATAGAACAAGATAGATGGTATTCTCTTCACAGAATGATTTCACACTCACAAGTTTTACATTTCTGCAACAAAATGGTGGGTGGGTGCATGTGTGTGTGTGTGTGTGTGTGTGTGTGTGTGTGTGTGTGTGTGTAGGTTTATAGATGTGAATGCAGATGCCTACAGAGGCCAGAAGAGGACACCGGATCCCCTGGAAGCAGTGTTGCAGGAGATGATGACCCGTGGGATGCTGTGATTAGTGTCCTTTGCAAGAGGAGTCAGTGCTTTAAACTTCTAAACTGCTGAGCCATCGCTCTTACTCCAACTTTGCATTTCTTTAGTTAACTGTTTTTGACTCAAAGTATGTATTCTCCAAAGTCCCAGGACAGCTCCTCCCTTGCACTTCTCTGACATCCACTGCCCTGGGATCCATCACCCAGGATCAGAAAAAGTCACCTGGTCTCACAACGATCCTCACTTTAGTCACTGCTGTTCTTTTGAGAAACAGAGCTAGACTTTGAGGAGTCAACACAAAACACCTAATGTTAATAAATGATGAAATGTGCTCTTGGGAGGGGAGGGGCTTGTGACACAAGGGTCATTTTTATTTTGTTTGTCATGTGGCAGATTTGTGCTTTTTTGACTCCAAAAATGTAGTAAATATAGCATCTGAGTCTATTGCCTGTCAATTATACAGGAATCTTGAAAGTTATTTCTTGCTCTGCTGTATATGTGGTGTTGGTTAGGAATGGCTTTTGCCCAGACCCCATGATAGCGAGCCAGTAAAGAACAAAGCAAACACGGACACAATAAGTATAAATATAAACTTCCATACGATTTATTGTTGTTCCTTGTACATAAGAAACAGTGATATACAAGTTACACTGCTTTAGAATGTAAAATGGATAAAAACGTGTACAAAAAAGCACATTCCTAGAAAAAAAGGGTATTGGCAAATAGTAAAAACTGAGAAGTAAAAAGCAAAAACAAAACCAAAACCAAAGAAACAAACTAAAACAAAACAAGAAAAACCAACATTTCTTCAATTCAGTGTGCAACATATAAAAAACAGAAATACTAACTCTGCAGGCAGTATTTCCTGATAAATTATTTAAATAGCATATCTACATAGTCTGAGATCTCTATTCCGATGGCAATGAGAAAATAATTTATAAAAATAAAAGCAATGGTGTACAAGATGATAGAACAAAACCAGAACGTTGAGAAGTTGTTCTTAGCATTTCAAAGCTATTTCTTTATTGGGATCATCCTCTGCAGAGGACTTTTATGCTATGTACAACACCAACTTTTTAGACACGACAGTAGTTTTAAGTTTATTGACACTTAAACTCTTTCTTCTTGATCCAAAATTCTTTACTCAGTCACACAACAAATGAGGTAATATTTGTATATAAGTTCCACCTTTGTCTCTTTTGGGAAAATGGAAAAAAAAAGTTGATTGTATTTTCTTCTCCCTGGAAATAGGCACAAGGGGTGGTGTGGGCTAGCCTTAGAGTGCTCATGGCTTCCTTTACAAGGAGAAGCAAATGCAAACAGGCAGCCACCTAATTCCACCTGGAAAGACAGAAAACAAAGGGGAAAAGCCAAAGGAGTTCAAATCATTCACACTAAGCCCCAAAATGAGAAGCAGCAGCTTCTGCTGGCTTTCCACACACTGGTTTTGGAGAGATTTGCTGATCCGCCTCAGATACCTGCTTGCAAACATTTGCTATATGCAGTCTCATTCCAGGTAGAACAGGGTTAATAAATAATCTGTATTTACAATCTTACAGTCATAAAGACTCACTATGAAGATGATTCAGATAGTCCCACGCTTCCTGTTTCAATAACAATCCTTCAGATGAATCTTCCAGAATAGGGGAAAAAATAAATATATTACATTGTTAAAGTGTTTGTTAAACAAAAACCAGAAGAGAATTGGAAAACTCCATGGTAATTGAGGGGGAAAAAAAGAAAAGGAATGTTTTAGTTAAGTTGATAGAAATTTTGTGCCTTTCTAACCATAAAATAAAGGCGCACTGCCCCTCCTGTGGAGGCAGCTAGAGCTCACTGAGACAGTGGGGTTCTCTTGCTCGCCTTATACACATGCATGTTGTACATGCAGAATAAGCCAACAGTTTCAGTGTGACCAGCCAAGGGCAGCCAGCACGGCCCACACTTCTGACCCCTACTCTGGCCACTGCAGGTGAGAAGCACCCAAAGGGAGGAAGTCCAGAAGCCAGGATTTCCCTCCCTTCCCTGCTTACTCAAGGCCTGTGTGGAAGATTGGGTTAATCAGCTCTCACTTGGCAGCATGAGGAAATGCAGCAAGTCTTTCTGTTCCCTGAAAATGATCTAGTACCAAACAAGTAACAGGTCCTCCATAGTTTCTTCATACAGTTGTCTCTTGGGTACATGCCCTCCCTAGTGCCTTGGCTCCTGCCTCCCCACTCCTGACATACGTCAGAGGTGGTGTGGCCGTGAGTTCTGGTGAGTCATTTCTTTTTCTTTGACATGCCTGAAAATGCTTCTGTGGTTGCTGCTCAGAGATGGCCTTGCAGAAGTTCTGGCTCTGTGAGTCAGGCAGAGTGGAGTGGGCACCTTCCCAGTGGGAAGTAAATAAATGGTTGCTTTTGCTTTCCCCAAAGCAAACCAAAGTAATTCTTCATGTTCTTGGAAGATGCATTCTCATTCGTTACAGGCCGAGTGCTGAGTCTGGGTTTGAAAACTACATTTTCTTGAGGCAGGTCACAGGCTCTAGAAGTCCACACTATGCAAGAAGAGAGGCAAGGAATGCGAGGGGAAGCGATCCTGGCAGGGGTTTTTCTCTAGCCCTTGGTTTCAGAAGGTGCAATGCCAGCGCTGGTTATGATTGGCAGCTAATGATTAGGAATCTGTTAAATAAACAAAGATGCACATGAATGAAAACAAGCTGAGGTCATCCCAGGAGTAATCAGCAACTCAGGACTAACTGTCTTCGACAGGGACAAAGTCATGAGTCCTCGTCGTCCCCTCCCCCCCTCCGCACTAGCAAGTCTACTGATGTCATCTTTGTTCAGGTTATGTTTAGGCAGCCATGTTGGTGAGACTTTACTCTTGATGTCTCTGATCTTAATACCCAATGCCTTTGAGCTTGCAGACATCTGACTTGGTAAATATGTACTAAGCACTTATTCTACAGTAGGTCCGATCTCAGAGTTTAAGTCATCACATGAAGAAAATGGAGGCAAGAAAGCTAAGGCTATTAGTGAAAATTAATACTCTTGCTGCTCTTGGTCTTGAGTGTGAGAGATATAAACGCATGGAGCTTCAAGGTGTTACTAGTGAGGGCTGATATTCATAGCTACTTGCTTACTGTGCCTCTGACCCATATAGGAAGAGTTCAGAGACTGCTGGGCAAGCTAATAGTCCTGATACAGATTCAGGACTGCATAGACAGTATTTCTTGTTTAGCAGTGTATCCACAAAAGAAAAAAAACCAGACACTTCCATCATTGTCAATTATAAATCTGCAGACATGTTAACTGTGCGTCACAGTGTCACCCCTACCTCGACACTCGTATTTCATGTCCGAGAAGAACACCATTTCTTGAGAGAAGACAAACAGGCCTAGTCTCCCGCCAGCATAGGTTTTGTCATAGATGGGTCCTGAGTCCGCCATGATTTTCTTTCCTTCATACATCACCACTCTGCACAGAAAAATAAAACTCACTCAAGAGACTGCCACTTCTTGGTCTTATCCTCTGAGCCTATTCCATGTGACTACAGTGAAATTTAATTCCTGCAGTCTTACCTGATAAAACCGGTCTTCGGCCTGTGGCTGAGACGCCATCTGTACGCAGTGAAATCTTTCCAGCCTATGTGACGAGGGTCATGCCACAGGGTGCGCACCTGAAGGAAAAGAACCAGAAAAAGTTGAAACACAGCTCGCTCTGAAAACTCGGATTTCATTCCATGAGAAACTGCTGGAAAGGCTCTGGGTTGATCTATATTTGCAGAGGGCCAGTGTGGAATTTTCCCCCAAGGCACCTCTCACTTCGTATAAAGCCTGGAGGGAAAGCAAAGGAGGATTTTGTTTCAAGTGGCTGAAGCTGCCTGTGTACTTAAAGGGCTGCTCTTAGTCAGAGCCTACTCCCCTCTAGCACACCACTATGGTTTTGTACCATGGTTGGTGATGCTGGGAACTTGACAGCTAAAATTCCCTAGTGGAAACTTGGCCAAAGTGCTGTCTCCTGTGCTCCCCAAGAGCCCGTCAACTCTCTCTTCTAGACGACGAGGCTTCTTACCTGGCCAGGGGTGTTTCCTGTGTGCCACAGCGCATTCCGAAGGTGCTCGCCAGGGCCGGTGGTAGAGTTCACAACCTTTACAGACAGGCCTGAGTATCCCTGAGCCCTGGTGGGATTGGTGTCCCAGTAGGACTGAGTGACTTGTTTCCACATCACAACGTAGAAGCGGCTGCTGGACTGGTAGCCAAAAACAAAGCCAGCGTAGTCGTCATCCCTCTCAGTGTTGATGAAGAAGGTACCACTGAAGTCCACGGCATTAAACTCATCATAACCTGGAAGGCAAGGCCAGAGTCAGATTAAAGACTGTGGCTTTTACAGCATTCTCTACAATGTTCCTAGACATCTGGAGTAGCCAAAGGCTACAGGTCGGATTTTATATTTGCTCCCTTTCAGTGTATCCCCATCTGGATCTAAGGAGCTCACTACTCACCTACAGCAAGTCCAGGGTCACAGTTTACAGTCTGGACAAGTTCTTTGCCCTGATGGCGTACAACCCAGTTAGGGTCATTTTGGGAGGTTCCTTTGGGATCTAGAGGAATCATCTGGAATCGGCGGAAATCGGTTTCACTGATGTCAACATTCTCAGGACAGATGTCATCAATGTCGGGTACATTGTCATGGTCAAAGTCGTCTTTGCAGGCATCACCTCGGCCATCACCTAAGGTCAAAGAAGGCAAGAGTTCAGTGAAATTCTGAATTGCTATTATGAGTGGGTCACTAATTGACCACCTTGTCAAAAATTGGTGTTTTGTTACTCTGTCCTCTCAGATGCCCTGTTCTTATTCCTTCCATCTAGACAGCTAGTGTCAGTTATGCTGGCTAGTAATGGCCACAGTGACTCACCATCAGAGTCCTTCTGGTCAGGGTTGGGCACCAGCCTGCAGTTGTCTTTGTCATCAGGGACGCCGTCATTGTCATCGTCATGGTCACAGGCATCTCCTTTGCCATCTTTATCATGGTCGGCCTGGTTGGCATTAGGCACATAGGGACAGTTGTCCAGATTGTTCTGATGGCCATCCTCATCAATGTCCTGATTGTTGTCACAGGTGTCCCCTATGCGGTCTGAATCAGAGTCCAGCTGGAAGAGAGGCATCAACGGTGGGTGAATCAAATAAATCTCAACTTCTACTCCAGGCCCTGAATTGTGGCAGTGATCTGTGCAGGCTGTCTGCATAATATGTATGAGACATTAAGGACTTTTTTAATTTTAAAAGCATTTGGTGTTCTACATCTATCCCATAAAGATTTTATCTTT
The DNA here is from genome assembly GCA_028551405.1 of Uromys caudimaculatus. Taxonomy (NCBI): domain Eukaryota; kingdom Metazoa; phylum Chordata; class Mammalia; order Rodentia; family Muridae; genus Uromys; species Uromys caudimaculatus. The sequence goes on from CM052701.1 coordinate 56,344,852, forward strand.
TGGCTCAGATAAAGTCAAACTCTAGAATTTTTTCACAATAGATTTTCCCAGAGGAAAATCTTAACATTCAGTAGCATGAGATGCGTTGGGATGGTTTATATAAAAACTGGATGTTTTCTTTCCAGGGTTTATGCTCTTTGCATTTAAGATTTTTGTATGCTATTTAAATTTGCTTATAAAAGTTATTCTAATATGAGGAATCCAAACTCATTCTGTGAACTTAAATGCTATTGAAGATATCTAATGTCTGGCAGACCCAAACCCAAAGCAGAAGATCTCAGTACTGTGTGACCTGCAGCTGATACAGGCCACTCATGGTTTCCTGTGATGGTGGCTTGAAGTCATCTTGCTTTCAGCATGATATGACTTCATAAAGGTAAGTATTAGGAGTAACTTGAATTCCCATTTATCTAATCCTTAGAAAAACAATCTATTCAAATTTCTGAGCGCTAAACCCTTTAGAACTATTGTTTTAGGAAAAAGAAAAATTGATTTACTTTATTCCTAGAAAACCATGATGCACAGTGACACGAAGGGAAGCTCTCTGGTACCAGGAGCCTGTGTATTAATACCTGTTAGCAGCTCAGGCCAGGAGGAGAATGAAGCTGAGTCCATTGGGGGGATGGGAGAAACCAGACTTCTCTCCAGCTCTGAGCAGTATTTTCTTCCTAATGTTTTACTAGACTCTGTTCCTAGTCATCTTCTGCATACTGTTCTCCTTTGTTTTACACGCATTGGATACGACTATAGAGCTATCAGTTTCAGCTCTTTGTGTTGTGTAATTTGTCTTAATGGTGGTCACAATCAAGACTGAGGACCCAAGATTTCCACAATAATCTCTGAGAGTGTTTGCCAGAGGCTTATATCAGGCAAACTCTGTACAGGCACACATTGCAAATGGCTCTGGGGAACCCCAGTAACGAGAGGGTTTGGAGTCTGTTGAATTCACAATTTTAAAAGGCTTAGAAATGGAGACATAATACCTCATCAAGAGATTCTGAAAGGAGTTCACCAACCTGATCTGGATTGTGTTCCAGGGGGCAGTTGTCACACTGATCTCCAACTCCATCCATATCCGTGTCCCTCTGGTCCACATTGTAAACGTACTGGCAATTGTCTCGTTCATTGAGGATTCCTATGGAGGGGGTGTACATGAGTCCCGCAGCCCCATATATTTTAGCTAAGTCACACATTAACTCAGTAAGCTGTGCGTGTCCCTGTCCCTTCAGGATGCCAGGCCAGGGGCCTTACCATCTCCATCGATGTCTACAGCACAGGCATCTCCCTCCCCATTGTTGTCTGTGTCTGCTTGGTCAGGGTTGTGGTTGTAGGGGCAGTTGTCACAGCGGTCTCCCACGTCATCTCTGTCATAGTCATACTGGGCTGGGTTGTAATGGAATGGACAGTTGTCCTGCAAAGAGGAAAAATGGTCACTCTATGGTGCTGCCTAGAAATCAGCTGATGCCTTCAACCCCATACACAGTATTAAAACCCCTCAGAGATCTACCACGATTATCTTGTACTTGGTCCATATACTAACTGAATATTCAGCATAAGTGAAATTCCCAGACAGGAAGACACTATGGATGAAGACTGGATTCTTTTTTGGGTACAACTAAGAGAGATACAGTATATGATCACGTCATCTCCCCTTTCATTATAAAAATACACTCATTTAGACATTATATCTGAATTGAATCTGGGGAACAGAATACCATGTGTTCAAACTGGGGTAGTCTGTGATGAAAAATGAAACTCACTTTAATAATAATTCTAGCAACATCTGTGTCCTCAAATCACCGAGACACAGTGACAACGTTCTAATTATCCTCTATATGAGTTTGGCATATGTTTTTGCTATTACTCTATGATCCTTTGAATCCTAGTGTTTCAGGTTGTCATCACACCACGAGGATGAAGGAAGAATGGAGAATATTTTATCCCTACCCTCTCATCGGGGATCTTGTCATTGTCATCGTCATCATCACAGGCATCGCCAATTCCATCCTTGTCATAGTCTTCCTGGCCTGAGTTGGGAAGGTTGGGGCAGTTGTCCTAAGAAGAAGGAGACACCGTTAGCATTCTCTTGTTGGCACACTGAGGGGCCACACTGGGATAGCCTACTAGGATGCTCAGGTACAGCCATGTTTTTAATGGGAAGGTGAAACCACGGAAGCCATTTTGGAGGTTACTTATGTGCAGTTTGTACAAATGCTCTAGGCTTCATACATGCCACAAACACAAATCATGCTCTGCAATGTATCAGTATAGCAATCTTTCTGGCATACAAATGCTCAAAGAGCCCAATCTCGACACCGAATGACTCCATGTTAATGAGAGTCAATGTCCTTCTGCCTTTGGGAGGCTCAACCCTTGTTTCATTTTCAGTTTTCCAACGTTCAGAATTCCTTGGCCCATTCCTGAGGGAAGCCCATGAGGGAAGCTGGCCGTACCTTTTTGCAGTGGTAAGTTGCGTTGGCCACACACACCAGGTTTTCATTAGGCCAGCCATCGAGGTCAGTGTCCTCGCCGCAGATGATGCCATTGCCCGCATAGCCAGGCTTGCACTCACAGCGGTACATGGGGTCGCTGTAGTGACCCAGGTAGTTGCACTTGGCATTCTTGTTGCAGTCATGCGTCCCATCCGTGCAGGGGTTTCGAGGTTTGCACACCTGAGGGTACAGCATCCCAATGCTATCACAAGATGTCTAAAAGTCCCAAGCCACCAAAGGGTCCAGATCCCTCCCATCCTGAAACAGCGGCCCCATGTGGAAGGAAGGTGGGATTCTTCTGTCCCCCTCCATTCTCTCTGAGGATACCCAGGCTATCAGCAAATGCTGGTTCACACCGGATTTTCTTGGAACCGCCCATCATGTGCAAGCCTATCTGATCACAGCTTCCTTCAGCACAGAATGTCCCTACATCTGAGACTGCACTCAGTGCCGCCTGTTAATTGTTTGAGCAAAGACAGCCCTCTTCTCCTCTGGCCTACTTGTCTACTATACCTGTTTGTTGGCCATGGCATGTTCGACACCTCGGCCGAAGGGCTGTGAGCCGGTGAATCGTGGTGGGCAGGGCAGACAGTTGTAGCCAGGATCTGTGTTCTTGCACTGATGTTCTCCATTGTGATTGAAGCAAGCATCAGGCACTTCCTTGCACTATGGAGGAAATGAGAGTTTGCTTAACGGTTGGCAAATGCTGCTTTAAGGAAGGGCCCTGGGCCAGGTTAGCTGCTTTCTTCATTCTGAGAAAGTAGAGCCATTGGCTGCCTACCTCATCGACATCTTTGCACTGGATGCCATTTCCACTGTAGCCAGGAGGACATGCACCACATTTCCAGCTACCATCAGGATAGCTGGTACACTTGGCACCAGCAAAGCAGGGATTGGACAGGCATCCATCTGAGATGAGGTAAGAGACAGGTGGGTAAGTGCTTGGGTCTAAGTTGCTGTTACTGCCATGTGCTACTTTTAACAGAAAAAGACACTGCAGGGTCTATTACTGGTAATGGTTGCCCTGCATTTTACAGCAATCAGAACCACCAGGACCAATCAAATATGGCACCTCTACCCTCCCTGCACCCAGTGAATACCGACTATGACAGTCATAAAAAAGAAAGCCCCCAGGATGGTGGTGTCCCTGGCTTCGCAGCTTACCGATTGGACAGTCCTGCTTGTTGCAAACTTGATTTTCCGTCACATCACCAACACAGTCTTTGCCTCCAAACTGGGGTGTGGGGTTGTTACAGAGTCGGCTGCGTCTCTGCACTCCTCCTCCACAGGTGACAGAGCAGATGTCCCATGGTGACCAGGGACCCCAGCCTCCATTGACTGTAAGGAAATGAGTCACATGTAAAAATTCAGTTTTCAGGTGCCTTGTCCTAGAAGCCTGTCCTGTTTCAGATGCCTTCTAACCTGGCCCGTGAGAAGAATCTGGGAATTAGGGAGGCTGAAATGGTTTGCTTTCTGTTTTTCATTACAAGAAGCTGCTGAGCACGCAGGCCTTTGCTTTGTTTGTTTCTCTAGTGAGTGAGCTCTCATGTCCATGATCCACTGAACCACAGAGAACAGGCGACCAGCTGGGTAGAGTTGCTTCCCATGCATCCCCGGGTCAGGCCCACACTTACTTGGGCAAGCATCTTTCTTGCAGGGTTTGGTCTCCCGAGCTTCACCTTCACAGGGCTTCCCGTTCATCTGGGGGCTGGGGGAGTTGCAGAGCCGGATCCTTGTGATTGCACCGTCACCACAGGTCACGGAACAGGACGACCACGGGGACCAGTGACTCCAGCCACCATCCTGTTTAACTGAAGGGCAAAGCTGATGGTCACAAATGGTGCTGCCTTGAAGGGGGCCACAAAGCAAGTCTCAACATGCAATAATTCTAGCAGCTGACTAACAGCAACCTAAACTAGTGTATAGTAGAAACTGGCTATTGCCACATGTCAATGGAGAAACTATAGGAAAGATGGTTTTGTGTGTGTGTGTGTGTGTGTGTGTGTGTGTGTGTGTGTGTGTGTGTGTGTGTGTTGCTGTCAACAGCTTAATATTATAGGTTGCTGGTCAGGAGCCCAGCTCTATTCTAATTATTTCATGTAAATTATCTAGAGAAAATGCCTAAAATAACTTTATCAAGAATGGTTATTAGTCTCATAAATGAGGAGGTGCCTCAGGGAGGGAAGGTCATACTTAAGATGCAGAGGTTAGAAGTATAATCGAGCCTGAGAGGCCAAGCTCAGAACCTGCACCCTCAGGCTCAGTTACAGAGTTACTCTCAGTGAGGAAAGCATTGGAGTGAAATTGCCACCCCTTGGCGGCCATGATGCTTACATCTTTTGTCACACTCCTGAATGTGGCAGGTCCTTGTCTGTACTGAAGAGCCCTCACATCTGTTGTTGAGACTGTCACAGGAGCGACCACGTTGCTGAATCCCATTGCCACATGTGGCAGAGCAGGAAGTCCACTCAGACCAGGGAGACCAGCCGTCATCTGCAGAGTCGCTAGCTGTGGGCAGAAGCAAGGTCATTTAGCATCTCATGTCTAAGATAAACTGTTCTTTAGAGGTCCCTATTTAGGGTTCTTTATTGCCAGGGGTTGCAAAGCAATAGGATGCTTTTTAAAATCCCTCTTTTTTCATACTCCTCGATTAATGGAAGCATGCTTAACAAGTAGAGATTGTGTACATTTATGTACACACCAGATGCTTGGCTACACACGTGTGTTTGGAAGTGATAATCATGGTGGAGCCAATTCACATACCCCTCATTTCACAGGCACAAGCAAATCTTAAGCATGCAGTCATTAACTCCAGACATGCCAGTGTGCCCTGCATGAGATATCCCTGACCTAAGTAGCGTAAGTCATGGGCCAGCGGGCCAGCAGTTCATCCCACGTCATCATGTGTAAAGGTCTGGGGTGATGGCACACTCTGCCTAGTGCTTTCAGCTGAGCCTGCTCACAGTGTGCACTCTCCCATTATGGATTCTCCTGTGTGCATCTCAGGCAAGTTCCCCTTTACTGACTAAGGATGTCTTAGATGTTTCCAGGCTGGTTTCCAAGAATGCCAGTATGCTAGGCAGCTGGTCTGCATCATTTCTGACTATCAGTGAAGCCCTGGTCCATGTTAGGAGGTAGTTTGCCTGGGGCTCTGCCTCTGTCTTAGCCATGAGGTGGATCAGTTTGTTTTCCTCATGCTGGCCTCTGGTGTTTTTGTACACACTTTCTTAAGAGAAGAAGGTGTTTTTTTGCTATCTGCTCAGACACCAGGATGACAACCACTTCCGTCTATCAGAGGACAGGGAACTTGTTTTTGTTTTTACCATCAACGAGCATCTTCCTAACAACACCTAGTTCAGCTCAACTTACCCTCAGATAGAGGTTGGACAGAAATGGATACACAGAAAAACATTATTGTGCCAAAATTGCTACCATGGGATTGATGACTCTGAGCCATGGCTCATGGGCACAACTCTGTGTGTGTGAGTGACAGGCAATTCAACATCCCTGATTTCTTTGTGAGACATGATGAGTCACTTTTATGACTTGTGCCTTCTGCATTAAAGTGTCTCCTTAGCAAAGTGATTATACTGGCAACACGCCCCGGAGGCAGAGCGTCACACAGAAGTGTAGTGGCTGATTGATTTTACTACCCTGGAAACCCAACGATGGCGAAGCTGTTGGGCCTCCTGTCACTGCAGACCAAACAAGTGGCTTTCACGCCCCCTCCCAGTGTTCACACCGTGTCTGTCCATTCCCCAGTAGATCGTTTTTTCTCTAACAAAAAGATCAATTTCTAAAAGCAATCAGCTTACGTCTACTGCTGTATTCCTTTCTGCCCCCATAGCATAGAGCCAGAATCCATAAACTCTGCCAAGCATTCATTGCCTATGCCACAATCCAGATGGGTGGTTAAGATTTAGTCCCCATGAAGGTTTGGGCTCTGTAAAATAGACTAGCTGATAGTTACCCAAGTTGGTCTGCAAGAATCTGTCAAGATATGTCTGATGGAATTGCGAGGGGCTGGGCTCCGGTGTCATGCCCAGCTGTCAGGATGCCCCCAAACTGAGATAGGCACCGAGGGACGGTTACATCATTTTAGGAACTTACGCCAGCACCGTGGACAGCATTCACCATCAGGAACCGTGGCATTGGAGCAGGGCATGATGGGGCAGGACACCTTTTTGCAGATGGTAACTGAGTTCTGCAAGGTAAGAGAAGGAGAGGGAAATATGTTTACAAGCATATGGAAAAGAGGAGCTTTACATAACATGCCCACTATAAGCCAGGACACAGGCGTGGTTATTATAGGAGGGACATCTCTTCTGGACCTGTAGTTTCTAGAGTCACATAGTTCCAGGGCTAATTCTCACTCCATTCTTTGGAAAAGTACTTTTTAACTGCCACCCAGTCAGGGGTGGAAGTCACAGAACATCACATTTGTATAAGGGAAAGCAGCCGACTTTGCAGTCCTATCAGTAAGTATCTCAAATGTAGACAAGGCTTTGTCACATATTGGAGGAAAGTGGGAACTTAACTGAAGTTGTGTCTCAAACTTAGTAATCAGTGATTTGCATTTAAACCTTTCCTGGTGAGCTAGAGATCCGAACAGTGTTAGAAGAATGTGCCTGCCAGAGCTGAAAACAAATCAGGGGTGATCAAAAAAAGAATGCTCTAAGCAGGTTTTATGTATTTGGTCTTTGAACTAAAGCAGGTAAGTTATTCCAGTGTTAAGATAGATTTGTTCTCTTAGCTTCTTAGCCTAGGGTATAATTAAGACTTTGATATACTTTCTGAGATTTAAAGAAGAATCTGTAGATTTCATGACATTAAAGCAAAAAAAAAAAAAAAAAAAAAAAAAAAAAAAATCACTTTTGGTAGCAAGCCAGAGCACATTTAAAAATGTGTGTGCTCATTTAAGTATCTCCTGAGACATACATCGCCAAGTCTTATTGTAGTCTGTGAGTGTCCCTTACCTGGCAGCGACACTCTGTGCAACTATCTACAGTCCATTCATCATTGTTCCTGTGTTGGACTCCATTGTGAAAGCAGAGGGGAGGCCGCCTCAGCTCACTAGCCAGCTCTTCGTTCTCTTCCTTCTAAAAGGGGAGAATGCTCATGAGTGTCCAGACTCCCATGGGACCACCTGTGGTGATCTTCAAGAGCTGGCAAATGGGAGGAGAGGCCACTGACCACTTTGCGGATGCTGTCCTGTAGTGTGGTCACGATGGTGCGCAGGCCCCTCAGCTCCAGGACCATGCTGGAGAGTTCATCACAGGAGAGGCCACAGATGGCTTGGAGGTCCTTCGTTTTGTGGCCGATGTAGTTGGTGCGGATAGCAGGGCTAGAACCGTTCACCACGTTGTTGTCAAGGGTGAGAAGGACATTGGTAGCTGCTAAGAAATAAAATGTAACATATTTGATAGGTGATTCCAGGCTTCAACACCTGATCTCACCAGCCCACCCTTCAGGTTCCTGGTTGTAAAAGACATTTCATTTGGGACGACACAGTGGGTGCATGTATGTGCAATGCCCTTTGAGGGTCCCTTTTGTATACTCTGTTCCCCTGAGATGTTGTGTATAAGTCCTACTGCTTACATTTCTCAGGGTGCTTTTGATGGAATTCCCCAGAATTCTCCAAATCTTAAAAACAGAGGGGTACTCACAGCTGGAGCAGCCTTTGTTCCTGAGAATGTCTTCTGGGGTGGTTCCAAAGACAAACCTCACATTCTGCAGCACCCCCTGTGGGCAGAGGACAGACATTGTAGGATGCTGGGAGTGGGGGAGGGGCAGCCTGTCTCAGTTGGCTTGTGCTGAACGCTCAGAAAGTTTAAGAGAACTTAAGATCATCCTGCCAAAATATCACACACACATAAATTGTCAAACAACTTCAAAATCTTAATTGTGCCT
>CM052701.1:56353753-56364996 GCA_028551405.1 Uromys caudimaculatus
GATGAAGCCTTTGTCGGCCCACACAGCGTCCAGTAGGTCTTGGAACTTGTCATCTGGCACAGGGGGGATCAGGTTGGCATTCTCAATCCGGAAGGCGGGGCTGGATAGATCTTGGCCCTTAACCAGTCGGCGACCGGAGCCCTTGCGGGCACCTCCAATGAGTTCAAAGATGTCAAACACACCGTTGTCTCCCCCAGACTCTGTAAGGCGAGAGAAGACAATCGGCTTTCTAGGCTAGGTGTAAGCGTGTAAGGTCCTGGCTATGAGGGGCCAAAGGGAGAACTCTTGGAAATTATGGAAAGCTGAGAGGGAAGCTGCATCCTTGTGCTAAGGACTTGCTTAGGGAGAACACAGGAGGGGGGTACACCTGAGCGAACTGGAGAGGGAGAGGGAGAGGGAGAGGGAGAGGGAGAGGGAGAGGGAGAGGGAGAGGGAGAGGGGGAGAGAGAGGGAGAGAGAGGAAGAATGAGAATATGAATATATCACAGACTCACCTGGAATGCGGTTGCTTCCACACATATGCAACAGGAGCAGGACACCTAGTCCCCAGACGAGCTCCATGGTGGAGCCTTTGTGCCCAACACAGAGCCTGTAGCAAGAAGCACAGGAGGGAGGCCAGAGTCAGAGACCAGGAAGCAAGGTGGGAGGGCAGAGGTGTGTGTGCGTGTGCGTGTGTGCGTGCGTGTGTGTGTGTGTGTGTGTGTGTGTGTGTGTGTGTGTTCTTCTTTAGTCCCAAAGGTGCTGAAAAGAAGGATTTACTTTCCAGACAGTATCCAGTATAAAAAGAGCGCCAGAGGTAGGGGATTGATTGTTAGTGCTCCAGGATGAAGGGACTTGGGTTTTTTTCTTCTTCTTTTAGACAAGATTACAGAATGTATTTAGGGAGAAGGATGGCAAGTCCGGGGTAACTTGGAGACTAGTCGGTGAGAAAATCTTGGGGTGTCTTGGAGGTGTAGTTAGTGAACCCTAAGGTTGGAGACAATCAGCTCCAGAAAGTTCTTTCCAGTGGATAGATGGGGCAGGATAAGGGACAGTTAGAAAAATCAGAAGGGGACGAGTAGGAGATGGGAGTCGCAGCCCGGAGTTTTGAGGTGGCCGGCCAGGTGCTCCGCAGAGGCGGGAGAAGGCTTACCTGTGTGCACCGGGGCTCAGTAGCCGGGAGTGGTGGCAAAGGTGAAGTGAAAGACGAGGACGTTGAGTCTGGTGCAGGCGCTGGTACTGCCGGTGAGTCCAGAGAGACCGTGGCAGGACTGGTTAGCTGCTTCGCGATTGCCTGCAAAAGTCCGATGAGGTTGGCTGACTCCAGGCAGTGGCTGGCTCGACCGAGGAGCCCTGGACCTTTTAAAGAGGATCTCGCATTCCTGGCCAATGGGCAGGAAGCGGGGGGGTGGTGGTGAGGGGGATGCGGGGGGTACGGGGGGGGGAGCACGGAACGGGCGGGGGCGCGGGGGACGGGGGGGGGGGCGGGTTCCTCTCTCCGCCCCCTGCTGCCTGGCGCGCAGCTCGCGGGCTGAAAGTGAAGGGGGAGACGATGATCCGGCACAGGAGCCCTGGAACTTCTCAGAAAAATAGGTCTCCGCCCACGCAGCCTTGGTGTACTCAGGCTCAGCGCTTAGGATCTTGCGCCACGCGAGCTGGAGACGTTCCGCATGAGGGTCCCCAGACGCGATGCTCCCTTGGGGATCACCTAAGACCCTTTAGGGGGACTTTCACTAAAGCACGTCTCCTTGAATACTTCGATGACAGAGACGCTTGGGGATCGAGACAGTTTGGTTTAATAATAAAAGAGGGCAAAAAGTCGGACCCCTTAAAGGAAGCTGCCTCCTGGGTCTATCCTGGTGGGTGGGGATCCCGTGTCGTGCTCCACTCCTGCTCCGCACGCTGCCTTTCCTCTGACTCACTAAGGGTGGCAGTGAGGTGTTGCACAGGGCCAGCAGGACGGTGCACCGCGGTCGCCTTCCCACTGTCCAAGTCCAGAGTTCTTCTCTAGTTCTACTGTGCTTCCTCAGATGGCTGCTTGGGGGCGGTATATGTATTCTGATTTAGGGGATCCTTGCGGAGAGTTTTTAGCCGCATTTAAGGAAGCAAATTCTTATCCAGCTCCCTCAAGGCAAAACTGAAATTGTGTCTTGAAAAACAGTTTTGTTTTTCACTCGTGTTTTTTAACGTGACTCCCGATTGGAGAATTTGCTGAACCATCTGGCTCCAGGATCTTACACTATTTACAGAACCGACCCGTAGAGTAATAAATTACTCTCTGCCTATTATTTTATTTCCCATCTTTTTCCCTAAACGTTTTTTTTTTTTTTTTTTTCATTTTTCGGCTCCCAAAACCGAGGTGTGGGTTACATTTCTGTGCATATACACTTTTTCATGAGTAGGCTGCTGCCGCCTGATGGTTTGTCTCTGAAGTCCGGTCTCTATGCCACCGGTCCCAAGCCAAGATGACTCCAGCTTCCTGGAATTTCATTCATCTCTTTGGGAAGGGACGTCAGCAGCGATGCTTCTCCAGCTGTGGCCCTGCGTGAACAGGCTTGGCTCTGAGTCCAGGGACACAGGTAAAAGCATCACCAAATAAGGATCTTGGCAGAATCAGGGTGGGGGCACGTTGAGAGACTGCTGGGGCTCCCTCCCCTTATCAGTTACACCTGGCTGGACTCCCAAATCTTGGAAACACCCACAACTTTATGCTCATCACACTGCAGTGTCACTTTTCCTGTGTGGGAGTGTTCTGTGACAAGGTGCATGAGTGTGTGTGGTATGTGTGTGTACACACAAGGAGGGCTTACAGAGTGTTTCTTAGTTACTCAGGGTACACAGCTACCTAGCTAGTGCCTCTTGTAGATAAGTATGTTCCCAAGATGTTTTTGTTTATTAGACTTCAGATATTCAGAGCCAGGAGTAAAAGTTTCTACTGGTTGATTAGTCAAGATAGATTCCTGTCCTTGAAGTCACAGGCACTGACTCAGCCACACAAGCTGAAGATTTGGAATCTTCAGTCAGTCTTGTTTTGTGCTTCCAGTTCCTTCCTCAGGTCCTCTTTGCTCTGTGAAAGGTGATTGCTTTAAATGTCCTGCTCAGCACTAACCCTTCCTGCAGGGACCATAGGAGCTAATTGCTCTGGGAGGGCTGGTGTTGGACCTTCTTTTCTCTTGATTTTGTACCACAGAGATAAATGTAAGAGGCCCACAGGCAAGAGCTTCTTTCCCTGTGTAAACCCACCCACTTCCCTAGGCCCAGTTACACCTTGCTGATGGAACAGGAGCAACCAGGGTCTGCCCCTTTGGGCCATGTGCTGCCCAGACTAAGGAGTATGGACAGCTTGTAGCTCGGCTTCTTTCAACAACACGAGATGAGTTTTGACCTCCTCCACATCTTTCCGAATAGGCATTATGGGAGGGCTTTGTTGTAATAAAAGCTGGCAGTGGCCTAGGAGATGTTGAATACAAACAGAGTCTTTCCCTAAACACAACATGGCAATCCAGCTGTCCTGGTGAAAACAAGGTTTGCAGGAGCTGAGGTTCCTAAGCAGCTGTGAGGTCTCACCCATATTCCTGATCGCCACGTGCTGTGACCAGATTACACACATTCAGAACACTCTTGGGACATTGTAGAGAAGCACGGCTAAAGGCAGGAGTTGCTGTCTTTAGTAGGGAGGATGCAGTCTATCTGTGCGTGCACGTGTGTGTGCATTAGTATGTGCTCTCCCCTCGTGCGTGTGTGTGTGTGTGTGTGTGTGTGTGTGTGTGTGTGTGTGTGTGTAAACATGGATTCCCCTCCTGCTTCTGTCTTATGTTTATTATTCTCACGTGTCCTCTGCCCTTCCTGTTAGGCCTTACGGTCCCCTGCCATAATTCCCTTACTACCCTCTCCCATTTAAATATAGATTCTGCATACTAGCTGAACTGTGATGTTTGTCTTTCCAAGTCTGTCTTATCTCACTTAACATAAAGATCTCTAGTACCATCCAATGACTTTTACTCTTCTGTTTCCTTCTGCTCATGCTTGGCTAGACTCTTTTTTTTTCTTTTTTAACCTCTGGAGGGTACAGAAATAAAGGCAGGTCATAGATCAAACCTTTGATAGCTTCTTAACCTATTCTGTTAAATGCAACACTTTTTGTTAAATATAAAAAAACCTTCCCACATAAATTGCTTCATTATCTCTTCTCCCGTTGGCCTTAGAGATGGGTGTGTCTTTTAATTCTCAGACAGGCTTATGCGATAGGAAGCAGTCGGGACTCTCATATTTCTAGTCACCACGAAGTAAGGCTTTGTCTAACACTGAACCAATCAATCCTTTGTAGAGTGAGGTGTTAGGTATTCTGCCTGCAACTGGGAATCCCAGGGAACATCTGGCTTTGTGAATGAGTCACACACAAAGTTGGAGGCTAATGTCAAATATCTTCCCTTAGTCTTTGAGACAATGTCTTTCTTTGACCATGGGGCTCATTAACCAGCTAGGCTGATGAACCAGTCAGCCCCTCTTGTCTTCTTGTCTCTGCCTCTCAGTGCTAGGATTCCAACTGACTTCTGTATTACATGGGTCCTGGGGATGCAAATTCAGGCCCTCATCCTTGCATAGCAAGCCCTTTGCTCAATGAGCCATTTCCTCAGTCAGAGTTGAAGGGATGCTTTATACGTGGCCAGTTGGAATGTACACTAGTCCAGCCACTAAGGAAATCACTAGGGGGGTTCTTTGAAAAACTAAAAATAGGTCTACCATGTGAGCAGCTAGACCACACCCAAGCATTTACCCGCAGGACTCTAACTCAACACTTGTCAAAGATGTTTACACAGCAGCAGTCCTTGTCACACTAGTCACTGGAGTCCCCAAAGACAGGAAGGAGTAAAGAAAATGCAGCACACATATCTAGTGTCATTCCCTTCAGCCGTAAAGAAAGACAAAGTTATGCCATTTATGGAAACATGGATGCACCAGAGGAAATCTGTCAAGTAAATTAAGGCAGTTTTGGAAAGACAGATGCCATGTTCTTTTTATATGTGGTTCCTAGACTTTATATAAATCTATAAAATCGTATTTTGTGTTTATGGGACATGTTATGTACATGTGACAAGTGAAGCTGCCTAGGCGAGAAGAGGGGAGGAGGGGATTGTGGGAGAGTACACCCAATGTCCAATATGGACTTTCGTGAAAAATGTTCTTCTGTACTACACAGCACCATATGCACCGACTGTATACAACGATTATTTTAAAAATAAGTGTAAGTAAGTTGGTTTACTAAAGAGAAAAATGGGTCTGAGTCCTGTACTTGTTTTTCTTGCTGAGACTGAAAAGATTTCAATCATGTGACCCTCACACAGCAGTGACTTTGGAGTGACGAATGACATCCTAAGGTAAAGACTACACACTGAAAAGCTCCTGAGGTAGGATGTCAGGGTGTTTCAGGAGTTTGGATTAAGTAGTTAGCCTGAACTCCTGAGCAGTAGTTAGCCTGGGCTAGGTATGTTCCCACCCAATGACTTGGTTACTCGTTAGGTGGTCCTCAGAGGTCCCTGATAAGGAAAGTCATGAATCTGAAAAACCAGGAGACAGCGGAGTTTCCAGAACTGCCATGATGCAGTTTTGCTTTAGAAGCTGATTAAAGCCCCAAAAGAATCCAGTTTCCCTAAGGTTTGACGTGCTTCTTCATGCCAGCCACTTGCAAATTATAATTTTTCAAAGTGTTTGAAGTTTTCACATGTGTACTCCAGATTAAGTGATAAATCCAAGTTTTCTGTTACCTTTCATTGGAGAAAATGAATGAATGTCAGAAGAATAAGACAAACAAACATAAAGAGGGACCAGACGATAGCTTGGATTTCATGAACATTTCTGAAGACTGACTATGACATGGAGACTGGCATGTGACTGATGCTTGGGGAAAGACCTCACATGCCGCTGAAACGTGTGGACAGTGCCCAGAAGGCTGAGCTGCCGGGCATGTGTACAGGAACATCAGTCTTTCAGAAAGTAGTCTGTCTGTCTGTCTCCTTCCCTCCCTCCCTTTCCTTCCTTCCTTCCTCCCTCCCTCCCTTCCTTTCTTTCTCTTTCTTTTTCTCATGAGATCATGTCAAATCGGATCTTGTAGAACCCTAGCCAAAAGAACCACTCCTCTTTCTAGTTTAAGAGTGTATGGTCTGAAAAAGACTCTGTTTAATTTTATTATGGCACTGATGGTAACCATGACAGTTCCCAGGACGAGGAGGAAGCTTGGTCATCTCTGGCTGCCCCATCTAGTTTTCCCTCTGTATTCTCTTCTTCCTTTCATTTTCTTTCTCCCTCTCCCTCATCTTTTTTCATTTCCTCTTTTCAACAACATCTCTTCTTTTTCTTTCTACCTTTCTCACTTCTAATCCCTCATCCACCAGCCTGCAGTAAGGTTGAAATATAAAACTAGATATAAAGAACGGAGAGACCTGGATCCACCTTGCTAGAATTCCGAAAGCAAATTTTTCCTCAGAATTCTAACAACCCCGCCCATCCTTCTTCATACCAAGACTCTAAAGCAGAGGCCCGCATGGACGAGTTCATGCTTCCTGTTTCCTTTGATAGGTGTTCAGCCCCCTGAGATGTAGTGCCCAGTGCCATGGCTTACTGAATCCAAGAGCTTGGGTTTTGGATTGGGTTGAAGAATGAGTAGAAGTGAAAAAACATATTAACCATCATGCAGATGAGACTTGAGTTTCAGGGCCCCTCGAGTGCCCAGATTCCTTCCAAGATGCCAGAGGGACCTCCATGAAGCTTTGCAAAGTCCACTGCTTGCCCCTATTAAGAGGCTCGCCATCTCTTTCTCATATGAGTGTTAGAGCTGAGATGACAAGCACACATATGAACCTCATTAAAGGCACACGGCAGAAAGACATCACCATGTGGTTTGTGGTCATGTTTCCGTGAAATGGAAGAATGACTAGTTTTACTCATGTGGGTATCCCTGCTGCCCACTGGGGGTCTAACCTGAAGATGGACAGTCTGAGGAAGAACATGAAAGGTCATGTCAGCCTGCACGTGGGCAACAGAGGAGAAACCAAGTTGAAATGCAGCTGAAAGATGCCAGTCTGAGGAGACGTGTTATGGAAGTGTAGAGCACCAATAATTTGTTTGTTCCCAGATTTTGGAACATTTATCATTTTAGATGATAAAGATTCTTTTTGGGTTCCATAGATAGAATCAGTGGGGTGAACTTTTAGGAGAAATAGCTTTGAATAACACTGGCCACTCATTGTCGGGGATACTGGGATAGGAGATCCAATAACCACCCACACAACAAAGGAGGTTCCTTTTATAGACTTCATAGGGTGCCCCAGTCTAGAGATGAGGTCTTATTATAGGGTGAACGAGCTGGAGGCTGCTATAAGCTAGGTGTGTAGCAGGTGAGTGAAGGTAAAGAAAGGACACATGGCTGTAGCTCAGAGGTCACCCTGGACTTGGGGTTGGAGAGGAAGTGCAGAGGGCCCTGGCTGATTCTCCTTGTGCTAGCAGCACTAAACTCTAATATTTATTACTTTGTTTTGAGTGTGTTAAAGCCTTCCCTGTTCAAAGGAAACATTCATTTGACCTAATGTTAAATTCATCATTTGATATTTCTTGTGTAACAAAACAAAACAAAACAAAACAAAACAAAACAAAACGAAACAAAACAAAACAACAAACCCTTCTTACTTGACTCCTCTTTGGGAGAAGAAGGAGCAAGAGAGATTGAAGAGGGAGAGAGCTTCAGAAGCGTCCTGGAACCATGGCTAAGGCAGATGTGACAAGTGACATTAGTCTAAAATGCCCACGCCTCTCATCGTGTGCTTTCCTGCGTCTACAATAGATGCAAGAATATATACAAAGCCTGTTGGAGATTGGTTCGAATCTTTGAGTCAATCAAGAATCTGTGTGTCCAAACACTAAAGGTCCTTATTCCCAATTGCTTTTTGATTGATAAATAAAGATGCCAGTGGCCAATGGTTGGGCAAACGGAGACAGGGCGGGATCCCTAGAGTTGCCTGGGCTAGGATGCAGGGGGGAGGAGAAGGAGAAATTGCCATGAATCGGTGGGATATGGATGGACATAGGAGCTGCAGGAGATAAAGCCAAAGAGCCATGTGAAAACTCAGGTAAGTGGCCATTGACTGACTGGGCTTGGGATAGCAGGGGAAGGTTTAGGAGTGCCCAGCCTTTGATGTAGCCAAGGCAATTTAAAATTAGCTGGTGTGTGTGTGTGTGTGTGTGTGTGTGTGTGTGTGTGTGTGTGTGTGTGTTCCATTTGTGAATCCAGATAGCTCCTGGGCACGTCTGTACATGCAATATGCCGGAAGCCAAAGTGGTGTAGTCCAAACTCACCACTACAGACACCAGGTGGTACACACCTGTAATCCAGCATTCTGCCAGGTGGTACACACCTGTAATCCAGCACTCGGGAGGTTGAGATGGAAGGGAAGCCTAGACTGTTTTTTTGAGACCCTGTCTCAAAAAAACAAAAATAAACACAAGCAAGCCCAATCCCTCCAAACTAGACCCAACCAAAAAGAACAAAAATAAAACCATGCTGTAGTATTAGAAGCACAATAGACAAAGACATTTCTATATACATTAGAGAATAAAATGAGATGAAGGGGAGAAAAAAAATGTAATTTACCTGGGCTAATTATAGCATGAGTTGTTTGCCACCAATACCTAATTACTATGACTGCTATGTAACAGAATAATAATTAAGTGTGCCAATTAATGTCTTAAAGCAACTTGTCTAAGTTTTATTAACTGTAACCTCACCTGTTCTCTGTCTACCCTCACAGAATGTGAAGGCTAAACCCCAACAACTAACATGGTAATTAGTCCAAGATCTAAGGAGCTCTGGCTATACCGCTTGCCATGAGGCTGTGTGTCAACCTCCTGCTGGATACCAATGAAAGCAATGAAATCCACACCTTTACCAGTTCCACTTGAAAGTTACCTTTATTCTAATTACTTTCAGCAGGTTAGAAGATGTGGAGGATTACAAACAGCCTGTGGGATAGGTCATTATTTCCCCTTTATTGTATGCCAGCTGTTTTCTTGACTGAATTAATATACACACATACATATATATATCCTCATTATTTAAATGTGCAGATTTATTCTTTTGTGTTCCTTTACATCTGTGTTCTGAAACTTGTATGTATTACAGCTATTCTGAGATCATTTATTAAGTGCCTCTTGTGTGCCAAGTGTCTGCCAAGGCTGTGAGGGATGCTGATAATGAGGTCTAAGTCATAGGGGTGGGCATGAGTGTGTGAGAACACAGAGCAGAGCGCTCACTGCCTGGTTGTGGGTGCAAGGTTGAGGATGGAGAGGGTTAGAAAAGGTTTTTATTGTACGGATGATGCCTAAGCTCCACCTTAAAAGACTTCATTCAGAAAGATTTGTGCCCTTGAAAACAGAAGAGAGACCAATTAATGTGTTGACACTCGTGGCCACCATTTTATTTTTACTAAGCCCACTTAGCATATAGCAAAGTGTATACGACCATTCATTAGAACTCCAGAAAGCAACATGTGTGTTTTTGAGGGTTCCAAGTGCATTTTGGAAATATTGTTCTTCCGAGTCCTTCTTTCTCCTTTCTTGCTAAAATACTGTAGGGCCAGGGAAGCAATTAACTCAAAGCAGTAATTAACTTTCCCCTGGATGGGCGCTGTGGACTAAGGTTTCCTGGTTGATGGATTTGCTGTGGGTTGTTGCCTTGTGCCTTCTTTGTTGGCAGATTTACTGGTCACTCAGATGCCGTGCTTCCGGAGCTTCTATTAGGTGAAGATTTCAAAAGCTTAAGTCATGGTACTCTGTGTGTGTGTGTGTGTGTGTGTGTGTGTGTGTGTGTGTAAACATCTTGTTCTCAAATGCTCCATGCTTCTTTCCAGAAAGTTTTGTTAGTACAGGGTCTTCAACCTGTTAAGCATGTAGTCACCTTCTGTGATTGAAAGAGCAAATGAATGAATGAATGAACAAAGGAAGGAATACCCAGGGTAAGCTGTGTTATTAGCATAAGTAAGCCTCACAACACGAATTAATAAAGGAAGGTGTTAATTCTTTTCTGTTTCAGTGATCTTAATTATGGCAACTTATTCCCAACAAACAAAAGTGATCTCAAAACAATTTTGATTTCCAAAGAGACGGTCTACAGGAAACAGGAAGTTTAAAACCAGTTATGTGGAGAGTGCATGTTCACTAACATGTCACATGAAGGATATCCAAGAGCAATTTGCATTTTCTGTGAGTAGTTTAGGTTTAAACATACAGAAAACTAAAAGGAAAACAGAAACACATCTCCAAACAAAAATATGGTTGAATGGCAAACACAGAGGAGTGAGTTACCCCAGATGACATTCACGGCAGGCTGACAGCTGCTCACCTGCAGCCAGATCAGGCAGGGGAGGCCTTGTTCTCTTAGCCACATTCTAATACGGGGGCTGCCTTGGCTATGTATTAAAAGGATGCTGATATAAAAAGCCTGGACAAGTTGTTATCTGACATAGCAATGTAATAGAACAAGGTGTGACCTTACAGTCATTCCTGATCAGGTGGGGACCTGCCAAGGTGACAGGTGCTTAGAGGGCTCAGCTTTGCTCCTGGGTGCCTCTGGTGAGATCATGGGAGTGCTGCGTTCCCTCCCACGCTGGGTTACGATAGGTCCAAGGAGAAACAGAACATTGCTCTTTCCTGTGTTATGGCTCCAAGAAGGAGGGCTGACTAGGTGGGTTGATTTAGAAGTTACATTCAAATGCAAATAGGCTTAGGCTGACAATTGTCACAGAATGAATTCAGGGGTTACTTAAAAACACCCTGTAGGGGTTGGGGACTAGCTCAGGCAGTTAAGTGCTAGGCTTACTGGTGTGAGGGCCTGAATAATAATAATAATAATAATAATAATAATAATAATAATAATAATAATTTATTATATTTATTTTATGTGCATTGGTATTTTGCCTGAATGCATGTCTATGTGAGGGTGTCATATATTTTTTAAAACACGGTACAGAGGTGTTTTCTTGTAGCCCATGGCTTGGGAAGCAGAGTCAAGATCTTTGGAGCTTTATGGGCTGTCAGTTTAGTCTTCTTGGTGAGTTCTAGGTCAGCCAGAGACTTTGTCACAAAAAAGTGGACAATGCCTGAGGAGCAACACCTGAAATTGTCTTCTGGCCTCTACACACACACACACACACACACACACACACACACACACACACACACACACACACAGACGGGGGGGGGGGCCAAGCATGCTA
>CM052701.1:56365096-56378931 GCA_028551405.1 Uromys caudimaculatus
GAACACAGAGATTTAGAAGGTTGTGTGATAACAAGTTTTGAGACAGGGTTTCTGCGTGTAGCTTTTGCTGTTCTGGAACTTGCTCTGTAGACCAGGCTGACCTTGAATTCACAGAGATCCACCTGCCTCTGCCTCCCGAGTGCTGAGATTAAAGGTGTATATCACTACTACCCAGCAAAACCTCTTAAAGTAAAGGAGAAGAGACAGCAGCTTTATTTAGGAAAAGCACACACCCCGAGCCTGTGGCCAGGAGCCTCCAGTGCTCGTTCATTCATAGGTTACATGAGGCACAACTGCAGTATATTACTGTAATGCTGTCAGCAGAATTGTTTTGTATGTATATGAATGATCCAAAAGCTGGTCTATATCAAAAGTGGACTTCTTAAGTTCTCATTACAGAGAGGCAGAAAATGGAGACAGAGGGCCAAGGGAAGGTGCTTATTCCATAGTAGACAACTGTACCAGTTCCTGAAGGCCATCCCATCTAGAAGTCACCCTTATGATTTCAGCTTTCTGGCATGTCAACCACAGGAGGCCATCGTAATGGAAGGCCTGATCTGTTCAGCATGGTGCGATTGAATGACTGTTTTCTTCATGTGTAAATAGTTGCTTATATAATATATTAGGGTTTTCCAGAGAAACAGAAGTAATTGGATATATAGACGTCTAAGTGGGGATTTATTATGCAAATTGGTTCATACCATTGTGGAGACCAAGAAATTCCATATACCACTGACTGAAAAACTAAGGAAGCAGATGATGTAATCCAGTCTGACAACAAGGACTGAGAAGCAGGATTGCTGGAGGCAAAGGCTGATGGCAGAAGAACATGGATCTGAAAGCCCAAGAGCCTGGAGCTCTGATATGTGGAGGCAGAGGAAGATAGATATCTCAGCTGAGCCGGGGGGTGGGGGGCCTTGTAGGGGAGTGAATGAGTTTGCATTTCATCTGCTCCTTCATCTTACTCAAACCCTCAGTGGGTTGGATAACGGTTGCTCACATGGGCAAGGGAAGATCTTTGCTCAGTCTACTGACTCAAATAGAACACCTTCCCAGACATAGCCAGGATTAATGTTTTCCCAGCAGAGAAGTGTCCTTCAGCCCAGTCTAAGGAACCTAACATATAGGAAATGCAATTAACTCTAAATGAGGAAAGAATTAATAATGGCTTTGACTTTTGGCACAACTGGAACTGATTGGCCCCCTGAATTACTCAGGAGTGTTCAGTATCCCTTGAGTGGTAGCCATTTCTCCTGCTTGGTGTTATAGGTAATATGTCTCTTAAAGCATAGATTATCCAAATTTTCTGAAATGTGTAAGACCTACTTGAACTATGACTTCTTAACGAATATTTAAATTTATAATTAAATTATTAGCCATACTATATACAATTGTGAATTGTATATAATCTAAAGCAATCATAAGCAAATCATAGTAAAAGTTAATTTAGGGGAAGAGAAGAAACAATTAAAAAAAACCTAATTCTTAAATCAATTTTGATCTTTCTGGAAAGTGAGCAATATTGATTTGAGTCTATTTAATAACCACATAGTCAATATGGGCAATTAGGTCAACTTCTGTGCCTTCCAGAAATCTGAGATGTATTCAAAACCTGTCACTAACAACGAAGGAATCCACTTGCTTATATTTATGGGTATACGTATGGGTGTGCACGCTTCAGATCGATTTGGACATGCTTGTGCTATCTGCCATATTGCCAAGTTCTCCATTTGGAAAAATGTTAGGACAGAATTTCTAAGCCCCTTTAGAGCTAAGCATAGCTATGTGACTTGATTTGGTCAGTAAAATGTGATTGGAAATGAAATGATAGGTGTCACACATAGACAAAAGGCTGTCAGAGCCTCCCAGAACCCATGATGAACTTGTGGTCAGAGAGAAATAAACTTTCATTGATCTAAACTTTTGAGGCTTCAGGGTTGCTTACTAAAAGCAACATACTTGTTGCTAATGTAAATGGTAGCATCAACTGCACATACAGCCTTGACCTGCTTGCCAGTGGCTATGGAAATGATGATTACCAAGAATCATTCATAAAAATAACTTTGGTGATTAAAAGGCATAAGTAGTGCTGAATATATTTCCATCATAAAAATATCGGTTTATTTAGATGTAATAGAGTAAGAACCAGAACAATGATGGTCTATCTGGCATTGCAGGACAGAATTACCAGCATAAATTTTGTGAGGATTTCTTTCCTGAGAACCAATCCGCTTATTGTACCTATGTACAGAGTGTGGCTGAGAGCATCATGGTAGAAGCAACTTCTCTGGAAAGTCTCCACTCAAGATGGATGATGGCTCCCTCTATAGTCACACAGAGTCCCCTTCAGTTAACCTTTCCTAGTCTATATAATGTAGCTAGTCAGGAGATTCAAAAGCTATGTAAGATTAGGGTGCAGTTGCATACAATGGCTATGAGGAGTGACTAGATACTCGGGCGGGTGTTCAAGGACACTCAACATTCTCTTTTTCCATAGGGGAAGGTCGGTAGCCTACGAGCTGACTATGATGGACTCTTACACGTAGGCATAGCTTATCTCACAAATATGGCAGTAGTTTGGCCTGCTTTACAACAGCAAATTATTATAAATGTATCATGTTACAGTTTATTTAAGAAACTAGCACACTCAACTGTAAAATTGTTAGGAATTTGACAAACTAAATGTATTCAAGATAAGTGTTCAGAGATAATAGTTTTTATACCAAATGTTAAAGTATAATGAAAATTATATTTAAAATTAAAACATTCTGCACAAATTTCAGAAGCGTTTGATGGGTTAATGTTTTACTTTCTAAGCTGAGCATGGTGACGAAGAACTGTAGTTCCAGCACTTGGGGAATAAAGGCAGCAGAAGTTCAAGGCTAACCTCAGCTACAATGGAGCACAAGGGCAGTCACATGAAACTCATTCTCCAGAAAATAAAGTTATTATAGTAATATAAAATAAAATGAACATCCACCAACCCTACTTCTCTTTGTTTGCTAGGCCAGGCTGTAGAGACCATCTGGCCACTTTACTGGCTTACTGTGTATTTGCACACATAGATCAAAGTACGGCAGGAGCTGAGATAAAGATGTTTAGTTGGCTTATCTGGATAAGGCACATTTCTTACAGCCTTTTCTTTTTCTGGAAAGAAAATATCTATGGCAGCTGTTAACCCATACACTAGTCAAACTGCCTCTGCTCCAGCTGACACTGATCTAGAAGCTGGGGGACCACTGAGAAGTCTCATGAACCTGACACCCTGCCCTCAAGGTGGTGCCCATTTTTACCTCTGTGTGTAATTCAACTATAATCAGCTGTCACGAGCTTACTTCCAATAAGGTCCTTTGCATTCACCAACAAGTTCCCCTTTCTGTTTTTGCCTAAAGGTTAAATCTTATGGTTCATTCATCTCACTTTTCAAGTTGCCTTCAGAGTTCCTCTCCTTCCCCCAGCTCCCAGGGGTCTTTTTCTAATTACAATATACAACTAAATCTAGAACAAGCAAACTCTGCCTCCAGGACAAACTGCCAAGCACCTCCTGAAGTGGCACCTGATCACAGAGCCTCTCTCTTCTTCACGTTCCTTGAGTTGCACCCATATGACTTGCTCTCCTGCCAATTGTGAACCATGTCAGCAATTAAAATTTTATAAGCTGCTGCACAGAGCTCTGCACCTAGTCCAGAAAGTAAAACATCTGTTGTGTTTCTGTTCTCTTCTCCTGCATCCACCCTTTCCAAAACAACACATACCATTGTTCTGCGTCCTTTACCTGATGATGGTTCTCATGTTTACTGTTCGGGAGACTCCACAGTCTCAACATCTGTCTAATGCACGTTTTCTCCTTGTTTTGTTCATTACAGACACAGAAGGTCTACTTAGGCTTAGGACATATATCTGGACATTTTCAATGTCTACTCCCCTCTATGTCTTGTTTGCCAATACATTTTACTGTTTTTCTCAGATCTTTGAATACTTTAAACTACTTAGTTTTCAGCCCCTTTGAGTTGGAGATGTTCAGGATGTTTACCTACTGTTCTTTTTTTTTGTTGTTGTTGCTATTGTTGAAGTAATATCATAGCATCCAGTTCTTACTGGAGGCTGGTAGATTTTTTTTTAGCTCCAGCTAGATGTTAAAATTTAGGATGGAGTCTTTTAAAAAATGTAGATGCCCACATACCTATTCTCCCCACTGCAGGTTATTCTAGATTTGAGAAGTTTGGGTTTGGGCTCTGTATCTTTGTAAAACTTCTGGGCAGTCTAAGGATACTACTGTATAGTAACTCCCCCCAGTTAAAACATTTCATCTTGGAGAGGGGATCCTTAAGACTCAGAAAGTAAACAACTCAGAAGTCTCAGAAAGGTTCTGAAACTTACAAGATTCACAAGGTCAGGGTGTCTTCAAGGTTATAGAAGCAGTAAAGGCTGCTCAGGAGGTGAGACTCCTCAACTTGTCAAACTGCCTTTAGGTCATGCAGAGAGTTTCAGGGTTCTAGATTTTATGAGCAATCACTCATCCTGGGGTGGGCGTCCAACTAATGCTGCTGCTTTGAGTTGTCTGTGTTCCTGTAAGTAACTCTTCACCCACACTCCTGTAAGTAACACAATAAACTCTGGCTTACCAAGTTGAACTTTGGCGGTACCATTACTTTTGTATGTACTTGGTTCCCTATCTGCTTTTAAAAGATGTTTGTTTATGTTTCCCCAGAAGTAGTATCATATAGCAGCACATTCCAAGGAGAGAATCCCAGGTCTCTGACTAGTTTATCCCATACTGGCTGATCCCAATAGGACCCAGCGCCCTGCTCTCATCAACATCTGCCAGTAGCTGTTTTGTTTTATTTTTGTTGAGTTTTCTAGGTTCCTCTTACAAGATGAGAGAAGATAGGGTGAGAAATGAAGAGTTTGTTTGTAGTTAGCCCTTCTCCAGATATAATTGGGCAGGCATAAATTTTCCACATTTTTA
The DNA here is from genome assembly GCA_028551405.1 of Uromys caudimaculatus. Lineage (NCBI taxonomy): Eukaryota > Metazoa > Chordata > Mammalia > Rodentia > Muridae > Uromys > Uromys caudimaculatus. The sequence continues at coordinate 56,370,066 of CM052701.1, forward strand.
GGCCAAGAACATTGAGGCTTAAATGAAGTTAAGTAACTTGCCCACGGCCACAAAATAGTGAGTGGTGGAACTGGGCTGGAAAACCATGCCTCCCTGGCCCTATCATCTGCTTCTTTCATTACCACCTCAGGCTGTCTTTGTGGAAGATCTGCCAGGGGATGGAGAAGCATTTGTGGTGAACTCAACTGCAGTTTTGATCAGACACGAGTCTAATAGCATGTCTGGGAATAAGCTTATGTTTATTGGAGGATTTGGGAGCAGATTGAGAGAGATTAAGTGCACGTGGTGTCTGAGATATGTGTGCTGAAGTTAGTTGGGATGGCTGCAGGTTGACTTTGCTTACCTTGTAGTTTCACCCAGAGCATCCTGGGATACATTTGTCGTTCAGGCTGAAATAGTAGTGACTGCAGAATTATTAATGCCCATGCTTTCTAATTCACTGTTGTCCTCTTACACGAGTAGAGAGAGAAATCCAGCAGGCACACCTCTGAGGATTTCCTTGAGTTGCCCCTAGTAATTTTGCAGGGTGTTTCTGGTTGGTATTTCCTTTTCTTAGTGCCCCTGAGAATATGTAAGGGAAGAATGAGCCTATTCCATCTGCTGGTATAGCTTGGCCTAATAGGCTCTGTGGGGTGCTCTGATGATCAAGGAGCCACTGGAGTTTAATAACCATGGGGGTAGTGTCTGCCTATCCACCCCTGTGGATAGGAAGTGCTTTAAAATATTTGTTGAGTGCTAGAGAGATGGCTCAACAGTTAGGAGCACCTGGTGACTTTGTAGAGTGTTGTCCTAGCCCTCGTGGCCCACTCTCCCATCCCCTCCTGCTTGCCAGTCCCAGAAGATCCTTGAGGGTAAGAAGGTGGGGCAGTGGTGGCGCACGCCTTTAATCCCAGCACTTGGGAAGCAGAGGCAGGTGGATTTCTGAGTTCAAGACCAGCCTGGTCTACAGAGTGAGTTCCAGGACAGCCAGGGCTACACAGAGAAACCCTGTCTCAAAAAAACCAAAAAAAAAACCAAAAACAAAAAAAAACCAAAAAACACCCCAAAAAAAAAACAAAAAAAAAAAAAAAAAAAAAAAAAAAAGAAGAGGTGGGGGAATCAATAACTGATGAGAAGCCAGATGAGAAGGAGATGCAGACCTGCTTAATGAAATAATGAGGGGTGCTTATATATCACCCCCACCCCAGCCTTGGTGTGTAACTGTTTGTCCCTCACAGCTGGCACTAGCCAAGTGGCTGCTCTGGTCACATGCTGTCTTTGTTTCTGGGTGTCAAACAGATTCCGGGGGTTAATGAATGCAGAGGTGCTTGCTGCACATGCATGGGCCACTAGGCATGCATGAGTGGGGCTGGGGAGTGGTAGTGAGAACACGCTGACTCTCTTCTCTTACAGTAGAGGACCTGGGTTTGGTCCTTAGCACACACGTGGTGGCTCATAACTCTCAGTGACTCCCATTCCAGGGGATCTGATGCTCCTTCTGGCCTTTGTGGCTACCAGGCATGCACACAGTGCCCTTACATACATGCAGGCAAAACTCTTACACACATAAAATAACAATAAATAAGTCTGAAAAAATTTTGTGAGGTAAATACTGGTCATTGGTTCCACACGCACTTTTCAGGTTAGAGAGACTCCCCCAACTCAGCCCACGATACTTCTTTAACTTTCTATTTTAGCCAGTCATTTACCATTTTCGGATTCCTTTGTCTCTTCGTGTTCTCTGGACAACTTCCCTCAGCATATTCTTACATTTTTACCATACTGCAGAGAAAGAATGAGCTGCAAAGGCTGTCAGCACATCTTAGCAGTCACTGAGAATTGTGGGCCCTGCTCGTTCTGAAGCTCTCCTCATCTATGGTCCAGGTAGGTCATTCATGACTAGAAGGGACATGACAGGGACAGAGACTGACAGTCTTCAATAAAGTTGAGGGCACCAAGTAGTCAAGATAGACTTCCTCACTCAGAAGCCTGGTGTCCCCTCTCCCTCCTCCCGCTACCCCCTCCAGGTCTGTAGTTTACCAAGCACTACTGAGGGAGGACTAGACTGGAGGAGGCAGATTCATCCTAAGTTCCACTTCCCCATTATTCCTCCCAGGTATTTGGAGCATCCTGGATGTGAGTGAGAACCTGGGAACAGGAGTGTTTGATTTGTATTCACATCTAGAAAATGTCTGGGGTTTGCCTGAGGAAAGGGGTTAGTTTCTTTGTTCTGGCTGGGCTCAGCAGAAAGTGAGATACTGTGAACAAGGGACTTCTTAAAAACAGAACACAGTTCAGCTTCACAGTTAGTTTATATGAATTGAAGACCTTATTGCAAAAAGTATGACCATTCTTTTAATACACAGGTGGGTCTTTTCCACCATATCAGCCACTAAAGACAGAAAAGTCTTTAGTGACTCTGTTTCGTTGGCATTATCTTTCTTTCTAATTCTTGTGCTACAGGTCTGAAGGTTACAGGGTTTTAAGGTGGGGATGACCAAGCAAATTCTTTCTCACTGAGTTGTCAAAGAAATCAGAAATCTCTAAGAGTTAAGTTGCTAAAGGAAAAAAATAGGCGAAGCAAAGCAAATCACACTACACGTTGCAAAGATGCTTACCCCAGAGGGGTGGAATTGCAGAGGGCAAGACGCTGCCTGCCGTGGTTTGCTTTCTGCTTCTGTGATAAACGCTCAAGCCACTTAGAGAGGAAAGGGTTTATTTTTGCTTACTGGTTACAGTCTACTATTGAGGCAAATCAGGGCAGGAGTTCAAGGCAGGATGCTGGAGATGATAGAAACTGAAGCAAGAGACCTTGGAGGAATGGAACTGGCTTATTCTCCATGACTGGCTCACCTTGCTCCCTCAGACACCCCAGAACCACATGCCCAGACGCCAACTGATGGAGGCAACTTCTCAACTGAGAGTGCCTTTCCCATGTGTCTCTAGCTTCATCTGCTTGAGAAAGCCTCACCAGTGCCGTCCCACAAAATGGTTATATCAGGACTCAGCTCTCCTAATGTTACACACCCTACAGTTGTAATGGGACCAGGAGTTCATTACCATTGTTTTGCCTAAAGCTAGGCTGTGTGGTAGAGTTTTAGTTAATTCAGCAAAATCTGTCTCCTCCAGTTTTCCTCAGACATCTCCACTGGAGTCATCCGGTTTCTCCTTTATGTGACAGTTTTTTAAGTAACATGTCCTTGAACCTTTCTTGTTGTTTTTCGAGGCAGGGTTTCTCTGTGTAGCCCTGGCTGTCCTGGATCTCACTCTGTAGACCAGGCTGGCCTTGAACTCAGAGATTCACTTGCCTCTGCTGCCCAGGTGCTGGGATTAAAGGACTGTGCCACCAATTACATAGTTTATGATAGTATCCTGTGTTTTCATTTGAAATTGTGTTGTGAAATTTTTCTTACATTAAAAGAATATTGAATTGTAATAGCTGCAAAGCGTTCCATATTTATCTCCCTCTTATTGAACATTTAGATCATTTATAGTTGTAACTGAGAAATGACACACAGTGACTCCAAACTGACTTCATCTCTCTTTCTTTCCTTATACTGTCTTAGGTAGGATGTTGCTACTAGATCAAGATGCATGGATGGTCTTAAAGGAATCTATGTGTATTGTATTTATTCTTTAGAGAACAAAGTCTGAGGTAGAAGTTGGTGTGCAAGACTTATTAGGGGGCACTCTCAACACCGGAGAGATGAGGAAAGTGAGGGTGGGTAGAAGAAGCAGAACCATGATGTTTTGTAACAAAGGCGTCCTTTTCTTATTTCTGACCATCCACTGTTGAGTACGATGAGGTCATTATCCACTGTTGAGTACGATGAGGTCATTATCCACTGTTGAGTACGATGAGGTCATTATCCACTGTTGAGTATGATGAGGTCATTATCCACAGTTGACTTTGATGAAGTCATTATCCATTGTTAAGTATGGTGAGGTCATTATCTACAGTTGAGTACGATATCAATTGTGTGCTCCTTGTATCTGGCCTATATTATGTTCAGGCATATTCTTTCTACATACACTTTTTTTTGAGAATTATCATCATAAAAGAAGGTTGAATTTTGGCATTGTCTCTTTTGCCGCTAGAGAGGTGATCATGATTCTGTTACAAAGGTGTACCCTTGATTGATTTGTACCTGCCACTTTGGCTATCCCTGTCCCCTGCATGGCAATGGAATTTGATTAGACATATTATTATTGAATTTGATTTGTTAATATATTTTTTTTAACATCTATAGCATCAGGGGTTATTGGTCTGTAGTTTCCTTTTCTAAGTGTCTTTAACTGGCTTTGTTGTCAGGGTAACAGTGGCCTCAGAAAATGAGACTATAAATGTTTCCCACTCTTTGATGTTTGGATGAGTTTGTTAATGACTGGGGATTGGGCATAATTCTTTCCATGTTAGAGTTTCTTAGTGAAATCATCTGCGTCTGGAGTTTTCTTTGGAGAGGCTTTTGATTACCAACTTAATATTCTTGTTTATTATCAGTCTAGTCAGATGGTGTCTTTCTTTAGAGTTGAGCTGTGGGTGGTTGTGTGGTTTTGGGAGTTGATCTCTTTTAGTTCATCTGGTCTGTTGATGCATGTTTGCTTCTGGTAGACCCTGTGGCCCTTGGCATTTCCAAATCATCTGTTGTAACATTTCTTCCTCAGTTATATTTTTCTTTCTTTGGACATTCCCTTTGTTTACTGCTTTATTTAACTACAGATTTGCCAGTTTTATATACTTATAAAAAACACTAATCATACGTTTCATTGCTAAAACTTACGAAAACTTGCATGTGACCTCTGTACCTTCTCATGCTTCTTACCTGTCTCCTTTATGTCCTCACTCTCCCGAGAGGGGCTTTTGATAGTTCCCTGTTTCCATGGCTATTCAGGTCATTTTGGGTCTTGACTCCCTCATTACACAGAATCCCCTTTCCTCAAGATATGGCTACTTGGGTAAACGGCCACAGGACCCTTGAGGGAGCTGACGCAATGATTACCTTACATACTTGGCTCTGTAGAGCACCAGGCTGCTTTCTCAGTAAAAGGAGGAATATATGAAACTTCATAGTTCTAGGAACTAGACAGGGACCACAACTTTCTCCCCTTATTATTAAATTTTAAATTATTTCTTTTATTTTTGATTATAAGGGAATGAGAATGAGGATATGGCTGCTCCTAGGGACGGCTGAGAAGGTTTTGATTGTAGAGATGAGGGAGAGCACTTAGAGTCCAGTCTAAATGTGACCAGAAGAATAGACAGGGTCATGGGAAGGGGGAAGGGCGGTGAGAGAGGAAGAGAAGAGAGAAGGGCAAGAAAGGGAACCAGGAGAGGGGGAGAAAAACCAAGAGGAGACTGTGGACAGAGAGCCGAAAGGGGGCATGGCTGAACCTGCAGTGTCATATGGGAAAGAGGCTGGAGGAAGCTGAGCTCAGGGGCTGGAGAGGCTTAGGTACGGGGTGGGGGAGGGAGTGGAGAGAGGATCCAGGACTCTGTAACAGATGATTTCAGCGCTGGTAGATGCTAAGAGAACCTGGTGAGCAGCATCCACTTTGATATATTAATAGGCAGCTCAGTTGTCCAGTTGTCCCAGGTTTCCTTGGAACCTAACAATAATGTAATTGCATCTCTTCCGCCTCCTCTTTCCTGTCCCCAAACCCTCCCATGCACACCTCCTATCTTCAAATTCATGACCATTTTACATTAATTGCTGTCATATGTGCACTCGTGCACACGTGCACACAAACACACACACAAGTACAACGTGCTCAGTCCATATAATGTTACTAATCCTTATGCTTTTAGGGCTGACCACTAGGTACTGGTAACTTGTTGGTATACTAGTCTCTGGGGAAGGCTTTCTCCCACTCAAACCATTCCTTTGTTGGTTGTAGTCCCTGTGCAGGGTTGAGGCTTCCAGGGCTTTTCTCCCCGCCCACATTGGCATTTCTGCTGTGCTGTCCTTGTTTAGCTCATGTTTAGGCAGTCATCTTATAAGACTTTATGGGTTCAGCTTCTGACGTTCCTAAAAGATGCAATCTTGCAGTAGATTTGTTCTTCTTCTGGCTCTTACAAAAGTCCTTGTCCCCGACCATTCCACAGTGACTCCAGAGCCTTCATTGCAGGAGTTGTAGTGTGGATGTATCTGTTGAAACTGGGCTCCCTACAACTCTGCATTTTGATTGGCTGTGGTATTCTGTAATGGTCTCCATCTCTTGCAAAGAGAAGTTTCTTTGATCAGGGGTGAGGACTAACTACACTAGTGTATGGATATGAGGACAAATATTTGGAATGCAGTTGGGAGTTATGCTGCTTATGAAAGGTCCATGACTTCCCTAGCCCTGGGAAGTTAATAACTCCTTTATTTTCATGTCCAACCCATCCTACTGTGGACCGTCCCCAGGGAGTGGACCATCCCTAGGGAGTGGACCGTCCCCAGGGAGTGGACCATCCCTAGGGAGCTTCCTGTCCTCTTCTTAACTCCTCTCATAGCTGTAGTGGATACAATGGCTTCTTGATTTCCCATAGAACATATTTGGTTGGTTACTTTTTTAGATTCCACTACATTGCCATATTTCATAACCCTTGGCCCCTCAGCTCTTTCTATTTTCCCTTCCATAAGCCATCATGGTGAAAGACCCCCGAACTGGGGAGACCCTCACTCAAGTCTCGGGACGGTGCGACCCCCCCAAGAACTCACGAAAGACCGTCCTTGCTGCAATCACACGAGGTTTAATTCGGGGACGGCAGCGGAAGGACCACGGAAAAGCCAGTGCACTGGGGTCGAACACGTAACCTACACAGCGGCAGAGGGGTTCGACCCCCAGCAGCTGAAGTTGGGGGTATTTAAAGGAAGAAACATCCCCAAGGCAAGGAAGGAATTACAACTCAGGAAAAGGCTCATTCACAAAGCAAGGGGTGGGGAACGGAAAGAATTTGCATTATAGGGAAGTAAGGACTATTCACAGGTTAGTTGCATAAACATTTCTGGTGCCTGAAATGTTTTGCCTCTGGACCTGAGGCCAGGTCAAAGTCACCCGTAGGAATGTAGCTGGGTGGGATTTTTTCCCGGACATGCAGTTTCTAATCTTGGCTCTAAGTTTGCTAGGGGGTTTTGCCCGGGCATGTAGCTTCCAGTCTCGGCTCCAAGCCTGCCAGGGGTCTCAACCCTCCTCACAAGAGGGTCAGGTCTTTCAATGGTACTTCTGGCTTTTTTTTCTTATTGTATGCCGTTGCTGTCCCTTAGTTTCCAAGAGGCATTCTTGCAGAATATTGGCAGAAGCTGCCTGTGCTTACAGGGGAAGGCCCCCCCGTACTGTAGGACAGAGCCCCCCATAGCAATACCATCTTCCTCATTCAGATGTATAACATACTTTTCTTCATCTGGCCCACTTAGCCTCTAGTTACGCTTTGCAGGTTACTGATATTTGCTGGTGCATCCTAGTTGGCACCTGAAGTCCTATTTGGGGCTGGTCTCTTTGCATAGCCCACTTAGTGGGTATGTAAGGTGATTTTGTGCTATTTTCTGAAGGAGGCTAGTTTTTTTATTTGTTTGTTTGCTTGTTTGTTTTTTCAGCAGTGACTCCTGTGTTGTCTTTAAAGAAATGGAGGGGATTATCATTGAACAGGGAGAGTGAAGGCCAGATGGCTTTGGGGTTCATGACTCTTCTGAAGGAGCTCTAGTAGGTCCCAGCAGGGCAAACAGAACCCGAGCTGTGCAAACATGGCTCTGGCAGGCCTGGCCTTCCCTAGTCCCACATTCTTACTAAAACCCATTAGATTACATTCCCAAAGCTAGCCCTCAAGGTCCATTCCCTATTCGGCCTCTTCCTCCTCCTGAGGCTGACAACCAAGGTTCAGCTATCCATCAAGTATTGACAGCTAGCAATCAAAAGCTGCCTTTTGGCTAACCTAACTTACATACCCAATGTAATGGTTTGTATGTGCTTGGCCCAGGGGGTGGCACTATTAGGAGGTGTGGCCTTGTTAGAGTAGAAGTGTCACTGTGGGTGTGGGCTTTAAGACCCTCATCCTAGCTGCCTGGGAGCCAGTCCTTTCCTAGCAGCCTTCAGATGAAGATGTAGAACTCTCAGCTCCTCCTGTACCACACCTGCCTGGATGCTGCCATGCTCCTACCTTGATGATAATGGACAGAACCTCTGTACCTGTAAGTCAGCACCAATTAACTGTTGTCCTTATAAGAGTTGCCTTGGTCATGGCATCTGTTCACAGCAGTAAAACCCTAACTAAGACACCCAATCAAAACATTACCATCAAATCCTGCATCCTAGTCCATTCTCACATAGACCTTCCTTTTTTTCCTCTTCAAAATCACACCTGCAAGGTCATTTGCTGCAGTTTTCCTGCCTGAAGCAGAAATCAGTCACTTTACTTTTCTTCGCGTTTAGCTTAATAAAGGATCTCTCTGTGAAAATAGGTGTTTGGGTGTGGCCTATGCTTAATCAGCTGTCTGGGAGGGAGCACCCCTGCTGGTCCCTTCATTTTCAGTATATCAGCTTAGACTATTCGCATCTAAAAAAACTCTCAGGTCCCATTTCCCCCCAACTGCAGCCTCATCTGGAATTGAAAATTCAACCTTGAGGAGTCGGTAGCCAACGAGTGCCATAGAAAGGGGGAAACCTCTGTCTGCGCCGCCAGGAGTTGGTAGCCATCGAGAACCGGAGAGGGGTGAAGGAATAAAAGAACCTGGCTAAAGAAAATTTTCCATTTGCCTTCTGGCTGACCCAATTAACAATAACAGGTGGGTCCCCCAAACCTCAAGGTGCCATAATTGAACTGTATCTGAACTCTATGTACCCATAAATCCTGAGAAATTGTTTTACCCTCCCTTCTGAGAATGTCCTGCTCTGTGGTTTCTGCTGCCCA
>CM052701.1:56379431-56461534 GCA_028551405.1 Uromys caudimaculatus
AAAAAAAAAAAAAAGAAAATTCAACCTTTTCTCTTGCTCTCTTTGCTTTTCATTAAACCCAGGTCCCATTCTCAGCTGATTCTACTTCTGGAAGCACAAGGCCAGTCTCCTTTTGTAGGTCTTCTGACTTTCACACTTCAACTTCAGCTCACAGTTTATTGCCTTAGAGTTGTCTTCCCTAACAGTTAGTGCTCAGTGGTTGCAGTGGTTCAAGTGCTGGAGACAGCATCCCCTGGTCATTCCGTCTACTTAGATCTCACTCTGCCTCATGCGTGGTGACTGTTGTACCTTGTGCACCAGTGTAATCCATGAGGGCAGGGCATGCTACACTTCTCTTTGATGATAGAGTCTCTGTTGCCCATGGCCCTACAGATGATAAAGTTCCTGAATATCACTTTAGAATCAGCTTTCTGAGACCATTCCTCATAGCCACCAATGTAGCCAGTTTCCCTGGAAACATTCCAAACATTCATTACCATGATAATGTTTTTAGAGACCTTCAAAGAATAGAATCTTGGAGTGTTTAAGGACATAATGAGACAGAGAAGAAGGCTGGAGTTTTACAGTGGCTTTTGTTGGTTTATGAGAGGTTGAGGATACCTCATATCTAAGTGAAGGAACCTTTGGCTTTCAATAAATCAGTCACTGGCTGTCATTCTCCTCTGGACATAACCTTCACGGAGACAGCTGCCTTCAGCCAAAGATAACTCTCGGGGAGAGCCTCAACTGTGATTTGCTGGCAGCTGTGGTAGGCACAATTATAGCCCCTAGAGATGTTTATGCTCAATATATGGAATTTGGGAATATGTTAGGTTTTATGATAAAGGTGCATTAAAGTTGTATCCATGACTAAAATGGAAGGATTATTGTGTATTACCCAGGTGTACCCAATAAAATTATCAGGTCCTCACAAATGAGGAAGGAAACGGAAGAGTGTCAGTAATGTGATGTGAGAAAGTTTCAATTCAAAGATGGGATGGAACCACAAGCCAAGGGATTCAAAATCTGGAAAAGGTAAAATCTTCAAACAAAATAGCACAATAAAAATGAAACAGAAAAATGCAGGTTCTTTCCTAAAGTCTCCAGAAAGGAATGCAGGCTTAGTAACACCTTGATTTTAGTCCCTTGAAGCCCATTTCAGACTTAAAAACAAACAAACAAAAAGCAAAAACCCAAACCTCAGAATTATAACATAGTTTTCAAAAAGCACACTTAATTTCTTCTTAGAACATAAATAGCTATTGTGTTGAAATTTGTTACAGTAGCTATAAGAAACCAGTATAGCAAACTGTTTGAGGATGGCTACCTTGTGTGTTTGGTTTTTTGCATGTATGTATGTATGTATGTATGTATGTATGTATGTATGTATGTATATATATATATATATATATACAGTATATGTGTGTGTAGTGTATGTAGGTAAATGTACTTGTGTGTGCAGAGACCAAAGAAAGACGTTGGGCAGCCTGCTGTATCACTCATTGGCTTGTTCCCTTATGGAACCTGTAGCTAAGTAGACTGCTGGCAAACTCCCACAATCCTATCTCTGCCCCAGCTAACAGTGCTGGTGTGGCAGGTAAGTAGCTTCTTTTTGTTTTCCTGTGGGTACTTGGATCTGAACTGATGTCCTTATGCGTATGCAGAAATATCCATTTAGTCCTGGCTCCCTTGGTTCTGCTGGGAGACTCTGACAATCATTGCCTTCCACAGATCTGTCCCATGCCCTGTCTGTTCACACTGGCTGAACAATGCCCCCGGCAGCAGCACAGAACATTATCTGGGCCTAAAACTATTTTGTCTTCCTTTCTCGGAGTGTGCTTGCCATATTCCCAACACCAAGATCCATTTCAACCAGTTCTGGTGAAACATTGAGATCAGATTTTCCATTCAGAGCTGTAGCTCTGTTTCCCATTGCCCATGCTGTGACACGGGAACACAGTGATCTGAGTTTGTTAGACTTGCTTTGGCCTGGCTTTTGGTTGCTTCTGCATGTGCTTCCCAGCTCATCTTTCTGGCTTTTGTCTTTCTTGGCAAACCATTTGTCCTTCAGAGTTCCCTCCGTTGTTCTAACTAGCATTTCTTGCATACCAGTGAATGCCTCTGGGCCAGTTCATTTAGTGCTCAGACATTGTGAGAGATACCCTACTCTAAGCCAGAGGCCATAAATTTAGTGTCTGAAATGTAAAAAACAGAAATGGAATCTTGGGCTGTGAATGCTCAGTGGTAGGGTGCTTGCCTAGCAAGTGCTAGGCCTTGAATTTGATCCCCAGAACCACAGACACACAAATACAAAGTTAAAAACTTGTTTGAATTCTGTCTGTATACAGTCTTTAGCTTCTCCTGTCTATTCTCCTTGCTTATTGCTTACAAACTTCTACTGGGAAAATTAATAAACAAAGCCATCACTTATTCCACCCCTTTATTTATTTTTCGGTCTCTAGAGAACATGGCCAAACTCTTTCCATAGTATTCTTTCTATGAGCATCAAAGAGGGAAGAAAGAAAGTAAACTGTTGATGTGTTTATAAAGATATATAGAGAGATATATGTTATATGGGTGTTTGGGGAGGTAGGTGTGGGGGAAGGGTGTGCCTCAGTAGGCCCAAGCCCAGGCATCCCTTCCCCGAGGGACCAGACACATGAGAAGGTATAGTATAGAAATAGAGTTTATTTAGGCCATGGGGAGGGGAGTTAAGAGGGTAGTAGAGGCAGAGAAAGGCAGAGAGAGGGAGAGAGTAGAGAGGTAGAGAGGTAGAGGCTGGCCATGACCACGTGGAGAGAGGGGGGAAGGGAATGAGGAGAAGTAAGAGAAGTAAGAGAGAGGCAAGAGATAAGAGAGAGAGAAGGGGCAAACAGCCCCTTTTATAGTGGGCCAGGCCCACTTGGCTGTTGCCAGGCAACTGTGGGGAGGAGCATAGCTGGCTGTTGCCAGGTAACTGTGGGGTGGAGTTTAGACAGAATGCTAACATCCCCCCGTTTTGGTTTAATTAAAAAGAAAAATTAGAAAGAGGCAATGACAAAGCAGGAATAGGGGAGCGTAATATCTGACTGCTTCATGCTGGCATTGGGGGTGACGTGTCTCTGGGGAACCTAGAAGAATGGGGGTGGGGAATGTTTGTCCAGTCATAGGAGAGTTGGCAGTTTGCTTGCTGTCCAGGGTCTGTGGAGCCATCTGAGGATAGGTCAGAAGGAACAGGTCCAGTAGAAGCGTCTGTGTCTGAGAGGAGATTGGAGCATCTGATGGTTGCTTCTCTGGAGCTGTCCTGGGTGTGGTAAATGTCTGGACTTGACAAGATAATTGAAACACATTATTATAGGTAGAGAAATAGATTAAGTACATTTGGGAGAAAGAAAAAATTTTTTTTAAGATGTACATTTTAAACCCAGAGGAATCCCACCCTTTGGAATAGGTAATAGGTGGGAACTTTGGGCAGATGTACTTATCTGGATGGAGTCTATTGGGTCCATGAGAGGCAGATCTGAGTGGATTTTCTGTAGCTTATAAGTTTATAAAAGAGATAACAACATGAGTTAACAACATGAACAGTCTTTAAGATGAGCCTTTTGTGGAGCAGAAGGGACAAGATTAAAAAGTTGAAAAAAGATCGTATAGTGGAATGTTTCGTCAGAATTAGCAAGAAGAGGAAATGTGAAGCATTTAAAAATAAGGTTAAGTACATTTTCCATTTGGAACTATTCTCTAAAGAGTACTGAATCCAAACCTTATTGCAGAGGTGTATCAATTTTGAGGACCTCAAATCAGGTGTTAATTTAAGAGATTTGAGAGTTGCCAGGAGACATCCCAGAGTGGTGTCTGGAGGTACCGGCGAAGACCAATTAGTACCCATTGGGTGTTGGGGGGTGTTACTGAACTATTCTTGCTGGCGTCCCAGAGAATAATCAGTAACTACGGCTGGCCAGGCTAGAAATTCAGGTAGTCGAGTAATTTCTAGGGGCCACGGCTGACAATTTCCCAGAAATTGTCAGGAAGCAATCCAACCTAGTACTAGGGTTTTTGCAGCGGCAGAGGGGGAAATGAACTGCTTCCGAGAGAGGAGGGCACCCAAAGGCTAGGTCCTAACTCGGTCAGCTAGGAGGCCAGTCATAGAGACTGGGGCAATGAAAAGCTAACCCTTCAGCTCAGAAAGAGTTGGCCAGACACTATCTGAGCAAAAAAGGGTCCTCTTGCCGATTGGAGAAACTCCTTATCAACAGTGGAATGTTTTATTAGAGTCAGGCAAATTATAGGAACTTAGATAACATTAGGACAGTGGTACAGCAAGAAGAGGAAGGTAAGGAGATAACAGATTACATCTGTGAAAGCTTAGCTGTCAATGTTGTCAGAAGTCTGAGAAATAAACAGTAATCTAGCAATTAATATTATTTAAAAAAATGACAGAGTCCACTAGTCAACAGTTCCCTGGTCTCTGTGGCAACTCAGGCAGAGTCAGTCTGGCTTTCAAGCACAGAAGGTGCAGGGCTTTTCCTCTGTGGAATGGATACATGTGACATGGGAAGTAAGCTTACCTTGGTTTAGTAGTGAAGCCCCTTGACCCAAAGTATCCAGTTTTGTCCACTGCGTTTTCAGTGATTGTTATATCACAATTGTCATATCTAGGCAGAATCCTGCAGCTGTGTCCACATCTTCTGAGACCATCTATCACCGCCAACTGTCAAAGACTTTGGGAATTCTGTCTGCCATAACTTAAGAATTAACAAACTTCTGACAGGATTGAGAACTGTATACATTGGTTGTAACTGAACAGAGACATATGGCTAGGACCAGAATAAGGAAGCAGGCAGCAGTGGCATGGAAAGAGGAGAGAGGGAGAAAGTCCCTTGTGTGTGCTGGAAGGTGGAAACTCGATCAGGGATCAGGGACTGGCAGCACAGGAGCCAGCTGAGGGAGCTGGGCAAGACAGACGCAAAGCAGAGAGTGAGGGTGGGGGAGGCAGCAGAGTCCCTGGCAGGGGGCAGAGACAGAACCCGCTTGAGGTAAGGCCAAAGCCTGTTTCCTGCAGCTGTGAGATTTGGCAGGGCGGCAGGTAGTCAAAAGCGCATGGGAAAGCAAGTCTAAGGGAGGGGACCTCTGGCAGGACTCAAGAGGCAGAGTCAGACCCACCTTTCCTGCTGAGAACTGAGCAGAGCCAAGGAGTAGAGGGGAGGAAGGGCAGCAAGTAGGGTGTCCCGGCAGGGAGCACTAAGCAGACTTGCTTCTCTGGCTAACTAGCTGAACCAGTGGTTTCAGCGAATGAAACGGGGAGAGGGAATTCTGTGCTACAAAGAGAAAGTGCCAGATTAGCGAGATGGAGAGAGATTGCTTTAGACCAAGACATCCCATTAAATAGGGACAAAGGTGGCAAAGACTGACCCCTGGGTGAGACATGTGTGGGGTGGGGGTTAATGCTCAGAGGTGGTGCTCCTGAGAGCAGTTGTTGTCCAGGCCTGACCTGTAATTCGCAGTGGCGAGAAAGCGAAAGGAAAGAGGAATGTCTCACCCAAGGGAATAAGTCCTAAAAACGAGGTTCAGTGAAAGACTGTTTCGCATTCTAAAGGACAAAACAGGTTAGCTCTGAACTTAAGAGCTGTCCCCGGAGACCATGTGGACAGTTACTCTGACCAGTGGGGGATGGGGGCTTACCGGTTCTTTTGAGCTAGTGAGCGTGGATCTCTCATGGTAGCTGAGGTGGGATGCAAACCTGCAGAGTTTCTAATCTGAGTCACAACACCAATGATGTGTTTATTATATATATATATATATATATATATATATATATATATATATATATATATATATATATATATATTATGGGGAGGTAGGTGTGGGGGAAGGGTGTACCGAGACATCCTTCCCCCCAGAGGGACCAGACACACGTGGAGGTATAGTATAGAAATAGAGTTTATTTAGGGCATGGGGAGGGGAGTTAAGAGGCTAGTAGAGGCAGAGAAAGGCAGAGAGAGGAAGAGAGTAGAGAAGTAGAGGAGTGGAGGCCGGCCATGACCACATGGAGAGAGGGGGGAAGGGAACGGGGAGAGGTAAGAGAAGTAAGAGAGAGGCAAGAGAAAGAGATAAGAGAGAGAGAAGGGGCAAGCAGCCCCTTTTATAGTAGGCCAGGCCCACCTGGCTGTTGCCAGGCAACTGTGGGGAGGAGCATACCTGCCTGTTGACAGGTAACTGTGGGGTGGAGTTTAGACAGAATACTAACAACTATAAAGAACAGCTACTGCTCTCCAGTGCTGTGCCAAACACTTGATACTGACTCCATCCGTAGGCCTGGTGCTGCTGTTTTCTGTACACACACAAAAGTGAACTCTGTTTCTTCCTTTCCAAACTCGAGAATCATTTACTACATTGTTGAGACACATGAACATATTTGTTACTGGTGGACAATGGTATTTGCTAAATCCTGGTTACCTCCTTATTGATTCTCAAAGGACCATGGGTATCCTGACCCAAATGCCTGTATGGTTCAGAGCCACATCTTATCTCCATCTCAAGCTTCTCTGGGGATGGCAGGACATCCTCATGTTTGGAGCCTGTAGGACATCCTCACCTCTGGGGCCTACATAGCATCAGTGGTCTGTACATCTTCTCTTGGAGGACTCAACTTGTAAAAAAAATGAGGCTGTGACTGATTGTGTATTCCTGTGAAATAAAAGTTTTGCCTCCTCTTTCATACCTAGGCCAGGAAATTTCATTCAGCATTGTCCCGCCTCTGGATTTGAGTCCCTTTGCCATTCATTCAACAGGTTGACCTTTCATGTACCAGACATGCCATTGTATCCACTGTAGACATTGGGTCTTCATCCTCAATAACAAATTAGAAGAGAGGCTTTCCTCAGCTCTTTAATACACGTTCCTCTCATGATACAAGTACTTCCATTTCCCTCTCTCTTCCACATACTGCTCTCTCTCCTGGCAAGTTGCTGGGTCAGTTCCTCAGAACCTATAGCTTTGTCTTCAGTTTGCTTCTCAAATGACATCTCCCTCCTTCACAGCTCTGAACTCCCTTTTGGCTAATTTCCCTACTACAGTAGCAAGATGGTTTTGGCTTTGCCAAGCACTCCAGCTTTAAATTGCCAAGGGCACCAATAAATCATCTCTTACTTTTATCCCTTCTCACTCTGCTCCTCCTCAAATCTCCCTCCCTTGGGCCAGATGCTGCTCTTTGGAAATTTATGGAAAATAGCCTTCAGCAGGCCAGCTCCTCCAAACAGCCATTGGCTTGTTGTCTACCCAGTAAATAGAAAACTTGGAAACATTTTCCAGAATTTTTTCACCTTTCTTACCTTCCAGCCTTTGTAGCCAGGCCAATCTGGGCCTCCAATCTGGGATTCCACTCCAGAGTCTGAACACAGGAAATAAGCTTAGAAACCACCTAGGTTTGTTGGTTCCTGGGCATTCTTAGGTTTGGAGAGTATTTCTGTCTGGCTCCGCTGGCTACAGACCTTGGAGGGCAGAGCAAGGACAGCTCAAAAGCAAGAGGCAAAGCTGTGCCCCATGTCCTGTGTCTGATCTTAAGACAAAACAGGCAAAGATGCATATCTTTCAGTCCCCATATTGAAGCTGAACATGAAATGCTGTGAAGGTCATGTGTCTGTGAAGGGCCATTCCCTGTGAGCTACCAAAAGATTTAAAGTTGCCTTTCTGTTGGGAAAGATCAAGTTTATTCTTTGGAATATTTAGTGGCCATTCAGCTCAAAAATATAGTCTTTTCCCTTGTCCTTTCTGTCTGTCCTTGTGGCCTTTTGTCCATGATAAGGCAGTTCTTTCTCAGAGACCATATCATAGCTGCTTTGTGAAATGGCAGACCTTTTCTCTGGGGGAAAGGTTATGCTTCATTCCCACAGATTAATTATAGAGCACAGCCATTAGGGAATCGAGAAATGACTTTCCTCTATATCTTATTTTCTCTTGTGTATTTTTCAGTCTGTTTACAAGGGATTACCTATCCATTACCAAGGAAGGCAGTAATATTTTAGATTGAGGATCTTGGTTCTTCTCTGCTTAGAAGGATTTCTGTTCACATAAGCTTTCAGCTAAGCCTTAGGAATCTGGAATGCAGTGGGACTAGCCAAAACTCTAGGCAAACCCTGATGAAAAATGTCTCCTGAGATCTGCCACACTCTTTCCAAAGGAGCAGGTCCATAAACCTATGAGCTCAGAAATCTTTGCTGATTTGCTGATATCCAGTGATGAGAGGACCACCAGGAGGAGATAAGGAAGAGAGGACCTGCTTGCGTCTGACCTATGAAATGTGAAGCAAGCAGTGTGAGTCCCACAATAACACTTTCTGCAAACTCTTATCAGTGGGAGTCTCTGGGAGATGGGAGAATGGCTTTTATACAGTTTGATAGAGTAAGGAAAATACATAATTCTTAATATTTTTTTTTAAAGATTAGTTTATTTGATTTTATGCTTTTGAGTGTTTTGTCTCCATGCATGTATGGATGAACTCCAGGTCATGGATCTGAGCTCCTTGCTGTAGTGATGTCGGTCTCTTCAGGACTTTACTTTTGCTTGTTACACTTCAGCTCCCATTTACCTCCATGGTTCCCCGGGAATGTGGAAGGCTGTGCTTGAAAAGTACTTCAAGCCAAAGATTGTCTTCATGTGAGCCTAGCATAAACATGACCTCTGACTTCCCGACAGAGCAACTGAAGTTAGGAACTGCATACCAGGGATCTCAGGACGTGAATCCTCCCCTCTGGCTATTTTTCCTTTACCCAGTATCTATTCTCTTTCTCTCCATATATACTCCATGAGTGCTATGTTTTGGATGTAAGATCTTCCTCTTGGGCCAATGTGTTTGAACATTTGGTTTCTAGCTAGTCACACTATTTGGGAATGTTGTGAGATCTTTAGAAGGTGGAGCATTGTGAGGCTGATTCTGGAGATTATGGCCCACCCCATTTCCTAGTCACTCTCTGTTTCTAGACTCTTGATGCAATATGACAAACTGGCTTTCTGCTTCTCTGTCCATGACTTCTCTACTAGGAAGGACTGTATCTCTCTTGACCTGTAAGCCAAAATAAACTTTCCACTTGAGTTGCTTTTGTCAGAGTGTTTTTATCACAGCAATAGAAAAATAACTAAGATAAGGGGAGTATGAATTTTTCTCTGGTGCTGGCAAAATCCCAAGGAACTTCATGCAGCCAGTGGAGGCCCTCCCTGCTAAGATACCAGAATGCAAAGGTTAGAACAGGCTTAGGAGAGAACAAATTTGCTTATAAATTGCTGGGGTAGAAGGAGTTTGAAAATCATCATTGTTCTGAGAGTGGAGAGATACAGGGAGCCATAGTTGAAGCTGGGGCTCTGCCAGGTGTAGTGTCAACGGCTGTAGCAAGATGGTAGCAGGGAAGATAGATGCGGAGGCTATGGCGAGTAGAACCAGGGAAGGAGTGTGAATGTGGGTCTCCATGGTGCTGCCTGAGAACTGATGCTGTGAGGAGAACCAATGCTGAGGCCTTTTTCGGATGGTGTGGATTACACGGGACAGAGCAGGCCTGCTAGAAAGGTCGGTACAATACAAAGGAAGATGAAGACGTTGGAAATCGCTTAGTCCTGTTTCTGTGTGGTCTGTGAGCTCCCTCCTGGTCCCCCAAGATCGTTTTGTGCTCTGGACTGTGGTCAGCTCTTGATGGTCAGTATTGTAGCATACGTCAATGTTGTTTTCTTAATTGCTACATGTGTTGGGCTCACCTCCTGTATGAGTTCTTTGACAACTGAACTGTGCCATCTTGAGGTTCTCACAGAACAGGAATCATGCTTGTTGGAATAGGATAAACAACTGAGCAGTAGCTTCCTTGCACTCCCTCTGCTTTCCACCGCTTTTGTGGAAGAAAGGACACATTCTGTACAATAGTCACACTCGGAAGAACTGCCCATTGTACTGAATATGGTGGAGTCAGGCTGCTAGCGTAGGACTTCCATATTCATTTAATGTGTGCCCTCTGCCATCTATCAGACTGGCTTCAGATCACCATGTTCGCCTTGATCTTTTGGACTACTGCTGACTTTTGGGCCTCTAGATCTACCTCTCAAACGGTGAACGTGAGAGTAGCTGTTCTCATGGGATTTGCTTTCCGGACTCACAACGCACACAGATCCTACAAATTACTTTAGCCTTCTGTCTCAGTACTTTTCTTTTCTTTTCTATTTTGTTTTTTTTTCTTTCAGTTTTTTCAAGACAGGGTTTCTCTGTGTAGCCCTGGCTGTCCTGGAACTCACTCTGTAGACCAGGCTGGCCTCAAATTCAGAAATCCACCTGCCTCTGCCTCCCAAGTGCTGGGATTAAAGGCATGCGCCACCACTGCCCGGCTGTACTTTTCAAATGACAATCCAGAGTCTACCAAAATTAGACCAACCTGTGAAACTGTGAAAAAGATAGAAATGAAGATTCATTCAGGTCTAACCTGGGCCCACCGAAGCAGGATGACTGGCTTGGGCCCAGGATTGGCATTTTGGCAAGTTTCTAGTAGTTTTAACACACTCCACTCTAAAGGTTTAGTACCCAGCTCTTCCTCCGTGCCAGCTTTGTCTGGCTCTGGGTCTCTGTCCCTCTGGTTTACCCTGTTCTTTAGTTTCTCAACCACAGACTTCCTGTTCCTTCCTGCAAGGAGGGACCCTCACACTAAAGGCCCCTTGCTATTCTGTTCTCTTATGACTTCTGGACCTACATTTTGGTCTCAGCCATACTTCAAAGGACCTATTTTGTGCTGAGATGTATGCCAACTGCTCCTGCAGGTCCCCAAAGCCATACTAAGTGGGAATAATTGGGAACTGTTCTTCTTTTACCTGGAGATGTTGAGGATGGTAACTGGGAATGGGGTCAGATTTCTACAGGTCCAGTCACTAGGGAATTTGTCTGCATTTCGTTCTAAATGGAAGAGAGGGGATCGGGAGACACAGCCACAGGGTGACTGAGCATGGAGAAGATAAGTAACAGCGACAAATGCCTGCCCCATCCCCCCAACAGTACAATACAACTACAACAAAGAAAATGCCAACAGCTCTCACGAACCCATTCTTGGTCCTGTGATTTTTTTTTTTTTTTTTTTTTTTTTAGTGCAGATAGAATAACAAAGGTGAGTTTTATAAAGGAAGTCTCATCATGAAAACGTTTTTTGCAGTCTTCTATTCTGACTGGATCATGCTAACATGCAGCAGGAGGCTAGGAAGGCTAGGGCCTCTCCTGGGATTTCTGCTGAAGCTTGGCTCAGCCTCCAGGTCAAAGGTGGGGAAGCAGCTCAGTGTTGTTGGGAGAAAGGAGAACAGACACCATTGTTAGGTCCTGATGATAATAGTGAGGCCTGCGTGGGCAGACATGGCTTACCAATCGGCTGGGGGAGCATGTGTCTCAATGCAGTGGTTGTTCCTCACCTTTGTGTATAGTGAGGCTTGGCAGGCTAATGGGAGTTGGGAAGCCTGTTCATCCTGGTAGAAGTTCCAGTTTGAGAAACCCACTTCTAAAGGTTAGCTCGGGGTTGTCACAAGGCTGGTTAGAGAATCCAAAGCTAGCGTTCTGCTGCCGGTGGACCCTTCCCGTGTCCCTTAAAATGGACTTTTGAGAAATTGTACCTGGATAAGTAAGCTCTTTGCTCTGTGCTCACTCATGTCCTCATTCTCCAAATGCTGACAATTATAAGGCAGACATTGTATTTGCTTAGGCAAGTAAGAACAGACATGCCTTTGGGGTTGAAAGGCCGCTGATGGCGAAGGAGTTCAGGGGTTGGGAAGCCCTGGATTTTCCACACAGAATGTCTGCCCCATGTACTCCAGAACACCTGGGCCCTTAGAGGCAAGGATTGGAAGTCTGTTACAAACAGCATTGAAAAGGGCACACATGATCATGGCTCTGTTACCCATGGTACTTGCACGTAAATGTCTATGTATATGTAAATACACATAAATGCCTATGTATATGTAAATGTCTATTAATGGGCTTTCAATTCACTAGCCAGCACAGAACCATGCCTTCTCTGTTGCGTTTGGTCCCTCATCCAAAACTGAGGACAGGGGTCCTACTCTGACCTCTAGCAATGCTGAGTTAAAGGTACCCCATGGACAAAGTCTCCGAAAAGGTCAGGTTCTTTGGGTTCCTGGATATAGCCTTTCTATGGATAAAGTGAGATAAAGGATGAATGGGTGTCAGACAGGGCCAGCTAGAGAGGATTAGGTTGCTCCTCACGAGCGTCGTACTGAGCTCTGAGAAACATGTTGTCTATTTAGTAAGCAGCAGAATCCACGCTCTTCTGCAGACAAGGCGATGACAAACATGCCTCAAGAAGCTTGGCTTTCCCTACCCAGGAATGCAGGGCTTGCCATCACGGAGAGCTCGACCATTTAGGCTCACTCGGCATCCAGCAGAGAGCTGAGAAGCTGGCACTGGGGAGGGAATGGTCATTAGCAATATTTGAATTAATTAAGATCATTGTTTTCCATGCTGAAGTCAAACCCAGGGCCTTGTGCATGCTAGGAAAGTGCTGGACCACTGAGCTTCACTGTCCACCCATCAATAGTTTAAAAGTCAACTAGATGGGAGACTGGTGAGATGCCTCTGAGCAGATAAAATAAGAAAAGAGAAGACGTTCCTTCAAAGAGCAGCTACCCTACCACTCCAGATGGAGGGAGACAAAGAGAAACCAGCAAAGGCAGGGGCAGTGTGAGGAGAAAAACCAGACAGAGGAAGGGGCCCTCTCTGAACCTGGTCAGCCTGGCTTGTCAGCCTCATATTTCTTTGCCAATTAGTGGAATGGAATGGCTCAAACCCACCAAATCAGCCCAGAGCGTACTCCCCTCTAGTCTGCGTGATCTTTTAAGCCCTCTCTGGAATTTTCTGCTCATTTCTACTCTGTGGGCATGCCAATCAGGTTTCTGATTATGAGAAACCATATTGTGAAAGTTTAGGATTGTAGAAGTTATTCCCAGGATCTGAAATGAAAACCTTCATGTTTGGGTAGCACAGTGTTTAACTAGGAAGTTGCTCCTAGACAGAGTTGAAATTGGGTCCCTCTGTTTGACATGTAGGTCAGCATTAAGGCCCAGATCACGGTGTGACTTATGTAGGTGGCTTTTTGTATGTAAGTGTACCTGGTGGGTGAGAATCTATCCCTAGCAAAGAACACAGGGGATTAAATCTATCGGTTCCTGAGAATCCTTATTTGAAAGATGTCAAATCTCTTCATAAATAAAGATATTTTAGGTGGTATTTTAATTTTTGCTTTGCTATGACTAATACTTGATAAGAGGCAACTTAAGGGGGAAGGAATTTTTTTTTTTTTTTTTTTTTGCCTTATATATATATTTGAGGGGAAGTCCATAGTACCAAAGGCAGGTACTGGGCGTATGAGGCAGTGTGAGGAAGCTAGTTACACTTCATCCACAATCAGAAACCAGAGTGGATAGGAACTGGATCTGGACTATATCTTCTCAAGCCCCCCTTCCTACCCCCACGGCAAGGCTCCATCTCTGAAAGGTTTTACACTCTTCCAAAACAGTGCCACCAGCAGGGGACCTTCAAACCACAACTGATGGTAAAGTAAACTAAATTTCCACACAAAGTCTAAGACCCCTTGGATTTAAGGCTGAGAATACCCTAGCCAGAGGCACATTCCTTGAGAAGTACTCCTATTCAGAGAGCCCTGAGCTGAGTGTTCCCATCCTCTTTGGCCTTTTTTTGTGATGTAAGCAGAGTCCCTTTGGCAAACTTCCCTGGGATTATTCCTCTATAGATGGTGGATGGCTACCCTTGCCTCTGCCGGGGTGCCGTCATGATTGGAATGGGTCCGGCTTGGACTCATGCTTATGTGATTAGTGCCTGATGTTGTCCACATCCAAACTGCATTGCCTACTGGGCCTGCATCCAAGGGAAGGAAAGAGCTGAGCGCCTCCTGAGAGGAATTCAAGATTCTCAGCTGAGGATTGCAGTGTACATTGCAAAGCTAATCTTCTGCCTGATTCTCCTTCCATTTGAGGATGAGTCCTTTTTCAGCCCTTTTGGTGGGATACCAAGTTAGGCCGAAAATCTGTCAGCTCCTAGGTATGAAGGTTCAAATGTAGACATTATAGAGTTCTCCCCCCCCCCTCACACACACACACACACACACACACACACACACACACACACACACACACACACACACACACACATGAAAGTGAGGAACCACTTTCAGTTCTTAGCTGGTCTTGGAGGTGAGTGCTGGGGGCTGCCTTGGTGGTGAGCACCCTGGTACTGTACTCAGCACTGAGCTCATAGACCTGACCTCTCTGTCCTTCTGGCTCATTTGCTCCAGGCTTCCATTTGCTTTTCCATAAATGGTGCTTCTGTGGCTTGAGGACCAGAGTGCCAAGGCTCTTACAGTCACTGTAGGCCCTGGGGCTTTCTGCTGAAATTGGCACAAGCTTCACCACAGATTTTGATCCTATCGCTCCCCTGAAAGCTGTTGTGTGCCCCACCCGTGTGCTAACAGAAAGTCCCTTTATGGCAATGGGTTGACCGAAGGAAGCCCTCTGGAGGACACTGAGAATCTGTAGTTGTCTTGTGAGTGGAGGGACTGAGCTCTAAAGAGGCGTCAATACGTAGGGGAAGAACTAATTAAGATCACAAGCAGGAAGGGTGTTCAGGAGGGGAATGTGATAGCCTGGGGGGTGGGGGGGTCACAGGAAAGCTCTGTAAGGGCTAAAGTTGGGGAGGTACCCAGTGTGTCATGATGCTCCACACTGGAGGGTGTGGTCATAGTGACTGTATCTCTTGTCTTCACTGAAATCCAGCCTAATACCTGAGCAGCTGTCCCCAGTCTTGGCAGATACCTCATTCTTGACCAATCTCTTCCTTTTCTGGGGGAGACACTATGATGACAAAGGTAGATTTTCCAGGTTGAGGCCCATCCATTGCTCTCAGGATGAGCTGACCCCTGTGATTTCCCCCTAATTTTGGGAAGTCAGCTGCATAATTTGTGGTAGTGGGAGACTGTTTGCATTCTCCTCCGGGGGAACAAAAAAAATTCATATTATTAATTAGATATGCAAAGAAAATATATATCTTTATTTTCTGTGGTGGGTCTGTTCTTGTGCCACTGGGTAAAAATACTTTCCTAGTTAAGGCATCTCAGACTCTCCTGGTTTAAAGATACCTTTGATTTTTAAAATGGTCAATATCAGAAAAGCATCTTTTCGGTAAATTTCCACCGTTCACTTTTCTATCCCTACCGTCTCTTCTTTCCAAGATAGGGGTTTCCTTAATGGGGTGTGGAGGGGCCTCAGATCCTTGCACGTGGGCTCATCTAAGCCATTTGTTTAAGTAATCAACCTCCATTGAAGATGCTGGTGTTTTTCCGGAGTTGGTTCTGTTCTCTGTTAAAGTAGTAGATGGCCCTGGATCCTGTCACTGGTCAGCGCACCCTCGTGGCAGCCAGTCCTTCCATCAACTAAGGGACACTCACAGCTCCAGTTCATTGGTCTGTGAGACGAATGCTTGTGTTTCACTTAGAATCATAGGTTGAAACTTTAATCCTTCATGTGACAGTGTGGGGAAGTCATCATTGGAAGAATTCAGGCAGTGTTGACTCTCACCTCTAGGGCGGACTAGTTATGTTTGCAAAGGCTTGTGGGAATGGGCATGGTTCTCTTTCTGCTAGCCTACAAACAGGACAAACTGATCTTCTGTTTATGCTGTATCCAGTGTTTGTGGAAGCAGAGACCAGTTTCCAGCCTCCAGAACACCTTGTCAATGAAAAGACATTCATCCTAGTGTTCTCCTCCACCTTCCAAACTTTGGAATTAGTTCTTGTGGACAGGATGGTGGAGAAAGCTTAATAATGTCCTCTTTCTAGAGGGTCCTAGCACCCAGTACCTTAGCACATGACCCTCCTTATCAGTAAGCCATTTCCATAGGGATCAACATCAAATGAGGCTGTTGGTGTGTGTTCTGATCCAATAGGATTTGTCTTTATATAGACGGGCTAAAAGGAAAGACACATGGACCAGGAAACACACAGAGGAGGAGGATGTGAACACACAGTGGCAAACACCTGCAAGCCAAGGAGAGGGACCAGAAACAGATCCTCTATCACTGCCCACCTTACTGCCTTAAGAGTCTCTTGAACCCAAATGTCACTATTCAGCTAGGTTGGCTGTCCAGTGAGTTCCTGGAATATAGTTGTCTCTGTCCAACCACCCCTGTCCCCATGTAGGAGAGCAGGCATGGGCATCTATGTCTGGCTTCTACCTGAGTGCTAGGGATTCAAATTCAGGCCCTCATGCTTGCACAAGAGCTTTCACCCACCGAAACCATCACCCTCAGCCCCAGTTGTTTTAACCCTGAGAAAGTTAATAGTCCTCCAAGTTCTCGTAGCCAGCTTTCCTGGGCTGCCTCTGCTCCTGATGGGGAATAGACGAAGCATCCTATAGAAGCATGGCAGGAAGCTGGAAGCTGATTACTTTCTATGAAAAAATAATCCAGGAGGTGTGGAAAGGAGCTTTACCCTTCCATTTCAAGGTAGATGTATGCTTTCAGGACTTTGAATAAAAAGGTATATTATTATTATTCTTGTCTTGGCCCTCAGTGCATTTGTGGTTAACCCAGTCCCTACATTGCTCAGACTACCCTTTCCTATTTCCAAACAAGGGTAGTGGGACCACACTAGCCACACCCAAAGATTTCCTAGATTTCTACCATCTACTGTAGGTGGGATAGTGTGACATATGTTGCCTTACTTTGCATAGCAGGTGCTCAGGTTTTTATGAAGGTCAGAAAACCTTTTCTGTTGGTTCCTGTAAATCCAAAGTATACATCCATCATATTTGGAGATCAGAACCTAGCCTCTTAATGGAAGTCTTGGATTGAGTGTCTCTCCTACAGATACCTTCATTTCCTCTCACATATGACAAACAAGGTTCCTCCCAACTGGAAGACTTAGTGTGCAGTGTCGCTGTGGAAGTAACAACCAGGTTGAGAAACCTTGTGTGAGTATCATTGCTTCAGTTTCCTACATCCATCTGGACCCTATTTTGCTAGTTAACTTAGGCCTTCAAAGTTGAACGCTGTCATTCACTAGCTAAATCAAATAAAAACGACTTCGTTCCTATAAACTTGATTTTACACCTGTCAGTTCTAGAAGTCAGATCCAGCATCCTATAGGTGTTAGAGGGAGTAAAATTGCCACTCTGAGGGTGGTAAATAATAGCTCTTACCAGCCAGCAGCCTGAGAATATAAGGTGCTCTTCCTTCGGTGTGGTCTAAAAGCTGACTCGGAAGGACAAAATTTCTTACAAAGTTTAAAGAAATCAACAGTAAAACCAGTAAGCAGTAGATTATATAGAGACAAAGCTGGGGTTTTGACCAAGACGTTGTATGTATGCAGTCTTCATGGATCTGGAGGGCTGAGCCCAAGTTGGGTGACTCAGGATAAGTTTTATAATCTGTCAGAAGCTCACCTACTTCATCTATACAAGGGGCATGACAGCATGGCCTTGTCCCTAAGTACCCTTTGAGAGTCGCTGATCATGTTAAGTTCAAGTATCCCAGACCTGAAAGTAAAGCCTCCAAGCAAGAAAATAACCAAGCCACCATCACCAATAACCAAAAGGAAGAAAGCATTCCACCAATGTTTCCTGAATTGGCACTGAAAGAAAGTTGATGAGGATTTGATGATGTGGCATCTGGGCGGTCAGGTGCCCAGGTCTGGTGCACACAGATCTGGCTTTCGTGACATCTACAGTTAATGACACAGCTCGCACCTTTGTCTTCACCTTCCAAATCTGTCCTTTGTGAGTTTTTTTATCTTGATTAGCAGGCAAGCTTTATTTCCTCAGACACCATGTACCTTCCACCAACTGCCTTTGTTGAAATCCTCAAATCCCCACTCTAAGGAGAGTCCCCTCTGCTGCTCTGTCCTTTGTTCCTCTGGTTTCTTTAAGGAAAGCCTTCCTGGTGGCCTCACCCACTGAGGGACCTCTGCCTGCAGGCTCCAGTGCCCTCCGTTCAGGCTGCCTCACCCATAGCCTGTCTGTTTACACAGCTGTCTCGTAGATTTGTAAGGCCCTCAGGACATATCTTTACCCCTCCACAGCCCGGGTGTCCACATGTTCTGCAAATTCTGACTGTAGTCATCACTCATTAGTCATTACTGATAAAGATTCTGAAATAAAAATAATTATTTTTGATGAGAGAACAGTGTTTATGAAATTTTAAGAGCCGCTCCACAGATTTGTGACAGGTAAAATCAGATGGCAAGCCCATTTCATGCTTTGATTAAAAGCACTGCAAAATGGATACCTTTTCCACAATAAAGCTAGACTGTTTGTTTGTTTGTTTGTTTGTTTGTTTATTGATTGATTGATTGCTTGAGACATAGTCTCTCTACAGAGCTCTGGCTGTCCTGGAACTTGCTCTGTAGACCAGGCTATCCTTGAACTCAGAGATCTGCCTGCTTCTGCCTCCCAAGTGCTAGGATTAAAGACGTGAGTCACCATGGCTCATAATAAAGTTTCTTACTTGCTGTTTAACATCCAAGGTGTCACACTGATTGGCCCATGAAGCAAAAATGTCTTTTCATTTATCCACTGGAAGGGGACCTAGAACTGGATATTAAAGTTTTCTAAATGATTTTGGGACAGTAAATGTTGTGTTGAGAAACTATTTATTTAATCCAACAAGTGAAGTTCTCTCAAAAACAGTGAGAGTGCTTGTCAGCCCCGCCCTGCCCTTCTGTTGTGGTTCTGCTTAGATCTGAGTCATTTAATCAGATGGAGAAATTTTCTTATGAGGCAGATAATGAATTTTTTAAGGGAGACCATATTTTCTGGATATTTGGGGCTTTGGTCTACATAGTTAAGAATCCAGAAAGAACTGCATAGATGGCTTGAACTTATCAATAGCAACTCTACTATCCAAAAATGCAACCTGAATTGCAAAGAAAATTCAAATACATTTTTTTAAATCCCAAGAATCTGGAGAAGTAAGTCACGGAAACACACGTTTCTTGATTTCTGCATCAGACTTTGTTTGATAATGTTGCCACCTATATCTTATTTTAGAAGATCCTTGTGGGATATCAGACAGCAAGCAGTGCTGCTGTGGGAAGGCAGCTCTGGGCCTTGCTCTGTGGTGGCAGGTGGATACTGCTTGGCTATAGCTAGTGTTTGGGTCTGGAATGTGCTTCACAGGCATCTGTGTAGAAGGCTTGTTTCCCAGCCCAAAGAGCCACTGGGGACTAGTGCAAGTTTTAGGAAGTGAGCCTAGTGGAAGGAAAGTGGGTCAGTAGGAGGTTTCTCCAAGGGGATGGTATACTGGGACCTGGGCCCCTCCTTTTCCTCTTTCTTTGCTAGCAGCTGTGACATGAGCAGTCTCCTTTGTCCTGTTTTCCTGTCATAATGTACTATGCTGACTTGGGCCCAAAGTCAACAAGACCAAAATGTCTGCATCTATGAACCAAACTAAACTGTTCTTCTTTGGGAGTTGATTTACATCTGATGCTTGCTATAGTAAAGGAAAGCTGACTAATTGGGCTGGTGGGAGGAGCTTCAGATAGTCACCTACCTGGCTCTCACTTACTCTAAGTAGTCGCTCAGTTTAGTCCAGACCAAGCTCTGAGGAAGGAATCACTGAGAAAGTGATGAAATTCAATGTTAAGTATTTGATCCAGTAGCTCACACCCCCAGGGCCCTAATTTTCATTCTCACCAGGTCACCAGGCCTGGAAACAGTGAGGCTGTGATGAGGTGAGAACTCAGGTGTTCTAAGGGTCACATGTGAGACATGCCCACAGGAGTGGGATTAAAATTAGTTTTATTTTTAAATGTGTGTGTGCATGCATGTATGTTCAGATGCCCGTGAAGACCAGAAGAGAACATTAGCTTTCCTGAAAGCTGCAGCTATAGGTGGTTATTCTGAGCCCCTCAATGTAGTTGCCAGGAACAGAACTTGAGTCTTCTGCAAGAGTAGGTTCATGCTCTTAATGGCTGAGCCAACTCTTCAGTGTGCAGAGGAAAAATGACCTTGGCTTTAGGTTGACACCAGAAGGAACACTCTGGAGAGCCACTAAGCTGTGTTTGTGCTTCATGTCCTCCATTTATGACAATCTGCTTCCGGACAAGGAAGCTATGGCCTATTTGGTAAGACAATACTACCTTTGAACTACTCCTACTAGTGGCTGGAGGTCTCAGTGATAGATTCCCTTGTCAGGTCTACCCTTTCAAAAGCCTCATGGTGGCATTTGTCCCAATATCCAGAGAGCTGTCCTCAAAGGCTTTGCATTCAAACCCCTAGTGGAAAAGCAGTCTGCGCTCCATAGAAGGATTTTTATAAACACATCCTTCTGTATACTAGAAACAGTGCAGCCCTGTGCTCCCACTGGTCCCTCAACTGGCCAGGGCCTATGCGTGTTTAATATTTCACACCATGCTTCTTTTAGGCCACTGGAAAACAACAGAAAAAAACCCTGCAAGGTTTCATAAACGCCATGTTGCACCCAGGCCTGAAGAGTGGTTTGCAAGCAGCCGAGCCTCATCAGGAGCTGGCAAGGTGAGTTTTTACTGGAACACGTCCGTGTCTCATTCTAAGCTCTCGTCTCCTATTTTCTTCCCTGAAGGGAAGGTGTGAAGCAGCAGAAGGCACATTTATTTATTTTTTCTGACATTCCCTCGTCTGCAGAACATTAGCTGCTGGTTTGTTGTCGTCCTGCCTCGCTACTGGGCCAGGAGAGAGGAAATTGGAGGTATAGGAAGAAATGCTTCCTTGATTTAAAAAGACAACAACACAGCCAAATGAAACCTGCAGACCAAGCCTCAGGCTGATGCCTGTTGGATCACTGTAGCTTAGCTCTGCTCTTCAGCCTCAACTGGCATAAATGAGCCGGTTGTGTGATTTGTGAGGGCGTATGTGGACGCTGCTGTCTGCTTCTGAGATGGACACTCACTAAGAATGGGAACGTGGCCCTGTGAACTTACAGTTCTCGGGGTGTCTGTCTGTGATGACCAATGCCAGTTCCCGGTCTGACTCAGGTACGGGATGGTCTCTATTCTACTTGTTGTACTGGGAGAGTGGCACACATTGAGTCTTAACTGATGTAGTGATGAGACTCTGTCAGTTGGTGATTTAGACAGTAGCCAGTGTCCTGTTCTGTCATTGCAGTCCTCCTTCATGTTGGATAATGGATAAAGGCAATTGGTTTTCAGAATTTTAGGATCCCAGATACCCCATGGGTTATTGTTTCCAGCCTTCCTCGTCTGCGGAGCATTAGCTGCCCACGGGGAGAAGTTCTAACCCCTGAAATGAAGTTTGCTTTTCTTGTTCTGCTTACCAAAGGCTGTCGTTAGGGTGTGCAAAGATGAAAGTGTGCATAGATGCCTGGCTGGGGTGGCGTGGATATGTTCCAGGCTCTTCCCCCAGGATCTGCTGCCCTCTGAGGCTGTGAAACCGTTTCTCATACTTTGGCCTTAACTTCCTGCCTCTTTCCCAAAGTTACCTTGGAGAAATTTCAGTTCAGTTTTCCATTAAAGTAAATTCTGATTCTGACTGGGAAGGAAGAGTGGCAGAGTCGCCACATATGGATAGATTTGTTTTCCATTGAATTGAGAAGAAAGACAAGAGTGAGAAGGAGCCAGTGATTATCAATCTGCGTTTCTGCTCAGCTTGTGAAAGGACAGTTAGAATCGCCAACTCAAGGAAGATCCAGGCCGGAAGTAATGCTTCTGTCCGATAAGCCACGTGGCCCTGTATGGAGGCGTCGATATGGTTCAGGAAATACTAAACATTCAGCCTGATGCTCTGGGTCTTGGAATGCTTGTCCATTCTTAGCTGTGTGACTAGCAAGTCACAATCTCACTTGAGGAGCTGCTTCCTCCTCTGCCAAGTGTGGGTAGTAATGCTTGACTGGATCACCTCATG
Source organism: Uromys caudimaculatus (assembly GCA_028551405.1). NCBI lineage: Eukaryota > Metazoa > Chordata > Mammalia > Rodentia > Muridae > Uromys > Uromys caudimaculatus. The sequence goes on from CM052701.1 coordinate 56,401,320, forward strand.
GGGTTATTCTGAAAATACAACAGGATATACTAAAGTTCTAGTCATACGGCAGGGATGTTGGATATGAAGTTACACATCCAAGTCAAATGTCCCATCTCCTCCTCCTCCTCCTCCTCCTCCTCCTTCTTCTTCTTCTTCTTCTTTTTTTTTTTTTTTGGTTTCTCAAGACAGGGTTTCTCTGTGTTGCCCTGGCTGTCCTGGAACTCACTCTGTAGACCAGGCTGGCCTCGAACTCAGAAATTCGCCTGCCTTTGCCTCCCAAGTGCTGGGATTAAAGGCGTGTGCCACCACTGCCCGGCTGTCCCATCTCCTTCTAAGTTCAACACAATGAATAATTTTTTTTCCAGTCTGTGACAGGTCCCATTGACTCTCTGATTGAATGGTAGCTGAAGAATTTGGTTCTCATTTAGAGGATGTGCCGTACAAAAAGAAGGTATGTTTTAAACACTGGGGTTTGTTTTCACTTCAAATGATGAGATTGTCCTAAGATGGAGGATGTACACAGTGGGTCCACATGGAAGAGAAACAGTCACACGACATACCTCCGACTCTCTAGAGAAAGTGGCAGATGGAACCACCCACAGTGATATCTCTTTCTCTCTCTCTCTCTGTTTCTCTCTGTCTCTCTGTCTATCTCTCTCTCTGTAGCCACTGTCATTGTCTTTCTATCACTTTTTATGCTTGTGCATTTGAGTTCTTATGTTAAATGCTTGCTTGTGGCAAAAGATTTGGAAAAGAAAAAAAACTGATCAAAGTTCCCTACAAATAAGAGCTGAACCTGTGAGGCAACGAGCAAGAGACAGTAAGATGGCCAGAAGGGAGAGTGGGTCTCTGTAAAGCCTGTGCTCACCAGGGAAGGCAGTCCAGGACACTGGGTGTGGGTGGATGCTACAGTGCCTGTCTACTTACAGAGACCAGAAGCTTGGGAAAAAGGTAAGATTTTAAAAATGGCCAACTTTGCAGAAGTATACAAACAGCATATATTAAAGGTGTGCAGTTTCATGGGTTTTGACAGAGGTTTACACTCATGGTACTGCCAACAGGAGCAGGATAACAAACCCTGCATCTCCCCAGCACTTCCTTCATGCCCCTCGGAATCCCATCCCCCACCCTCATTTCCCTCTCTCTACCTTCAGTTCCAGTCAACCACTGGTTTACTTTTGTCCTTGTGCTTTCTGTCTTTAATAAAATAAAATATAATAAAGATAACAGAGACCCATTCATTCACAAACTAGGCATCCCACACAAACTCTAAACTGGAAGCTGTGGTGTATACACAAAGGACCTATAGGGCAAAGCAGAGAGAAGAGAAAAGAGGTTAAAAAAGAAAAGCCCTGGCATTGTGAGACAAGGAACCTCTATTGAATTTGTTTTCCATTGAGATTCACTAATTTTTATTTCAAATGGAGACTGGTTAGGGATGGGGGCATGTGTTCAATTCTCCTTTCAGCGCTAGGACTCCGTCTGGCGCTCCTGTGCAGACCCCATGCTACCTCAGTCTCTGAGTTCATGTGCAGTTGCTCACGTTGATTTACCAGGCCTTGTTTTCTTGGCCCTCACTCCCGTCTGGCTCTTACACTCTTTCTGTTTTCCCTTCTTTGGGGTTCTCTGGGTCCTGAATGGAGGGATTTGATGGAGGCAGCCTGTTTCAGGCTGAGTCATTAGATATTCTTTAAAAAAAAAAAAAAAAAAAGTTTGAGAGTGTTTCCTGCAGCCCAGGCTAGCTTTAAATTCCTTATGTGGCCAAAGCTGACATTAAACTTCTGACGTTCCCGCTGGGATTAAAGGCATGTGCCACCATGGTGGCTTCTTCCTTTTCATTTCAAAGAATCTTAGGTAAGTGGAACTGTACAGAGTATATTATTTTCTAAAGGGCCTTGATCTTCTTTTATAATACCAATATGAGATTTTGACACTCATCCATGTTATTATAGGAAATCATAGTTTGCTTCATTTTATTACTGAACAGATCCCATCACATAAATTGATGTGATTCCTATAGGCTTGCTGATGTGGACGAAGAGAACTCTCATGGGTTCTCACACCGAGACCAAGAATAATAAGCAACTAATGACTCCTCGGGGGGGGGGGGGAGTAGCATCCCAGGGATGAGTCCCGTCCTGGTTATCCAACACAAAGCCTTGAAACCAAGTTCACACAAATAGCAAAAATGGACACAATATGTTAACTGAAACCAAGTTCACACAAATAGCAAAAATGGACACAATATGTTAACATTAATAATCAAAGAAAAAATTATTGATTTGAGAAGGGGACCTGGGAAGGGTTAGAGGACTGGTATCTGGAAAGGACTGATATCTGGAAAGGACTGGTATCTAGAAAGGACTGGAAGAAGGAAAGGGAAGGGGAAAGTGACATAATTCTATTTTAGTTAAAACAAATAAAAAAAGAAAAACAAAACAAATAAGAAACCAAACACAGTCTGGAGTTTGGATGCTGAAGCACCACCACCAGCCCTTCCACGCCTCAGGGTTTTTTTGTCTTGGGCAAGTCATAATACTTGTTGGCTTCAGCCCCCTTGGTTATAAAATAAAAATCTACAACATATGCTCATTTGAGGGCTGGTAGGGCTGAATTGATCTATGTGAGGCCCTTAGTACAGTTTCAGTAGATCCTGAGTTACTTCCACCCATTTCCAATCAATGTTTTATGTTGTTCATTTGTTTGTTTGCTTTTAGGGCTGGCAGAGTAGACTGGAGCAAGGCTTGCTTAGTCCTGGCCATTCCTTACTGTTACCAACCTGCTTTATGATCGCCAGTGGTGATGATTAGGCTGCATTCAGGCAGGGTCGTGCTCTGTGTTCGGTGAAGTCCATGGATCTCATGGCAGCTCTTGGGTCATGGGACTAGATGACACAAAGCAGGGTGTCCACCCAAACCAACTTCAGTGTTGGGGGAGTAGATGCTGGCTTTCCAAGGCCAAGTGGAATCTACAGGGCTGGCTCCATCACCCAGGCAGCTTTTGGTTATGCACTGGCATTTAAGAACTTAAAAAGTGAATTAATTTCATCTTTCAAGTCTAGGATTTCTTTAGCCTTGGTACAAATATAATGTCCAAGACAGAGATGTGAAAATGTAGTAGATTTTAAACATTATTCAGAAGTTACCTACATATTGTTGATATAATAATAATAAAATAATAATAATTATATTATTATTAGCTGAAGAACTTCTAAGATTAGGAAAGAGGGCTGTTAATTTGAATATTCATGTTGATTTAATGACTGTCTTATATTTTTCCGTATGCACCACCAGACACAGCTTTGTCTCTGCTCAACTCTGTGGGAGCAGCCTTGTATGGAAGGCACAAGTGTTCAGATGGGAGGGAGCCCACTCCTCTCCGAGGGGTTTAGGTCCCCTGGAGTTGTCTTCTCAGCTATCTATGGCTCTCTTGGCTTAGCACCCACTCTGCTCCTTGCCCTCAGCTCCAAGGGAGCAGACGCCTTTCTGCTGTGGTTAGTTCTGGAGTGCTTAGCCACCCCCTGTGAGGAGTTCCCTTAGTCATTCCTGCAAGTGGTTCCTTTGTAAAGATCTCCTCAATGGGGACTCACCATCTGCTTCCTGCTGGGACCTTGACTGATGTTCTGGTCAAAATAAGCTCCTTCATGGGAGGCACTGAGAGAGGCAAAGAAGATAAGGAAGATAGTTCTATCTGCGTGCTGCAGCCTTCTGCTTGCCAAACACTGTGGGAAGCACTTTGACGGGATTCGGTGAGTGCGCTGTGCAGTCGGTGGACTACACAAGGTACATAAATAGCTCTGCTCTCAACAACAGCATGACCGAATCCGGAGAGCAACTTTGTTACTTTATAATAAATTCAAACAAGAGGAACTGAATTTCGGAAAGGTTTAGTTACTTCCCCAAGGTCTCCTGCAGGCAGTTGCAGAACTGGGGTTGAACTCTGGCTGCCTCTAAAGCCCATAATCTGTTCACCATGACAACAGTTGCTTAGGACCTCTCTGTAGTCAGAAGCTGTGTGAACTCCTGTGGTGGAAGGGTCTTATTTGTTTCAGTGGTGGGAAAGTGAGGACAGGAAGCCTGGCTGTGAAGGCCTGCAGGTGAACTCAGAAGGAGCTGCTTAATCACTGAGGGGTGGGGGAGGGCTTCATGCTCCTGGCACTGGCAGAGGGGACGGGCTCCCATAAGAAGGCTGAGGAGGAAGAATTCCGATTCTTAGCTCTCCTCCTCTCCAGCTCTGCAACAAGCAGACTTTGACAGCTGCTAGAGACACTATTTTATGCCGTCAGCTTCATGCTGTGGAACTCAAGGTGTGGAGGAGCTGCATCTTTTTAAGGCTAAGTCTTTCTGGGGAGGCACACCAGGGTGGCTGACACTTGAGTTGCCATCAGCAGATAGGCGGCTACTCTGGACACAGAAAGAGCCTAACTCAGAAATTCAAATGACAAAATCATGTTGAAGTGAAACTTGGACTTCTGGAAACTTTGGGCGAGTTTGACGAAACCCACTAATTTAATCTATGTCTAGTGTCTGTCATGAGAAAGGCAGGGTGCTGCCAGGTTAACTGTGTCGGCAACTACTACAGCAAAACTCATTTATTTTACTTTTTAACAAATAGACTTATTTAGCTACACACAATAAAGCAACATTTCCAGGAATTGTCAGAAATTCAAAAGTATGAATATTTTAAACATACTTCTAATGGTCTTCATACTCAATTATTTGGGTCTCTAAGATTCATGTCCAAAGAATGAGTTATGCTAAGTTTAGCAATACGTATGAAGGAAGACTTGTCCTTTTCCATGGAATTAAAACACACTGTGATTTTGTTTCTACCCCATAGACCTCTCCCCTTCTTGCAGGGAGCAAAGCAACTTATCTTTGTCACTCCATCCCCATGTCTGCCCCACAATGCAGGATTTTCCATAGCCCAGAATGAGAGTTGATGATAGAAGTCAGAAGCTATTGCCAGGAAATCTTATTTGTAGAGAAATCTCTTGAGAGGCTCTTCTCCATCTCCACCCTACCCTGGTATCTTTCCCATTATGATTGGCCCAACATCTCTAGAATTCAGTCCAAAAAAATGGGCGAGTCTGTCCCCCAAAGGCCTTATAACTTTAAATGAAGTTAGGTCTAGAGCTGAGTGTCTGTCTCCCATGCTGCCATCTGGTAGGGATACATGGCGGATCATGAATGAAGCACCTGCAGAGTGTCAGAAGTTCTGGGACACTCACTCTGACATCACCTGGCACACACAAAAAGCTGAACTCCCTAAAGCTGTGAGCTCAGTTTCCAGGGCGGAAAGAGGTAGATTGTTCGTGTGTGATCTGTCCAGAAAATGGCTGATCCACGCCTGACCCTGCAGAGACTTCGTGGTATTAGGGGAGGTGATGTCATTCTGCTTCCTGCAGCTGCTTGCTATAGCCCGCCAAGGAGTTGCTCTCCTCCAAAATCCCAGAGAGGAGCGGCAGCTGAAGGCCAGTGTGTGTGGGCTTCCTGACCGCAGTAGCACTTGCATTTAAGGGCAGCCAGAGAAAAGCCATCGGGAAAGCAGCAGGTGAGTTAATGCCAGGCCAGGAGGTTGGGCAACCCTGGAGCATAGACCCATTTCCCCTACACACTAAGCTAATGCTGAAGTCGCTCTCCAGTCTGATTGGTCCATATAGATCCTTTGAATGTTCCCAGCAAAGGTCAAAAGCTGGGAATATTACTACTGGACTAATTTTGAAAATTGTGTGTGTGTGTGTGCCTGTGTGCATGTTTGTGCACATGTGTGTGTTCACACATGAGTAAGAACATGTATATGCTTATGTGAGGGGGGCTGATGGCAGAGGTTGGGTGTCTTTCTTAAGCTCCACTTTATGCATTGAGTCAGAGTCTTTCACTTGAATCCATATCTCCACCAAATTAGATAGACAAAATAGCCAGCTTCCTCCAGGGACCCCCTTTCTCAGCCTCCAAAGTTCCCTGCCATGTTCACCTGACATCTAGTTCAGTGCTGGGGACCCTAGCTTTGGTCCTTGCAACTGAGATGTCACCCTAATCTCAGTTTGGGAATTTCTGCTGTTTTTTAGAGTGACTTTGTTAGAAGCAGGGCGTGTTTCTCTCAACTAGCTGGCTATAGAATCTCAAACTCAAACAAAAATGCATTCAAACCTGTGGAATAGCTCCTGAAAAAAATAGAAAAACCCACACTTTCTGAGATATGAACTATGCATTAGCGTACAAAGTGACTTAAAAGCCCAGCACTCTTCATTTTAATGTAGTGCTTTGAGAGTGAACACTTTCTGAGTCTAACACTCTTCTGCATTTTGCAGACTCCAGTGTTCTTGTGCTTGTCACTAGCATGTGCTAGAATGTTCTGAAGAAGCTGGGAGAACAAAGCCACACTTTGCCTTTCCTGTCACAAGCCCTTTTCTCCTTTCCCCCTAATTTACCAGTCATTAAGCAGGTAGTGATTGAAGCCATGTATCCACCCACTTACTTATTCCTCCCTGGTAATGAAAATGTGTGACTGTCTGCAGTGGCTAGCTTTGCAGAAGCCCGACAGTAATGAAGTGTACTTTCATCGTTTAGAGCCTCACAGTCCTGTTGATAGTTTGAGGCAAATGGCCAATAAAGCAGCAGAAGAGGCAGAACCTGAGGCACATGATTGAGACACACGAGGACAGGGGTAGGCAAGGGAAACATAGTGGGTGTGAGGAGGATCGGGCAGAAGGCGGTGGTGGATTTCCAGGAACCAAATAACTTAAGTGTTGGACAGAGAGACAAGAGTCTGGGAGGGAGATGAGAAGTAGAGTGTAAGGAAAATCTCGGCTCTGGAGCAGGCTGTTCTCTGACCACTGCGGTCAGGGTATTTTTCTCTTGGGCAGAGATGGTGCAGGTGGCATCAGTGGCGTGTGATTTTTGTGTGTATATAGTGCATGAATGAAGAATAGTTTGGAGGAAAAGTTAGCTCATTGACTGTAAAGAGAAGTGTCCGTTGTTTGAGAGGATGTCGTTGGAAGCCAAGTGGCCTGGTGTTTAGAGCGTGGGCTGTAAAACCAGGCCTTGGTTAGATCCTGGCTGTTTTATACCAGGAACCTTACCACTATGACATTAAAGAAGACATGGTCTTTTTTTTTTTTTTTTTTTTAAGTAAAATGTTTAAATAAAGTTGTCGGTGAATCAGAAGAGGCAGGCTAAGTTACAATGAACTGAATATGGAATCGGCATCAAATTTGGTCTCTGGGAACACATATAAAGCACATATTACTATCTGTGCTGGAGCACACCCTAGCAGCTGACTAATGGCCTGGCAGAACAGGCTTAGGTCTGTGGCATTAAGGAGCTCTTGATCCTTGTAGTAGAGACTTGCTTATTGCTGAGAATACCTGACTCAAGCAACTAAAGAGAGCAGGGCCTTATTTTGGCTCACAGTTTGGGAGTGTGACTGTCTAGTCCATGTCAGAGAAGGAATGGTGGCAGGTGGCTCCACAGTAGGGGTAGCATGTGGCTGAGACTCTTCATATTTTTATATATCAACAGAACAGGGAGCAGAGGTGAGACAGGAAGTGGGGTCAGGCCGTTAACTTGGAGGCCAACCACACAGCAAACCATCACCGTCTTCAGTTAGATCCCAGCTCAGAGAGGTTCCTTATAAGCTATCCCAAACAGCACCATCAGCTGGTGGCCAAGTTTGTGGGGATCTGGGGTTGGTATTGTACATCTGGACCATAACAGTCCTTCAGTCTGGGTGAGAGTTCTACATGAACATGGCCTGCTCTAAAAAGGAGCCAGGACAGCTGGTCTTTCAGGGCAGGACTTCTGTGACCACCAGAATATCACAGTGGGTACCCCAGAGCCTCAGATGTTTGAGTTTTTGACATCCAGTTGGTGGCACTGTCTGGGGGAGGTTTAGGAACTGTGGCTTTGCAGGAGGGAGTATGTCACTAAAGGCGAGCTTTGAAAGTGAAAACCCCACAGCATTCCGGCTTGTGAGCACTCAACTCCCTGCTTCTGCCACCATGCCTGTTTCCTCCACTCTGCAATGGTGGACTCTGGAACCACAAGTCAAAATAAACTCCTCTTTCTATAAGTTGCCTTGGTCATGGTTTTATCACAGCAACAGAAAAGTAACTAACATTATAGACCTAAGGCAAAAGCAGTGTTGGGAAGAAAGGCAGCAGGAAGACAGTGCATTGCTTCGCTGACCACTGCATCTCACACACACCACAATGCAATGCTTGTCATGACACAAGTGGCTCATTAACACTGCATTGGAAGATTACCGATAACCATGGTTGAATCTACAATATCTCCAAGGGGACATTCTTTTGAGATCTTGATCCCCGTCTGATCTAGGTAGTTATAATGCACTGACATGTGGCCTTGCTGGCTGAACAAGGTCTCCAGGTGGCATCAAATCGAAAGAGCAAAAGTAAGAGCAGGTTTCTGCTGTTCGCTGCTGTGTTATGTTCCCCGGATCTTGCCATTATATGTCCTTTGACTTTGTTCCTGTGTGGAACAATCTGTTAATAACTTCCTGTCTTATGCTACCTATTTAAAACAGCAGCAGCAGCAGCAGCAGCAGCAGCAGCAGCAGCAGCAGCAGCAGCAGCAGCAGCAGCAGCAGCAACAACTCATGTCAACAGTTAGAAACTTAACCACTCCATCTCAAACCCTAAATTCTTTTGAAAATCTCTGTGAATTGATCCTAGGTCCTCACACATGCTAGGCAATTACTGCTGAGCTACAGCCCCAGCCCTTCAAACCTCCAAATACCCCTACTTTGTGTCCCTGGCACCATGGTGATCTTACTGAGGTGACTTTGGTCTGTTGCACATCAATGTTCCAATAGTTGGGTATCCATGGCATGGCTTTGAATTCATGGACCATTTCATCTTCTCTCGTTTCAGGGAAGCTGGGAGAGGCTTGAAGAATGGTGGGTTCTTACAGATGAAGCAGCACGCATTCCAATAGTTGAGTATCTATGGCATGGCTTTGAATTCATGAACCATTTCATCTTCTCTTGTTTCAGGGAAGCTGGGAGAGGCTTGAAGAATGGTGGGTTCTTACAGATGAAGCAGCAGGCTCCATCTTGTACACAGAGAGGGCTCAGTTGTCCTCAGCTCCCTCTGGAGGAAGGTGGCTCAGCCCTGGACTATGTTTTGCTCAATAACCTTTTAGTCTCAATCTGTTCTCAGGGGTTTCCCAGAAGATAAGAGCATTCTTTCCTAATTTCTCCTCAACACGTACTTCCCCTGTATCCTTGGCAACATTACAGCCCTGTTGAGCCCATTATTTCATTCATCGTCAGGACAACCCTGCATTGTTGGCATCATCATGTCCTGTACTTTGGGCTGAGGAAGCTGAATTCTGAGACATTGGAAGCTGGACTGTAAGTCTTAATTGCATCTATGTCTGTCTGATTCTAAGTCTTCTCTTTTCACTGCACCTGAAATACTTGTAAATCATCATGTGTTGAGCTTACTGAGAAGCTGGCTTTGAAAGCCAGATTGCTTATACCTCCCATTTCAGACTCAAGCACGTTGGTGTCAGTGACCTCCAAGGCCCCTATCTGAGAATGGGCTGCCTTCTTGACTCTGTGACTGGGGGTGGGTGCGGGGAAGGGTGTGGGGGGAGAGCAAATCAGCTCTAAAATAAAAACATCATATTATTGAGAACAGTCCTTGGGCAAACTGCGTCCAATAGCGCTATTACCCACCTCACGATGTAAAGAGAAGCCGGACCACAGTGACTGCCTCAACTTCCCCAGTCCGTGTCTGCTGGTTGTTGTGAGTGCCCTACCTGATGATGCCACCTCTGTTGTTTCTATCTGTCCTTTCACTTGGAAGCCTCACCTGAGAGGACACGCTGCTCTACCCTAAATGCCCCACTTTGTTTTTTAGCTGTCTGCTTTAAAGGGGCTTCCACAGTCAATCTCTGCTGGTGGTTTTGGGCACCAGATTAGGTGGTGCTTACTATCTACTTGTCTATATATCTGCTATGTGCTATTTATTTTTTGACTTTGGTTTAACAATAAAACCCTTCAAAACCAAAAGTATGACCATTGTAGATCATTCCCAGACCACAGAGAACAACACCATACTTCTGATGTTTCACGTTTCTATTGCCAGGCCCTAAATGCTGTGCTTAGAAGGACTGGAAGCAGAGTGAGCTGCCAGTACTCATGCTAGACATGCATAAGCCAGGAGATACTGAGAGGACCACCTGGGCAGAACGCGGTCTTTCCTGTTAGTGTGTGTGCTGCTTTCTTTAAGCAATTAATTCAGCAGCCAGCTCCAAATTTGTCTGCCTCAGGCAGGTAAAGTTTATATTGAAAACCTTTTATCTATCTATCTATCTATCTATCTATCTATCTATCTATCTATCTATCTATCTATCTATATCTATCTATCTCTATCTATCTATCTATCTATCTATCTATCTATCTATCTATCTATCTATCTTATACTGATTTTGACCACTGTACTATAGAGAACAAAGTTCACCCCCTCACTCTACCTTGTAAAGGCAGAATTTGAATTTATAGCCCAGGTTGGGCTAGAACTCACTATGTAGCCTAGGTTGACCTTGAACTTGAAACTATCCTCCTGCCTCAGCCTCTCAAGGATTGTAATTTTAGGTACAAACCACTATTGCCTAGCTAAGAACATGGTTCTTAAAATATGCATTCTTAGGTCTATGAATAGACGTTATAGAATCCTGATAAAAACGGTGTTCCAGCTCTCCAGTAAAAAGCACATATTCTGTATTGTTTTTAAATGTGTAGAACTTAAAGTAAGTACTCCAAGGCTGTTTGGAAAGGTTCAGATTTTCTAGTGCAGTCTTATGAGGTCCTGAGAAAGCCGATGACGGAAACCAAGCTTGTCAGTGGAGCCCAGGATAGGCTCTTAGTTCTTCAGTTCTTTAGTCGTTCAAGCAGGGGAAGGGTGCTTGGTCATAGGTTTAGGATTTCTGTGTTATTGCTTTTAGTTCTTGAGTTACATGAAAATGCTAAGTAGCTCCTCCCTTTTGCACACTATAAATGCATGCATGCTTGTGTGTGAACTGCCTCTGCCTCTATGGTGTTTAATGGTCATTCAGCCTCTGGTGAGGCTTCTATTCTTAGTAAGAGGCGTTGGTCACCCTCTAGTTTGCAGCTTCTCCAGTTTTCTTACAGCTGGGATGAGACAAGCTGTCCATTGCCCCGGTCTGATTCATGGCTGCAGCATTTTTCAGTATTTCAAAGCAAGTTGTTCTGTGTTAACCAGAAGTTCTGAAAACTAAGAAAACGTGTGGCATTCACCTCTGAGCACGGATGTATCAGAACTACTGTGAATCTTCTTCACAGCTCTGTGCAGTATGTGGAGGGCCTTTAAACTTCCTGGTTGAACTGCCTTGAACCTCCAGGGCATGAAACAAAGTTGCTGCTACCTTGCATGAAATTTCAGGTAAATGCTATTTTTTTCTTCATTTAGTGTCTCTAATAATTTAGAAAGACACTGCTAGAACCTTTTGATAAATAAGACATTGCAACATGAGGGATTAAGTAATTTAGCCAATCTCATACCATAGGGAGGGCCAGGATTCAGGATTTTCCAGCCCAAAGCTCCTGTGATGTCACATGTGGCTCATAATGTCACATGACACACTGGAGCCATGGGAAGAGCTAGGCTCCCAAAGCCCTGACCATCATTTCCTGATCATACCACTGACTGGCTGTGTGACCCTAAGGAGGCTCCGTAGCTTTTCTGTGTGTTTCCCCTTCAAATTGAGGCTGGTGTCAGTAATCATTTTATAGTGCAATTGTGAGAATTGATAAAATAAGCCCCACAGAATACCAACTGTCACTCAGGACCTGAAATTCCTTGCACACTTCCTCTGACTTCTTCTCACCTTTCTGCTGCATCTGTCCTAGTGTTTTGGGGATAAGAGAGTGAGAGGAATGTTTTGTTATTCAACCAACTTCCCAGGGAAACTGTGACCTAAACCAAATCAGAGTCTTGGCTTTTTGCATGTAGGATTTAAACAAAACAAAACAAAAACCAGAGTTTGTGGCAAAGGGTCTTTCCCACTCTTAATTCTGAAAAATTAAGAGCAGCGTAATTGTCATGCTTTTCTTCTTTGTTGCCTGTTGATACGGGGACTGATGATTGCCAGGTGCACTAAAGGCCAATAATTTGTTCATTATTTATCTCGTGGTCCTGGGACTCAAACCCAGGACCTTGCTCACCCATCAGGCTACGGGGTTAACCCCTGTTTATTCTTATGTTTTGTTCTAGGAGGTTGGACGCAGGGCCTTTCCACTGTGCTATGTCTTCACCCCTCTTGCACTTTTGATTTTGAAGTTGCACATGCTGGCCTTAAACTTACTCTGTAGCCCAGGCTAGGGTTGAACTTAGCATCTTTCTACTTTTGTCACTCACATAGTCATGTGGCTGAGATTGCGGTCACTAGATCCACCCCTTATCTATTTATTTATAAGACTTGATCTTGACAAGCCCTGGCAAAATTTCTTCTGGTCTTTGTGCTGAGTTGTCTTAGGATGAAGGCACATTAACATGTCTGCCTGGACAGAGCCTGGCATGAATGTATTAATGAAGTCCCATTCAGAGGCTGCAAACGTGGCTGTCCTCACAGACTGAGCTGCTCAGGACAGGGTCATAGGAGATGGCCCTGTGCTTTATTGGACCCTTGGTTTTCTCACTAAAGTAAGAATTTTGATTATTAAATCAATTACATCTATTCTCAGTGCTTTCTTAGCTTGGGGCTAACAAATTATAAAAGAGGCTGTTGGGTCAGTTTGGGGAAGGTGTCCAGCTTACCTCTCACCCTGGTGCTGCAGCTTGCCAAATGGGCTCTGGAGCCCTTTCAGCCCAGAACCACAGTTTATCTGGCATGACTCTGTGACCTAACCCCTGGCTGGATTTCATTCTAACCCTGTTACATCATTGTGACTAATTTTTTCTTGAAAATATGTTGTTTGCTTCAAGCATGTGCTGACTGGCTTGGGCTTGCAAACCCTGTCCTAGATTGAGGTAGTGATGTTGGGGTCCTATCTAAATAGCTCGGAAGCTATTTAGTTGAGGCTTCTTTGAGGAAGGAATGGCTAAGTGTTCTAAAAGGAACATTCTGTTTCTTAAACAGAAATTCCACATACAGTCTATCTCAGCAAGAACCATATGACGACAGGAGTTGGATTCTCATAGCATGTAATTTTGCTGGAATTCACCACGGTTGGTGTAGTAACTTCACGCTGATCTTATGTTTCTTTCCATGATGACAGCCTACAGTTCAGATGCTGGCAGGAGCAGCAGGTTGGCTGAACAATATAGGATGGAAGTTTGAAAATGGAAGGAAAGCCTAGGTGAGGTCGGAGAAACTCAGAAAAAGTGCTTTAAGAACGGGCTGTCAAATATTCCCAAGTCAGGGTAGACTGAGCTCACAAAGGTTGTCTAGAACACACCGATTTGTACCAAAATGCCAATCAACGGAAGTTTGGAATATGAAGCAAAAGCAGCTGTCATCCAGCTGTGTAAGACTAAAGAGAAGCAGCGCATGCTCGCCACAGTGTTCTGTCCCTATGCTGAGGATGCTCACAGTTACATCCCTAGGCCGGTGTACTAGCTGATGCAGCCTCACATCACTGAATGGAGATCCATGGACCACCATACAGCCCAGAGAAGGTCTGCAGCTCCCGCCCCAGCAGCACTGGGATGCTTCCTGACTTCACTCTGACAGCAGTGGCCATATCACCCAGGAGCTTGAGAGAGAAGCAGATTCTCAGTTCTAACAAAGATGTCCCTTCTGAGAGGGAGGGAGGGAGGGACAGCCATCTCCTCTAACACAGCACTCTTCTTGTCCAAGATTCCCATGCAGACTAATATTCCAGAACCATGAATCTAGACCTATAGCTATCAGATATCCTGCATATCAGATATTTATGTTACAACTTATAAGAGTAGCAAAACTACAATCATGAAGTACTAATGAAATATTTTATGGCTGGGGGTCACCACACCATGAGGAACTATAGTAAAGGGTCGAAGCATTAGGAAGTTGAAAACCACTGCTCTAGACTGTCTCTAACTCACAGCTGTCATCTCCCTAGTATACTCACCTACTAGCACTAGACTTTTTAAAAGTTTTCCAGTTGAGTCTGCAGGTTGAGCTGATTGCCATTGTGAACCCATTATCAGAACCTCAATGAGCTACTTACCATTCAGCTTAGACACACATTTCTATTCCACTTTAGATTCTGTGATGGTTTCTACTTTTTTCCACAGCCTAAGCCCAAACAGAATTCTCTAAAGTGTCCTCAAGTGCAGATCAGAAGAGAAAACACCCGTATCTGGCGTCTGCTTTATCCAGGAGCCCATCCCTTCAGTTCCACTCGGGATTAAGTTCGGCTTGGCTACAGGGAGCTAGTCTTTTCATGATCCCTCCTTTTTCATTAGCAGTCCCCTTGACCTCTTTCCAGAACCCGAGTCTTTGGAGCCAGTTGCATGGATTTATGTGAGCAGCCAGGTCCAGCTGGTGTTCGTGCTGGTTATGAACCCCAAGGCATGGAACTAGGCAGAGGCAAAAGGAGAGTGAGCAGGAGGAGGATTTGAACACAGTGTAGGCTGGGTAGACTTCTTCCATTGGACAAATACCAGTAAGTTTCAAAGGAGTAGAAAGGCAGCTTTGCTGAGGTGAGAGAGGGTGGAAAGGTTTCCAGCCTGTTTCCTATGCTGGACTGAATTGGTTGTCCTCTGCCGAATGGTCAGTCCTGAGAACATGCATACAGGCTGCATTATACCCACCGAACGAGTCATATTTAGATGTGTGTGTGTGTGTGTGTGTGTGTGTGTGTGTGTGTCTGTGTGTCTGTGTGTCTGTGTGTCTCTGTGTGTGCACATGTATATACGCATACAATAATAATTAGTGAAAAGGAAGCCATGAATTTGAAGGGAAGCCAAGGAAGGGTGTTTGGCATATGGGAAGGTTTAGAGGGAAGAAAGAGAAAGAAGAAATATTGTAATTATTTCTTAAAAAATAAGAAATAAAGAAATGACCTTGACTTAAAGAAATTAACAATGAAAACAAACCACCCCCACAACAAAGAAACAAAACCTTTGTTTTCTCTTTGTTTCAAGGTAAAATCTCATTCTTAAAAGCCACCCAGTTTAACATAATGTCCAGTGTCAGCCATTTTCTTACAGAAGTCATGGTTTTATTTTTCAGAGTTGGGGCTTGGGGCTCAGGGGCATGGAGGGGGAGGAGACAAATAAGAACTGAGTAAATATAGAAACACCATGGCGAGGCCTATTGCTTTGTATGCTAGTTGAAAAGCAAATGAAGAAAAGTCATGCAGATGCCTTCTGCATTATGATGGACTGTGTTCTATAAAACTATAATCCAAGATAAATCCTTCCTTAAGACACTTCCTGTCACCAGGCATAGTGTCTCATGCCCTCAATTCCAGAGTACTGGAAGCAGAGGCAGGCTGATCTCTGCAGATTCCAGGACAGCTTAATGTACATAGTTCCAGCCAGCAGAGCTATGTAGTGGGACTTTATTGCAGAAAAAGAAAGAGAAATTAAACGAATAAAAATGTTGCAATAGGTAAAAACCACTTTAGTATTTAATCAGTTACAGGTTGCTGTGATAAAAGCCCCCAAAAACAACTTAAGGAAGGGAGGCCTATTTTGGCTCACAGATCTGGGGCATGTCCATCAGGGTGTGGAAGTCATGAGTGCAGGAACCTGGTGCAGCCTCTCTTATTACATCTACTATAAAGAAGCAGGAGGAGATGGATGTTAGTGTCTAACCCACTTTCTCGTTCTTATCCCATTCAAGGCCCCAGCCCAGAGGATGGTGCTACTCAGTTAGGGTGGGTCTCCACAGTTTGGTTACCCCAATCTAGATGATTCCTCACAGGTGTGCCCAGAGGATTGTCCTAGGTGATTCTAGATCCTGTCAAGTTGACACTGCTGACCCCCATAAGTATGGACATTGCAGAGTAATAACAACGCAAATTTTTCCTCTAGAATTTGTACATTCATTTTCTAATCTGTTAATGTTGTCCCTATTGTAAATATACAAGGAATTGGGACAGACCAGATGAAATGGAATCTGGACACATTTGGGGCAGAAACTCTTTGTTTTTGTAGGACTAAAATCTTAGTACAAAGCTTGGCTCTTTCCCTTAACCTTGCCCTATCTTCTGTCCATTGGAGATATTTTATGGCTTCTTGGCTGCAGAACACACATGCACACACACACACACACACACACACACACACACACACCCCAAGCCTCCAAGACATGAATCTCTGCAGACTTTGCTAAGGTAACTGCAGCCTAGGCCTGGTGAAGGGTGTGGGAAATGTCAGACCCACTTCTTAGCTGGTTCTCAGTTTATTTCCACAACCACATTGAGCCCTGGAAACCTTAGTTGAAGGATCAGATGGCTGGATTAGATATGCTCATGTTTAAGTATAAGGTACAGACTCTGAAAATTCTCTCCATCTTGCTGTAGACCTTTGAGATTTTAGAACACTCCACCAATTCTTGAAGACCAACTGTTCTAGGCCATCTGACCACAAGTCTTGTCAACTACCTGGTAGCATTTCCCTGAACAAGTAAAGTATGTCCTCGGTTGAGAAGGGACAATTTTGAGGCAAAAGAGTTAGGAAGTGTTCATTCAGAAGAAATTGGAAGGAGCACAAAGGCTGCTGATGGAAAAAGGGCTGCAGTCCAGCTGCCCCAGAGCTCAGCTATACATACTAGCTCAAGTATGCTCCCCTTTCTCTGCCAATCAGACAGCCGACTGGAGGTCCCTTGTTTTCTTCCTCAGATGAATTCCTGGGCACAAACCCCATTGCTTTATTTCAGAATGTCATCATCTCTTGGTTATTCTGGTCCTGGGACTCCTTATCCAATACTGACGAGTTCTTGCTCCCACACGGTCTGAGTGGGTCCAGCTTCCCACTAAGGATTCCCGAAGCTCTTGCCAGGGTTAGTCTTTGACATATCCTGAGACTGGAAATATTAGACCCTCAGGGTCTTCAACCTGTAATCCTCTGTCAGCTTTATCGCAAGTTATGGCATGCACCCTCTTCCTGATGGAATCTAGGGATGGAAAAGAATCTCAAGGGGTTATCCCAGTCTACTTTCAGTATACAAGCAGGACAGTGCTGGAGATGCAGCATCTGATTTTTAAAAAGAAACATTTGCAGCTTGTCCTGGATGCTGTCAAGCCATGGCTTTCATCCAATTTGAAGCATCTATCTGAGTCAGATTTCTCTAGGTGAAAGGTGAGTGTCTGTTACTGTGTTGAGGGACAATGCTTGGAAGTTGTCTTTCTTTCTTTTTTCTGTGTTATTTGCAGCAGATATTAGGAGCACGCCGGGAAGGTGGGAGTTAGAGAATGGATTTTATTTTAGCTGATTTTTTGGGGGTAATACCTTTCAGAAACTGTAATTGAAAACAACATTGCATACACAGCCTCTGCTTTGGAAGGGCCCATTGATTCATGATGCAACATATTGCTGATGCCATCCTTGAGTACATGTTAGCTTAGTAAGGGGGATCAGATCTCAGACTTCTGGGGCACCTGGTACTACTTTCCAAACGCTCTGTGCCCATCTACAGGTTTAGAAGATGGGGGAAAATTCAGGCTAGGTGGGGTGGGGCACCAGGTCTCAGCTACACCTCCATGCTCCACTTTGGTGTCAGGAGTCTGTAGTAGCAATAGTGGCAGTGATGGAGGTAGCAGTGAGGCCTCTTTCTGAGCCACTTGCCAACTTATAACAATTCTGCTTCAAGTCCCCCACTCATCCCTTTTCTTCTGTTACTGGAATGTTTATTCATTTAATTATGCACAACAGATATAACAACCTGGATTTTTTTTTTTTTTTGTCTCTTGCTTCTGAGATGTGCTGTGACCAGTAGCACATGATGCCCATGGGTGCCCATCAATCCAGGCAGGCCAGGCAGTGGCTCTCTGGTGTGGCATCCTGGCAGCAGTAGAGCAAAGCCTTTCTTGCTCAGTAATGTCCTACTGCCTGGTGGTCCAACCCTGGGCAATTTCCCCTCATCTGCAGCCACAGCCTCATCTTCTCCAGGTGAATCTCCACCATAGAGGAGTCAAGCTTGTTCCCCGAATTCTCTTCAGACCTAGAGTACACTTCATAGTTGTCTTTTATTCCCATGTAGCAGTAACTGCCTGTGAATATTTAAGAATTGCTTGCAGTAAACCTTTGCTCATACTGTTGCATCATTTCTGTCTTCTGATGGGACTCCGGTTTCTACTTCCTTTTATGTGTATCATCTTTTTATATCTTAATGGTGTAGGTGTTACCACTAGCTCCACTTTACAGATGAGTAAACAGAGGCTGAAGTTGTAGTCACCTCTGGGATTTAAATCTGATTTCTGATAGCTTGGTGATGTAAGTATCCTTGAGTAAGCTATTTTCTTAACTACCTCGGTTTCTTTTCTTTCTGATTTTTATTTATTTTTGTTTTGTGGGGAATATCTAAAATTAAAATATTAGCTTCACAGTAAAGACAGAAGGATTCTGAAAGCAAGATAGTTAATGTTACTATTTGGGGTGCATGGCAGCTGGGGCAAAGTTAGTCCTGGTGAAGGCTATTGCTCTAGCTTCTGTGGTCTGCTGTCTTCCTGCTGATGCATTAAAGGCCTTGGGCCTCTCCACTGTCTTGTTTTCTGGTAGCAGAATCCACTGCCAGCCTTTTCTCCTTTTATGTTTAAGTTTTCCCCATCAAAGATCTGCTCCAGGGAGTGGGGTCACATAGGAGTGTGTATACGATGTGTATGATTCCTGGGCTGACTTACGAGAAAGTAGTTCTTTTAAGTCAGCTTTCCCAGCAGAAACCAAATGCCAGAACATTTTGACATGAAAAAGTAAAATTGATTCAATGGAACCTTGGACTCCTTCTGGTAAGGAAGGACCCCAGGTTGTCAGTGTGCAGGATGAGCAATGTGTGCCCTCTTATATTCAGTTCCCTGGCCATTCTGCCCACATGCTGAACGAATTTCTTAGGGTCATTAAGAGGGTGGAACCAAACACTCCAGTCCGCTTCAGGGATGTCCAGCCCCATGGCTACCACATCTGTGCACAACTAATGACAGCCCTGAATCCATGCTGCAGAACTGAGGGATCATGGTTGCTCATCCACTTTGCCTTTACCTTCCATGGATGACCAAGATTTTCTGTATAAAATGGGAGGTTCTCTTTCCAGATAGTTCCAGAGCCTATGTGGAATGAGCTACAAATAGTATATATAAATGTGTTCATGAATTTGAATGAAACTAAAAAAAACATTTATATGGGCATAGTCTCAGCTACTCAGCAGGCTGAGTTGAGGCAGAAGGCTTGTTTGAACCATCACTACCCAACAGTCTAACTGCTTTACGTGTCTTCATTCACTTTCCCTAGTCCTAATGAGTCTGAGACTTCTGGACTCTCTCTGACAACCACCAAATCTTGCTCAATTTACAGTCAAGTCTGTGATCTCAGAATTTGAAAATGTGCTGGGTTTGTCTTTCTATGGCACTGGGAGAGGTAGGTTTCACTCTTGCTATGTGGTCTCCATCACACAGGATCATGGGTAACAATCTCTGGAGATTAGCGTCTCTTCAATTACACCTCAGCCTGCCATTGGCCTTCATGAAGCTGACCTAGAGCAGCCAGGAGGCCCAGCCTCACATTATTACCTTGTGATATAATGAGGACTTACTTTCTGTTTTCTTCATGTTGGCTTCCTCATGGTTAACAGTTATGGTGATACGTCTTGTCTTTAAAAGTTGTTGTGAGCAGTGAGAAGACAAGAGCAGGCCCACCCAGCACAGTTTCTCACTCTTGAGACCACCTCCCTCTTCTTTAGGTTATATGAGATTTTCCTTGAAGAATGAATGCCAGTACAGGTCCTTAAAAACAGTTTCCCAGTGGAGACATTGAAAAGAATCTGGCTTACTGCTTGTGAAAAGCCGTATCTGTATTCGAGTGATGAAGAGTACCCCTGTGTAGAAAACAGCAACTTAATCTGGGTTGTAAATAGATTAAAATCTAATTGAAGAATATATCCTAGTAAACAAGCAACCAAGACTTGGCCAACCACAGCCCCTGGATGGCTAACCAATTTCAGGCTTAAAGATGTCCAAATAAGGCAAGTGCCAATTGTACCACTTGGGTAAACCTCTGTATGTCTTATTTTCTTATTTCTTATTTTCTGGCCATAAATTCAGCCCACAGTCATTATAGGAAGGGACATTCTGAACCACAATCTGTCTAGAATGCTGCCTGGGCTTAGGATTCTAGAACATTTCTTATTCCTCAGATGATCTTTGTTAAATTTAACTTGTGTTTTTTACAGCATTATTAAAAGTGCAGTGTCAGATTAGCCATCACCATGAGGCAAAAGCACAGAGTGTAGTCATAATTCTTCAGCAGAGAGTCTATACTTCTTTTAAAAAAATCAAGGAGCTGGGAGAGGTGTCATTTGTCAAAGCACTTGCTGTACAGATGTGAGGACATGAATTTGATGCTCTAAGAACCACATTAAAAAAGCAATAACCTAGATGTCCCTGCTGCTCCAGCACTGGGGAGGCAAAGACAAGAAGATCCCTAGGGATTCCTGGTTGGTCAGTCCAGCCAGATTGGCAAGCCTCAGGTTCACTAGGAGACTCTGCCTTAAAGAATAAAATGGAGAGAGATAGAAGAACACAGTTGATGTCAACTTCTGCTGAGTGCACAACACACACAACACACACACACACACACACACACACACACACACAAATCTTTTTGTTGTTGCAGAAAGGCTCAATAATTAGAGGTAGTCAAAATGGTATCCAAACTTTCTACAGGTAACTATTGTGCATTTGCTAATTCATTAAAAATGTGCAAATGCTATTAAGTGTCTGCCACCACCTCAGTTTGTGACAGGGCATCTCCTTAGATGGAGCTTGCCAAGTAGGCTAGGTTGTCTACCAAAGAATCTTGGGGATCTGCCTGTTTCTGCCTCCCCAGTGCTGGGTTTACAACCACGTGACATGATGCTTGGCTTTTTTCTTAGATGGGTTCTGGGGATTGCACTCAGGTCGCTGTGTTTGCAAGGCAAGTGTTTCACTCAGCTGTTTCTCTTGTCCTATCATTTTGTTTTTTTGTTTTTTTGTTTTTTTGTTTGTTTGTTTGTTTTTGGTTTTTTTTTTTGTTTGTTTGTTTTTTTTTTTTTTTTGCCCCAACTTACTCTTCTAGGTCAGCTGTTCACTGGACTCTTTGGAAATCACCTGAGCTTTGACCATGGGACTTCCACATTCAAAACATGGCTGATCTTGACCCTCTCATTGCCCAAGTTTAAATCCAAATAAAATTCCCTTCTGTCTGATCTCAGATTTACGATTGTTCTGGGAAATGTCACAGAAGCAGAGGCGGTGTTATTACACTAAAAATAGTCGTCAGAAACAGAGTCATGCAGAAAGCTTCTGGGGATTTGGCTCTAAAAGCTCCCATGATGTCTGGTGACAGGTTCATCTGAGGTCCAAATGATGACACATTACTTAGAGGTAGAAATGAATGACTCTATCTAATGGAGTTCACATGTTACTTAGCACTCCTCTTCTGTTTCATGTTGTTCGCCCCTCTTTTGATCATGGGCACGAAATACTGGGAAGACCGCTGCAAGGGTCACAATTTCCTCCAGTTGCAAATGGATATTGAAGCTTAAGCCTGGATCATGGGGGGCTTAAATTCTACAGACATCTGTGAGTGTGAACATTTGCGTCTCGGCACCCTTTTATCTGTTCTGGCACACGTGGGTAGCTTAGCTGCTGCTTACTGTTGCAAGGTCCACAGAAGAAACCCAAAGCAAAGTTGTGTGTTTCTATTACAAGTCTGTTTGGAGGGCAGAAACAATCACACACAAAAATAAAAGAGCATAGCAAGGGTAACACTAAGGGTTCTGGACTGTGAGGCATGGAATTCTGAGATGGATGAATGTCTTATAAGGATGCCTAGAGAGGTGTGATGAGACGTGGGGATTTCAAATTCTCTCTTTTATGGTATTTACATTTGGAAATCTATTTCTAAAACAATTAGAAAAGTATTCATTCAATTTACATACTTTAAAAAAAAGGAATGGTGTGCGTGTGTGTGTGTGAGAGAGAGAGAGAGAGAGAGAGAGAGAGAGAGAGAGAGAGAGAGGAGAGAGAGAGAGAGAGAGAGAGAGAGAGAGAGAGAGAGAGAAGTTCTCACTCTGTAACCTTGGCTAGCCTTAAACTCACTATGTAGCTCGTGTTGGTCTTGAACATGAAGGGGTCCTTCTACATCTGCCTCTGGAGCACTAGGACTGTGAGTAAACCAGTCCTAAGGTTTATTTTAAATAATTATTCTCTCTACTTGAGATTTTAAAATTGTGAAGTCTGAGAAAAGGAGTCCACCTTTTCTCAGGTTAGCTAACTATTGTAACAGACAGTAAATTCACAAGGGCAAAAAAATATAAAGGCCTGTCTGACTCTTGTGATTTTACAGTGTGTAGCGTGGCCCTTACAAAGCAGTGACTATCTGCCTAAGATTGGCCGTGAGTGAGGCCTATATTTGGTGAGATGGAAGACAGTTTGAACAGGGACATTGACATGAGAAGTAGACTGATTAGAATATAGGTCCCCAGATAGGATGCAGTACAAGGAACACTGCATAGGCATAAAAAGGCCAGGCTGTAGATGGTTTTGAATGAGTGCCTATTAGACACAGAGTTTTACAAATAGGTAAATAATGGCAAGTGTTTTCAGAAATAAAATACCTTATGAGGTTATTAAAAAGTGAATTGGCATGGTGGAGAGGCTACTTATGTTTTTGTTTGTTTGTTTTTGAAATTAATGAGGCATAGAGCCAGATAATAAAAATTGACCTTTAAAAAATCTTCAAAGCCATTCAAAGAGACAGATCCTAAAACCCAGTGGCAGGACAGAATACAGGGAGGAAGGGGAAATGGGAAGACTGAAGGAGATGAGCTAGGACTGGTGCTGAGGGGTCTTTGAGGAAGCTGGTTTTGATGGAAAGAAAGGTGCCTAACTCAGCTCCTGCTCAGAGCAGTGAATAGACAAAAACCTGAGAGGAGAAAGGTTAGGTCAGTGTTGCAGGAAATATTTAAAAGGTGGCACCGTCCTGCGCTAAGCCCAACTACTCTCTGCCCGTGGTTCCATCTCTAGGTTCTGCCTCTAGGCTAGCCCTTGTGTGGTGGTCTTTCCAGCTCAGGTTCGCCTACCTCAAAGCCACTTGTCTCTTCCCAGCCATCTACCCCCTGCGGCTAGTTGTCACAAATCCCCTTATCCAATAAATCAAAACTCTAGAAGCTTATAATCAGTCAGATTTATATATCAATAAATTCTCAATTCACAAGAGGCTCACACGATAATTTCAGAGCCAGTTGATAATGATACAAGTTGCCCCCCTCGATTAGACAAGTTACCCCAGTTATTCCATCCTTTCATGATATTCGTAGCTACCTATGGCTATTTAAGGCCACGCAGAATTTGGATCATCTTGTTCTTCCTCCATCTTCCTTCTCCCTCTTCCTGTGTCTGTCCCAGTCTCTGAAACTCCGCCTCCCTTTTCCCTGTCCAATCACAGGCTTCTTGTTGTATTAATATTTAAATTAATTGGACAGGGAAAATTCTGCTACAGGTCTGACACATCCAAGAGGCTCTTATCAGGTGGTAACAGCAGCTCAAGACACAGAAACGTGGAGAGAGGGACAGGGTTCCCTGAGATGCAAGTCATCCCATGAGCACCCTGGCCCTTTCCTATTTAGTGTTACATCTCCATCTTGAAGCAATGTAACTAACTGGAACATTCCAGAACCACTGTAAGAAGTATTTGTTTCTAGCCTGCTTTGCAATTAGTCTGTGGCAATACAAGAACATCAAAGGCAAGCATCCGAAGTCCTCACCTGAGAATAATGGTTCTAGCACAGAATTAGCTCTTTCTCCTTAGTAGTGGTGCCTTCATAAATGCAAGTGTGGGGATGGCTCAAGGCTTATAAAAAAACAGTCCCTGCAGACTGTGTCCACCACACACCACACTGCCTTATTAAAACCTTGAAGAAGTTTTAAACTTCTTGGTTAGACTTTATGAAAGCCCTTGTATTATGAACTCTCTATACATTCTGTCAAGGAGATGTTGGCAGTCTTTACTCATGGAATTCTTAAAGTCTAGAAGCTGCCAGAACATTTGCTTTTCCTTACCAGGCGTAGGAAGGCCACAGACATAGAAAGGCCAGGCTGTAGATGGTTTTGAATGAGTGTCTATTAGACAAGATGGACAGAAGAGAGATACAGAGTGTCAGAATGGGAAAATAATGAAAGGCAAGTGCTTTCAGAAAAAAAAAAAATCTTGAGGTTATTAAAAGGTGAGTTGGCATGGCGGAGAGGCTACCTTTTTTTTTTTTTACATTAATGAGGCATAGACCCAGATGGTAAAAATCAAAAACTTCAAAGCCATTCAAAGAGACAGAATCTAAGACACAGTGACAGGACAGGAATACAGGGAGGAAGGAAGTCTTCCTCTTTCCCTTTTCCTTACCAGGCTTTGAGAAGAGCTTCTGAGAGTATTTGGTGTGCCAGTCACCCCAGGTAGATGTGGAGTTTTAAGTGGTCCCTTTTTTTGCAGGTAGGTTGGTGCACGGAATATTGTTGGCAAAATGGGTAACTTTAAAAGCTCAATGCAGAGCAGGAAAGTCCATTCATTCTCCTTCTAGGGCTGGTGTCTCAACATTCTGCCTGGCCTCCAGCGAGTTGGGAGGATGTTGCTGGCTCGGTTTTGAAGAGTTTCTTTGTGAAAAGGCAAAACTGAGTTTATTTTCTCTCTCCTTCCTCTCTCTTTTTAATCTCTTAGCTTTTATTTTCTTTGCCAGAGAGTAGATTCAGAACTCAAAGTCCTTAGTCTTGAACTTGGCATTTAGCCCTAGGGCCGCTTGTCCAGTATGCTTCTGTATTTATACTACTGTGGATACCCTGGTTTCTTGCTGCTGAATACCATGTGATATTTGCAGCCTGCTTTTGGCTCTTGGCCCTGGGACAGCTTCAGTATTACCAGGCTATGCTGTGAGGTGTGCTAGGTAGTTGCTTCTCTGGTCCAGCCTTCTTTCTGACCATTGTATGTTGTTCTTTTTCTTCAACTTCTCTCTGCCATGAATATCATTGGAGGGTCTACATGGTTGCATGATGCATAGTTGCCCTAATTTGGAATCAGGATTGCATGATACTATTCTCTAGAATGGAGTGGGAAGAAGAGGGGAGTAGAAAGCATTGAGGGCAAGGGCTGGAGAGAGCTCAGAACTGCTTCCAGTTGGGGATCTCCAATCAGGTAAAGCTGAAATCTGGCTAAGCTGCAGAAGAGGATTCAGGATACTTCTGCAAAGTTGGCCCAGTTGTTAAGAAGACAGAGGGAGAGTGACTGCTTCAGATTTAAATGCTGGCATAAGAGAGTAAGAAATTGAGAGATTGGAAGAGAGACTTAGGAAAATTATAGCACTCATTCAAGATAGGATATGACATTCTTGAGAGAAAGAATCACATCTCAGTGTCCTAACAATAGCTCTGTCTTCTCCCTAGAGAGCATCTATTTGTCAGTCACCTAGCTGTTGTTGTTGAAGGCTCCAATCTTTTCTCTTGATTTTGCTAGTTATGCTGAAGTAGCTTCCAACTCTCAGCCAGAAGAAACTGTAACCAAATTCTAGTCTGTAATAGTTACTTTACTGTTGCAGTGATAAAACACCAATCCAAGGTAACTTAGGAAACCAAGAGTTTATTTTGGCTATAGTTTCAAAGGTTAACATAAACGATGATGGGGAAATGTAACAGCAAGCAGCAGGCAACAGAAAGGAAGCAGGATCAGAAAGCTAAGCACTCACATCTTGAACCAAAAGTAGGAAGCCAGAGCACTGGGAATGGTATGATGCTTTGAAACCTTACACCTCACCCCAGTGATGTACTTCCTCCAGCAAGATCCTCCCTTCCAGCCCTCTGCAAACAGCACCACCAACTGGGGAACAAGTGCTCAAATACACGAGCCTGTGGGGGACATTCTCATTCAAACCACCGCAATTAGTAAAATGCTTCTTTCCCACTTCTGTGTCCTTAATTTCCAGGTCTTTATATCCTGCCTCAGAATCTTCCTTCTTAAATTAATTCAGTGCTCACTAACTGAGTATACACAGATGCTCCTGGGAAGCTCTTAGATGAATTATAAGGCCTGGGCCCAGAAAAGAGGGAGGATGACAGGGTGTTTTCTAGTTCAGGTAAAAGGTGAGAAATGACTGTTTTCTCTGACGGTCTTCATGCAGTATTACTGATTTTTCCTCTTGGAGGTAGGTATAGGAAGTCTGCGTGGAAGTGTGTGTGTGTGTGTGTGTGTGTGTGTGTGTGTGTGTGTGTGTGTGTGAAATAATCCCAGACAATGGTTCCAAGAACCCTCAGGTGTTGTTGGCTCCAGGTTTGAAAGTCTTTAATGGTGAAGACTTAGCCATCTTTCCAAGGACAGCAGGCTGGGTCCGTGTGGGTAGGTTATTGTCATAGAATGAGGGAGCATTGTTTTCTGTGTGAGTCTTTGATAATCTTCAAAGTCAAGATTTCCCATGCACCTCAAACAGGAGGATAGTTCTTGAGTACTCACTGTGTGTTGGCTTTATTTCATCACACAAGGAGTCATTTTTGCTAAAAGTTACAACTATGCTTTGCTGGAATCTCCTGCTGTTGCCTTCCTTTGTTGGACACAGCTAACACTCCAGAGAGCCTATAGATTCTATGATATAGAATCAGAATAGTGATCTCGATGTCGATCAGGGGTGGTGGGTAGACTAATGATATCAGTCTATGCAAAGTTAAAGGCACTTTGGTCACCATGATTTGATGTCAGGTGGAATAGTGGGCTCCACCCTCAGGTGAGTGAAATGTTCTATTGTGTTGACTATAAGAAAGAAAGAACAAAACAATATGGTTTCATGTGAGTTTGCATCTTTTTGATGCAAGGCAAATGCCTAATGGAAGCAATATTGGATCAACTGTTAGGAAATGTTTTTTGTCGTGTGTCTGTTATTGACTTACTGAATGAGTCATCCAATCTCCTATGCTTGAGATCTTCCATCTGCCACTGAAGGAGAATGGTCTGTGGACGGAGCACAGGAAGTGTTATTCCAGGGTTTTCCATGGTAAAGATTAGAGAGACAATTAAAGATAGGGGTCCACATCAGTCCAGCCAGTGGGAGCATTACCTTCTGGAAGTCAAAATAGTCTTGAATCTGGGTGTGGTTCCATACACTTGTAATCACAGCACCTGGGAGGGAAGTTAGAGGAAGGAGAATCAGCAGTTCAAGGTCAGCTTTTGCTGGACTACAAGAAATCCTTTCTCAAAAAAAAAAAATCTTGATCTGTGGAGTGGGATTGATGTCTCATTTGCTGGGTTGTCATAAAGCTAATGTGTCATGAAATGCATGAATTGACCAGCATTGTACCTGATGTATGTGTATGTTACATGTATGTGTATGTAATGTGTGTATACATGTATATACTTGTATGTGAGTGTGTGTGTATATATGTTTATGTATGGATATGTATATTTATGTGTATGCTCTGCCTGTGTCTATGTGTGTGCCTCTGTGTGTGTGTCTCTGTGTGCGTATATGTGTGTGAAGCTTTTTCTTTCACTTCTCTCATGTGTCCTTTCCAATGAACATAGTTTGAATCTGTATGTAGGTAGTTGTCAGTTTCATGACTACGGACTTCGAAATTGACTTGACCTCTTCAAGAGGTCAAACAGTCAAAGCATGAAGGAACAACCCAAGCTCAGTAGAAAGCTCTGATGCACAGACCTGCTTGAAGCTCACATGTTAACGTGAATTATGTCTTCCAGTGTGATTCTTGTGTCTTCCTGTATCAGCCACTGCTGCAGACTGCTAGGCTGTCTTGGATTCCTCTTGGATCACTGTTAGACTGTCTCTGGAATCAAAGGTAAGAACTCTTGGGGTTGGTTCTATAGCCTAGCTTCACTTTCCAGGGCCTAGATGGTGTCTGCACATGACTGCACTTAGTGGCTGCCACTGTCTACAGGTTAAAGCCCCAACTTTGTTTCTATGAAGATTCCAGCCTCGTGGTCCTCAACTGCCGTCAGCTTCATCTTCACATCCAGTACCGCAGCCTAACTAAACCATGCAGAGCTCATCAGGCAGCCCCTGCAGAGGTCCAGCAAGCTCTGCCGCCTCACATACCACCATTTCCAAACTTCCCTGACTCTGCCACACCCTGTGTCTCGGGTGTCTGAAGAAATAGCCTGTGTCCCTTCTGACTGTCCTTTCTGAATCAAATGTCATCAACACAAACAAGTGCCTTATTATAATCTCCACTCCTGGCCGTTTTCTTTCTGGGACCAGAAAACTCGCTGCAAAAAGAAGTTGTAGTGTATAGATAGGAATGGTGTCACATGTTTCCGTATTTAATTTTCTCCTGGCGTTTATTTCCAATTTTACCTGTATTTTGCATACCTTTTCATCTGTATTTCCCAACATGTATGGGGATCTCCCCATCTATGACCATGCACACATGAATACATGCAGCAAGTGTTCACTTGGGGAATGACTTGCAGATTACCTTTGATGATGTCATTTCATCATTTCCTTTAATTAAAAAAAATTCAAAGGTGTTTCTGAAGGCGCAGGGTAGCCAGCACCCCACCCTTGTTAGCCCTGAATGATTTACTACCCATCTCACACACACTTTCAGTCACACACCTGGCCTTGGCTATGTAAAGTGTACTGCATCAAGAGACAGAATGATACTACTCGTTTGCTTAACTCCATCTCTGTCTAGTTAGACATTTCTTATCTGTCCCCACTGTGCAGTAAGGACCTCACCTCCACTATCTCTGGGGTGCTCTCTGTCTCAGAGACATTATCCAGTTCTTAGCAAGTGTCATCTGAGTATGAATTCACTCACGAAAACATTTCAACACTGGTTAAAAAGCAGTTTTAACCTGGTTCTTTTGTGATGTCAACCACCCCACAGGGAAAAGCAAAGAAAAGGGCTTTTCTGTGACAAAGTAACTTTGTCCACCCAAATCACACAGTGTACTTGGATTCCCTTATTAAGGAAATCAATTTGTTTCTAAACACTTCCTTTCTAAGGAATATAGTCTGCCAATATTTTATCAGAGAATTAAGATTTGAATTGCTGCTGTGCCTTGTAGGATTAGAAGTTACAAAGTAACTTTGGGATTTCAGACTTAAGTAGATATGGAAAGGGTGTGGGAACAGACTCACACGTGTGCTAGCAGCTTTGCGCCTCACTGAGGTTCCCAGAGAAGGAATTTGGCCTCACTGAGAACTGAGAGAAGGACTTTGTCTGTTTAGTCAGGCAGGAGTGGCCTTGGAGCTAAGGTCTACCTGTTTTAATGAAGATTTTGGGCTCCTCATCTCCATGCCTCCCAGGTAATACTGCAGTGGCTCCACCATGGACATCTTGCTGCACCCACCTCCCATGGAAGGAATAGCATGATTCTAATGGAAACGTGTTAAATGCCCATTCCTGGTTCAGACTCAGCTGATGCTCTGGAGTTCCCCTTTCCCCCTTATTTATTTATTTATTTATTTATTTATTTATTTATTTATTTATTTATTTATTTAACACCCCAATTGCAGCCCCCTCCCTCCTCTCTTTCCAGTCCTACCCTTACAAACCTCTTCCCTCATTACTCTCTCCCCTTCTCTTCAGAAAAGGGGAAGCCCCCATAGATACCAATCCTCCCTGGCACATCAAGTAGCAGCAGGACTAAGTACATTCCACCCCACTGAGACCAGACAAGACATCCCAGCTAGGGTAAAAGGATCCAAGGGCAGGCAACATAGTTAGAGATAGCCTTTGCTTTAATTGTTAGGGGACCCACATGAAGACAAAGCTGCACATCAGCTACAAATATGTAGGGGGTGTAGGTCTGGCCCATAATGCTCTTTGGTTGGTGTTTTAGTCTTTATAAGTCCATATGGGCCAAGGTTAGTTGACTCAATAGGTCTTCTTGTGGTGTCCTTGATACTCCCAGCTCACTCATGTCTATTCCGCACTCTTCCACAAGACTCCCTGAGCTGCTCCAGATGTTTGGCTGGGGGTCTCTGCATCTACTACCATCAGATTCTGGATGAAACCTCTTAGAAGACAGTTATGCTAGTGTACTGGCTGGTTTTGTGTCAACTTGACACAAGCTGGAGTTATCACAGAGAAAGGAGTTTCAGTTGAGAAAATGCCTCCATGAGATCCAACGGCATTTTCTCAATTAGTGATCAAGGGTGGGGTAGGAGGGCCCCTTGTGGGTGGTGCCATCTGTGGGCTGGTAGTCTTGGGCTCTATAAGAAAGCCAGGAGAAGCAAGCCAGTAAGAAACATTCCTCCATGGCCTCTGCATCAGCTCCTGCTCCTTGACCTGCCTGAGTTCCAGTCCTGACGTCCTTTCGTGATGAACAGCATTTGGAAGTGTAAACTCAATAAACCCTTTCCTCCCCAACTTGAATCTTGGTCATGATGTTTGTGCAGGACTAGAAACCCTGACTAAGACAGCTAGGCTGCAAGCATAGCAGAGTTTTGTTAATAGTGCCAGGGGATGGCTTTCTTCCATAGCGTGTGTATCAAGTTGGGCCAGTCGCTGGTTGGCTATTCCCTCAATCTCTGCTCCATCTTTATCCCTGTACATCTTATACGCAGGACAAACAAATTTTGGGTCAAAGGTTTGTTTTGTGGTTGGGTTGGTGTCCCCCGCCCTCCCCAGGAAGTCCTGCCTGGCTACAGGAGGTGGGCACTTCAGTCTCCATATCCCTAGCTGCTAGGAGTCTCCTCATGGACTGGAGCCCGAATTTTACATATTAGCCCTTATTTTGCAAATGACTAATGTTCAGGACCATTCATCAATTAGCCTTGAGTCTCACAACTAGTTAATGAGAGGGCTGAGGTCGGAAGCCAGGTGTTACAGTTTTCTGGGTGATGACTCCCTGGATTTTCCTCTCCTTCCCACTTTCACTTTCACATTCCTCAGCACAGCCAAGAAATATACCTGGAAGTGGGGAAAAATGACACAAAGCTAAACTCGTGCCTTGCTTGGAAAGCCCCCAAGAACAACCATTTATATGAGCGCAGAGTTGAATTGATGGAGAGATGCAGTGAACTTCCTTATTAGAGACTCTTGTAAAATACTTTCAATTGTTCCTGCTGGAAGACACAGTGTTTTCTTGGAAGCATAAGCCCCAAAAAGCTACCTGTCAGTTAGTGTAAGCTACCTGTCAGTTGGTGTCAACACATGGCAGGTGAGGGGCTTGCTTGATAGAAATTCTAGTGATGGAGAATGAGGAGATGGCTCAGTGGGTAAAGATGCTTGCCGCCACACTCGATGACCTGAGTTTGAGTCTCAAGATCCACATGGTGGATCATGAGAACTGGTTTCTGCAGGCTGATTTCTGACTCTCATTTGTGAAATGCAGCAAGGGATACCCAATACATGGACAGCCCCATCCTGTTTCATTTGATAGAAATTAAAACATTACAGTAAAAAAATGCCAAGATAATCCAGTACCATTGTACCAAAACCTGTTGGAACTGAAACTCCCGATGCTTATTATTCCATAACTGTGGTGCCCATGCATGTCTATCATAGGATTTGCACAGGAGAAACTTGACCGGAGACAGACCCTAGCCTTCAAGGTGGAGATTTGAACTGCAACACCTGTATCGTCTCTTCTTGTCATGAGAGATTCTGTCCTTAACTGAGGTCAAAGACTGAGCAGAGATTTCTAAGATAAAGCCAGAAACACTGTGGTTTGGGTTAACAGAAGGGAAGGATTTTAAGGTCTCAGTGACTGAGTTCTTTGTGTGCATCTACTCTCCTGTCCCTGGCTTATAGGTTGATTTTTGCATGTGTAGGACAGAAAATGCAGTTGAGTCCAAGAAAC
Organism: Uromys caudimaculatus; assembly: GCA_028551405.1. Classification (NCBI taxonomy): domain Eukaryota; kingdom Metazoa; phylum Chordata; class Mammalia; order Rodentia; family Muridae; genus Uromys; species Uromys caudimaculatus. The sequence goes on from CM052701.1 coordinate 56,433,271, forward strand.
TATGTGCATTCTGAAAACAGCTTCTCTAGCAAGTCTGAGATCTCACCAGATTGACTGCTCAGCTGCTGTATTTTTTCTTTTCTTTCTGACCAGGGTCTGGCCAACTTTGAGGGCTTACCTGGAACATAGTACTCACCTAAGAAGTCAGCAGACACTCACTAGAGGGGAAACAGACGGATGAGTGTATTTTTTTTCTTTTCTTTTTTTTGTGGTAAGGAACTGTAGCCTCTTCAAGTATCTTTTGGAATTGTTCTCCAAAGAGACAGAGACTTCAAGGTAAGGTGGTAATGGTGGCAGTGATAGTGATGTAGTAGTGGTACTGGTACTGGTAGTGGTAGTGGTACTGGTACTGGTAGTGGTACTGGTAGTGGTAGTGGCAGTGGTAGTAGCAGTAGCAGTAGCAGTAGCACTAGTAGTAAGTGATGGTGGTGGTGGTGGCGGTGCCGTGTGTGTGTGTGTGTGTGTGTGTGTGTGTGTGTGTGTGTGTGTGTGTGGTGCTGGGGGCTGGAGAATAACCTTAGATTCTCATCCTCAAGAGCACTACCTTTACAGATAAAGTCTCTCACTGGCATGAGTCTCACTAAATTAAGCTGATTGCTTTTCTAGTGAACCCCAGGGGTTCCTCTGTCTCTGTCTTTTCAGTAGTGGGGTTATAAATGTGTACCACCATGCCCAGCATTTTTACATGGGTTCTGGAGGTCAATTAGGTCCTTGCATTTTCAAGGTAGCTGCTTTATTGGCAAAGAAATTCCCTCAAACCCTATTTTTACATTTGAATCAAATGAAGTACTCACAGTCATGTGTGATGTACCCTTTCTCAGAGGTTGAACTTGATTGCTTAGTTGAGGGGCCATCGATAAAAAAGGGGGGGGGATGAAGAAATCAAAGCTTTATCAAATCTCTATCAGATGTCAATTCCAATTTATATGCAAAAGATTAAAAGAGATGTCATGGTTGATATCAGGTTGTCAACTTAAAGAACCCAGAATTACCTAGGAAAGGAATCTCTAGGCATTTCAATAGGAATTCTGTAGGTTAGATTAACCTTGGGGTATGCCTGTGGGATATTCTCTAGTTTAGCTAAGTTGAGGTAAAAATACTTGCCCTTGTGTGGGTGGTACTACCACATGGCTGTTTCCTGGACTGCATGAAAAGAAGATTGGGAATCAGGCATTCCCATTCACTATTCTCTGCTTCCTAATATGGAAGCAATTTGACCAGCTCCCTCAGGACCCTGCTCCTGTGACTCCTGCCAGCCTGCCATGATGTTTTCTCAAAGAATAAGCCAAAATAAACCCTAACATAAGTGGGGAGAAATATTACTCCTGAACCATGTAAGGCTAGTCATCACTGCAAAGAGTCACAATAACTATTTAGTAATATGAAGAGTGATTGGACTTCTATGTGGACTGAGTTAATCAGGGGCATCTCTACCCTCAGTGTAAGTCAGATCTTAGTTTGAAAGACTGTTACCCAGAAAGTTTACCACCTTATAGACACCTAGGGGGCAGTTATTTAAAAGATCAGTGAAACACATATTTTAATCACACACAAGAGATGAAGATAGTAAATTACAAATGTCTGCTGAGGCAACAAACTCAAAACCAAAACAACCTCAACTTTCTATTGATAACAAGGAGCAACCTTGTCATCCAGAGCCCAGTAAAACACAGGTGTGTGGGCTTGGGTCTTTGACTATGATGTCAGCTTTTGGACTAAATGAAGATTTCAAATAAAGCAGATGAAGAAGAAGGGTTGACTGGAAACCACTCAGCAGAGCTTGTGTGTCCTGGTAGCTTAAGTCCTACAGGCTTATTTTTGGTGAGCTGGTAGATGTTTAGACTCTATTTATGGGGCTCAGTTATTACCCCAGAGAGAATGTTCTGTATCAGGAACAGCATAAATATGTATGGGTTGAATGACTAACGATTTTTTTTCATTGAAGGTTGGTTCTGTATTCTCACTGCACCTTCTGCTCAGGCTGGCTAGCTGCTACAGGGAAATGTATATTGATGAGGCAGTAACAGGGTCCTCCCAGAGTTGGGGATAGAAAAGGAGTCATTGTGAGTTATTGATGACTGTAGCAATAATGACTTCTTGTTGAGGACATACAATGTGTCAAGAACTATTTAGGTCAATGGATTTGTAAACCTGAGAAGACTCGGTACTTGTTTTCTTAGCTCATGTCTTACAGCTATGGCATCTGTTGTGGCTCATTCACTCAATGCCAACTTTAAGAGATTGTTATCTACATGAAGATGCCATTAGTTTCCATGTTAAAGCTGGAGCAAGACTCTGCTTTTTGTTCTGCCTCTCTCCAAGTATGTGGTCATACCTTTGAAGAAATAGGACCTGACCAGTTTCTTCAAGGTCTTGACCTTCAATATATGCTGCTTAAGAACTGCATTATCTGGCTAGTGTCAGCCTGGGAAAGAGAAGAGGCAATAGATAACCTTGCCAGGACCAGAGAAGTCCAAAGCCAGCTTGGTAAGCACTGCCCTAGCACAGCCAATGCTAAGGTGGCTATTCAGTACTCCAACAATTCCATTGAGAAGATTATGCAAAGTGTCCATAAAAATAGGTTATTAAGAAGTCTGAGCTTCTCATTGGTTTTAGGAAGTAAATTGTATAGTTCTAGAATCCATCTTGATGGGAAAAGCATAATATTTAACAACATGGGTTGGTTTTTTTTTTTGTTGTTGTTGTTGTTGTTGTTGTTGTTCTAAGTAAGTTTGGGATTTCTTTCTCCCTCAGCTTTTTCTTCTGTTCTAGAGAGAGAGTGTAATGTGATTTTTTTTCTTTATACTGTTTATCAGTGCTCAAAATATTTGTCTACATGTGCTTTATTTAAAGAAAACATCTCTTTCTCTTCAGCTTCATGGAGGATGGAACACTTTAACCTTGTTCTCTGTTGGGTCTGTGGAAAATGATGACTTTTAAATAATAAATGTGTCAAATGTCTAAGTGGATTGGTGAAACAGATGAATGGAAATTATTCTATGTAATGAGTACTTGATAAAATAAATTTTCTACTATAAGTTACGTGGTAGACAGGATGGAAAGGTATTTAATACTCCTAAGATCATCTCTTTTCTTCCAAAAAAAACCTATGTCATTCTAATCTTGGTGGGACCAGGCAGAATATGCAGGGCCCAAGGACTAGAAGTCAATGTTCTATCATCTAGTGAACTCTACCAGGCCTCTGGGAATGTAGGGTCCAGCCATTGGTATTTGGAGGAACTCTCTTTCTCTATGTTAGCAGGGAATAGCTCAAGTGATATGCTTTGAAAGTACAGTATTGGGACCCTGGGTTATTTCCACACCATGTAAAAGGAGGATTGTGAGACACATTCTCATGTCTACACACCTCACTAAGCTAGAATATGCCACTACTTAGAAGCTGACTTATGCAGTTCGTGGCTGCCAAGTGAGAGAGCTGTTGATATCAAACTTCTAACCCAGGAAAATGTAAATTAGATGGGTGATCTGGCAGTGGAATGAAGGAGTGGCTGAACCCCTTCTCCTCACAGATACCCCAGACTCAGTGGATCCCCAGTGGGATCATCCACTGGCCCACTGCTTTTTTCCCCACGATTCTTTCTTTTATATTGATATATTCTTTCTTTTATGTTGATAGCTCATTCTTATCGGGAATCTTTCACTTTGGTCACCAGAGAGAACTCCTTCAGTGAGTTTCCATAAAGAGTTTGCTTTCTCCATCATCTCAGAGTCATTGGGATTCTTGTGGAAACTGGCATGCCCCTCCTAAGGGTCTTAATACCCATTGGTGACTTACCTCAGGGGAAAGTTGGAATGAGCTCCTTGTGGCAGCTCTATTTACTCTTGTAGCTGAAGGTGAAAGCCATTGAAATAACAACAGCTGAGGCAAATATTTTCCATAATCTGCAGAGAGTAGTCAATATTTGTAAGGGGAGTAACTTGGCAAGGGTATGAACATTCCCTCTCTGAAGTATGTTCAACCTTGCAGGGCCTTTTCCTGGAGTCTCAACAATGGCTTAATGCAAACTCTTGGGATCAGTCTTCTTGGAGGCATCTAAGTCCCTTTCCTCCTCCTAGAGTTTTGGTGTAATGACAGGAGGCCTGATGAAGCAAGGCAAAGAAGTGGCTGATTCTGTTCCCTGGCGCCCTCTCCATTGTGAGCATTTACTGTCTGATTATCTCACTGGAGGCGCAGCTGTGAGCAGGCTGTCTGCATGTCCCAAGGCAAAGGAGAAGGCTTCCTGTGAACTTCAGAACACATGTTGGGGTGGAAGAGACTTTTCATTCATGTAGAGTTCTTTTGCTCCCAAATAAATGGCTGTAAATGGAGAGGAAGGGATATGATGTGTGACTAATTTCCCGGGAGGCCTAAATATCTCTACTTTGACCCCAGTGTCTTGCCTCCCCCATGTCCCCACTGAAAGGCTCATAGCAGCTTTATTACAAGGTGGGCGTTCGTGAGCCAGCTCAGGATGGGGACCAAGCCCGCCGCCCAGCAGGGGCATTCTTTCCATGATGCTCAGTCAGTAGGATCTCAGTGATCTAAGGGAACAGGCAGTATGTACTGGGTTGATTCAGCCAAGGAAGTAACTTAGTGTGGCCTTATAAGGCTGTGGTTCCGGCGGAAGCAAGACTGTCTCTCCTCCATCTGAAAGCAGGCCTCTGAGCTTTCCCAGATGACATCTGTAGTTTTTCCAACACACAGTTGGCCTCTTTGGCTCCCTGCACTGCTTTGGTTGTGCAATTGGAACTTGGCAGGTTCCTCGTCCTGTGGAATCTGTACATTTTCAGCTCTGACATCTCAAAAATAGTCATTGAATCATTTTTATCAGGGTGGTTTATCGTAAGCAGAAACTTTCTCCTCCACGTCTTTCTTTTTTGTAACTAGGACTAGAAACGTGATGATTTATGATGTAAGGAGGTTTTTGTGGAAAGAGGGTGGTCTTCAGGGTTGGAGTAGCCCGGGTTCTGTTCCAGGCTTCCCTCTTTCCTGTAACAGGAACTTGAGCTTTTTTAGGGCCTCAGTTTAATCTTCTGTAAGGTGTAGAAAATAGTTGCTGAGCAAATGTGAAGATGAGATATAATGCAAGCTAAGTGCTAGACAGATGGCTAGACTCAGCACATTTTGTGGGACAAATGCATGGCTGAGCATGGAGTAGTGATGTCCACACTGTAGAGTGAGACTGCTGATGTGAACTGTGTATGCAAACCATATAAGCAATCATTTTAGCCCTCGACAAATCATACATGTGCACAGATGTGCCACTTTTGTACACATACATATGCACATAGACTTTGGAAACCTAGACTTTACTTTTGATGAGTAACTTGCTTCCGAGGCCAAGATTACGTATCTATGAGTTAGTCCCCAGCCCTCTGTGTTTGTAGCTGTCTGGGAATGTCTGTGCTGTGTTCTCCTGATAGTTGTAGAGAGCTCCCTGAGGCTTTCTCTTTGCAGTCATCAGGGGTTGGCAGGTACAATCAGAAGACATTGTTCCTAATTTTCACTGATGTCTGAGGTCTGAAGTTAGGAGTTGGTCTGAATTCTAGCTTTTGACATATGAGAGGGATTTTTTTCTCTAAATCTTGGAATATTATCTTATCACCACAGCATCTGTGTCATTTCCAACAGGGTTTATGACTGACTTCTTTTGGCACCGTGGGAAAAGGCCTTTCCTCCACAAAGTCTCCTTGACATGATATTGGCCACTAGCTTCCTAACACACTTAGTCAAAGACTTATTATCTAATAATTATAAAATACAAACATATCAACGTAATGAAACAAAACAAAAAGCTGCTTGAGACAAACTCATAAATTTGCCTTTTAAATTCTTTAGTCAATAGATGTTAAAGTCTCTATTCTGCAGCACCGGGTGGGGGGAGATAGGAAGGTTTCCACGTGTGTATATATGGAAAGGCCAGCACTCCACTTCAGAAACATCAGCCAATGGTAATGTAAGACTGGGTTGGAGGGGCGTGTGTTTGGAAGCTGAGAGGATAGGAGTGTGCTGGAAAGAGAGGACACAGAGTCAATGTTGGCAGGGAAAATAAGAGGCCGTGATATACTGAGAATATTGTTTCAGATAGAATAATTGGGCCTCGGTATTCTGAAACAGAAAGAAGAAAGATGGAAGACAGGATGATGCTTGCTTTTCTAACCTGAGAAGAGAGTTAAATGCTTGTCATATTTACTGAGGCAGAATATCATAGAGGGTCAGGCTGGCAGAAAGAGGCATTCCATGTTGAAACCTAAGACGTCTATATATCTGCTGGGGATGCTGTGTAATTGTTGGATATCCAGACCTGAAGTTCTGGGAACATTGTTTTCTAAGTTTTTAAGTTATCAGCATAAGGCCATCATTTAATTCATGGTGATTCATCTACCCAAAGGGCTTGACTGAGAATTGGAGAGACACCTCTGGAGAGTCAGTGTATTAAAGTTGGTCAAGGGGAGAGAAATTACAAAAGGAGAGGGAAGAAAAACAGATGGAGAGGAGGAGGATGGGGAGAAGAAGTAAGGATAGAGAAGTCGGGGTTTCTTCACACAATGCTGGTTGTCTGAGATGGAGAATGAGAGTTTCTTGTGGGTTTTGCATGAGAATGTGCTGTTTATCTTTGCAGGAACGGTTTAGGTGGGTTAGTGCTGATGGACAGCAGAGATAAGTGGGCTGTTGAGGATATGGGAGGTGAACAGATGGACAAATATGTGGGGGTGAAGACCCAGGGCACGAACTGGAAAGGCACGTGGGGCAGAGCAGGCTTAGAAAGCTTTACTTTCATTTTGTTCAAGTCAGAGAAGCTTGTGGCTGCTGCTGCTGCTGAAGCTGTGGTGTTTGGGAGGAGTTAAGCTGTGAGGATCACCAGAAGACAGAAGGGACCTAGAGATCCGTGCCTCATAAGATGGACGCCTCTCCTACTGTGAGACGAGATGACAGACACACAGAAGCTGGGAGCTTGAGCGGCCGGATGCATTATGCTTTTCTGTCATCAGGTTTTCACCTCATGACCTCCTTCAGCTTTATGTTACTGTTTAGATTGCTTTTTTAAAACCATGAAGACTTTTTTAATGTTTGGAGTTGTGTATTCAATAAATTCAACAAACAGATAAGCAGTGATATACCAAATACAGGCACTATAAAGATTTTTTTAAAAGCAAATGTCTGTTTAGAATAAAATGTTGTTACAAAAGCCAGAGCTGGATTCTAATAAAACAATTTAATAAAACAAGGCACAATGTTTTAAGGCAAAATTTATAAAGAAAGAATATAAAGTTAATAGAAGATCATATTTTTAAATATCCTTTAGAGGAAGAGGCACAAGTATTTAAATAGCTTAAACATTTTTTAGAATATTAGCCGTGATAAAGTAAAATAAAATTCACTCAACAGGATGTATCTTTTCCAGAAAACAAACTCCATTGTTGAATTATATTTCTGAGTCCCATTTTACTTATGTAAATTATATATATACTTATACAGATATCTATAATACTTTATGTACAGAAAGATGTCAGAGCACAGATAATTTGAACAAAGTGAAAGGTGACATCTTTTCACCACCTTTTGTTGGTATTTGAAAGTCCTAACTTTGTTATTTATAAAGCTTTCCCATTGCGTTTTTGTTTCTCTCAAACACAAAGTGGACTCAAAAGTAACATACCACATGTGGATCTTTTGACCTGGGAATTCCTGCTTTAGTTGGAGTTATCTGCTAGTGATGACTTTGATGACTTAACCGTAAGTCCAAAGACCTGGGTGTCTGTCTTGGTGTTCTATGTAAGGGAAGCTTCTTTGGAAAAATAGATTACTTCCTGCACATGGTCAGGAAAGAGCTTCTGAGCTGCTTTGCTTATCATGAATGGGTAATAAACTGTGAGGGAGCATTTATGACTTTAAAACAAAAAGAACTGAGACTAGAGCTTGAGTCTCCTCTGCCTAGCTCCATGTGGCTGTGAGGAGCAGCCATAGATACTGCCAACACTATGAAAGTTGGGGTTTCATCTTCCATGTTTGAAAAACACTGTGAAAGTTACTTTCTGATGATTAAGACAAAGATGTCTGACTAACCTTGAATATCTTTATGTAATTTGAAAGCTTAGCACAGACAAGATTTGTCTTCTTAGGGCATCTTTCTTTAATAGCCAGCCGGGCACTGGCTAGATGTCCTGGGATAGGACTCTCCTAGGAGTAGATTGATTATTTCCATCCTTTATAAAGATACAGTATGTACATCTGAGGTTGGACTATGGATAATATTGAAGGTAACTTTGTGGAAGGACAAGATGCTGAATATGGCTACTGAAACCTTGCACTTCAAGTATTGATTCCATCACTACCTAGGATCTCTCAAGTCCCCTGTAGATTGTTTAGGATAAATCAAAGTACGTGGCTCAGTGGAAAACCAGATTATCCAGACCTTGGGCATCCTGGTCTCTAGACTATACCAACAAGGGGCAAGATACGCTTGATTGCTGTCTACAGGAGGCAGACTCTCATGGGCTTCTGGGTCTGGTTCACAAATTTTGAGATCTGTTCTAATCACCAGAAAGTTATAAAGAATTGCTTATATCTGGGCCCATATACTCTGCTTTAACTAATAGGCTGTGTACCTTAGAGATTAAAAGAAATCTCCCTATGTTAACCATTGTGTGTGTATGTGTATGCATTTCTGTGTGAGTGGGGTTGTCTGCATGCCATGGCCCACATTAGGTGGTTGTGGTCCTTATTTGCTGCTGAACCTGCCAGACTAGCTGGCCAGAATCTTCAGAAGTATGACTTCATCACCATGTGTCTTTGTTTCATTTCTCTTGCTGTGACAAAAATACCCTGATAAAAGCAACTTAGAGGAGAATGGGTTTATTTTAGAACACAGTCCTAGGCAACAGTCTGTCCTAGTTTGCTTTCTGTTGCTATGATAACACACTGACCAAAACCAACTTCGGGATGAAAGGGTTTGTTTAGTTTACAGGTTATGGCCCATCATTGTGGGAAGTCAAGGCAGGAACTTGAGCAGGATCCTGGAGGCAGGAACCATGGAGGAATGCTGCTTACTGGCTTGCTTTCCATGGCTTGCTCAGTTTTGTTTCTTATACAACTCTGGACCACTTGACCGGGGCAGCACCACCCACATCAATTGTTAATCAAGAAAAGGCCCCACAGACTTGCCAATAGGCCAGTGTGGTAGAAATAATTCCTCAACTGAGTTGCCCTCTTTCCAGATGACTGCAGTGTCTATTTGACAAAAACTAACCAGCACACATCCACCATAGCAGGGAAGTCATAGCTGCAGCTTGAAGGAACTGGTTATATCACACCTATCATCAGGAACAAGATGCAATGAATGTATGCTTGCTAATGCTCAGGTGGCTTTCTCCTTTATGCCAAGTCCAAAGTCCAGCCCAAATTTGCCACCCAATTTCAGGGTGAGTCTTCCCACCTCAATCAACCCATCTAAGAAAATCCTCACAAATAAGGCCACAGACCAGGACAACCCAGGTAATTCCTCACCAAGTCTCCTGCCCCTTAGGATGTATCAGGGTGATGGTAAAGCCTACCTACCACATCATGACTCACTCCATTTTGACTGCACACTGTAAGCATTTTCATCAGGCTGGCTAATGAATAAGGGAACAGAGACGATTTCTGCGGGAAACATCTTGGTTTTCAAGTAAGTAGACTTTATGAAGCTGGAGGCCAAGGAAATTGTTCTGCTTGGAACTTTAATCTTTATAGTACTTGTCACCATATTGCTTAAGGTGCATTTGGGAAGAAATCCTTTCTGTTTGGTTGGTTTGGTTTTGTAGAAGCATGGGGACTGAAGGAAGAACTAAACCAGGACTCCACGAAGCTTAGCATCCGGCACTATAGTCTCTCATCACTGCATGTCAAGAAATCAGACCAAGCGTCTCTAGAACTCTGGTGAAGAACTCAGCAGTCATGTCTCTTGGAGCCAAATATGAAATGTTCAAGGTAAGGAAAGTCAAATCAATTCACATCTTCTTATTTATTTCTCCAGAACTCAAAGAAGTTAATCTGACAATGACATCATTTCCAAGAGGCTAAGAGAGAACATGTAGTAAAGTCTGAGATGCTTCCTCTGGGATTTGAACAAGTGTTGTTATGAGCATGTACTTAAGTTCTCTTTTTGGCTTTGTTCAGTCCCCCAGTAACCTTCAGAGTTTAGCAAGATACTACTGAGAAGGAAGAGATCTTTACAGAGATAATAAGATTCTTTCCAAGCCCATGATTCCTCTAGAAAAAAAAAATCTTTACATGTAGAAAGCATTATATTAGGGTTTATATTTTTTTTCAGTTTTGTTTATCTAGGACCACATTATCATTTAACAATCAAGAAGCAATTTTATAGCTTGCTTTGATCTTTTTTTCTAAGTATTCTAATAATGCTCAAATATCTCAGAGGAAGACACAGCAGTTCATTAGATTTTGTACTTTGCATGAGACCTTGACCACCCACTCCTTTGGGATCCTTGGACAGAAAAGGTAAATAAGGTAACTGCAAATGAAGCAGAATGCTTCTACCCATGCGCAAAAGACTGCGATTTTATCCAGGAAGAGACTGCTGTCATTTCTTGATTCAACAAGAAATGTCTCTTGAATTGTCTCTTGGCAGCGACTCAGTATCAGGAATTTCTGTGGAAATAAATAAAATCGACACAACACCCTCCCAATGTATTGGGTAAGAGTCCTTGGCTGTTAGTTAACACTTCCAGGAGACATTTAAAGTTTCTCATAGCAACAAGCCTAGTAGCAAGGTGAGGTCTGAGTCACAGAGGAACTGTAGAGCAGCAATGTAGTTACAGGAAATTCATAGTCCAAGTCCAAAACCGGAACTTGTAACAAGAGCGACATGGTGAACCAATGAACTCTTGAACTTCTTGTCTTCTCTGTAGGATGTATTTAAACAGAGTTGGCCCTAGCCATGGGGATTAAATAGCCCATCGAGGATTGGCAGATAGAAATTCATATATTATTCTAACCAAGGAGTTCTTAGCATTTTTTTTATTGTGAACCTTTTGACATCTGCAGATGTTTATTTTATGTTTTTTAAATTTAAAAATAAGACATACAGGACTGCTAAGGTGAATATGTTATTGAGACAGTCACTGATTTAGAAATGTAGTATAGTAATAGATCTGCCGACTAAATGATGCATCAGTTCAACTTTACCAGTGAGTCTGGTAACTCTTGTCATGTCATAGAGTGCTGCGTAAAGGTGACATTCTGGAATTTCTGTGGCAAGTACAATGAGTTGTTAAAAGGCCTACAGTTTTCTTCTTGTAATAAAGTCACAGACTCTCCTAACAACTAAGGTATACTGTTCACATTCATCTTTTGAGGGAGAAGTGGGGGCTAGCAGCCTTCTTTCATTCTATCCACGATCCCTTGAAATCTGCAATGGTAGGTTAGACATCCCTGGTCTGGCTTAGCTGTGTTTGTTCACTTATTATGTAGCCAGTTGGCTCTCTGGCTTTGTCTATTGTGTGGGAGCCTGCCTGCCGTTGGGTGGGCACTGGTATGCTCTAGGCCACTTCTCCAGCAGGGAGGCATTGGGAGCTGAATGGATCTGGAGAAGTTAGGAACCAAAGTGGGCTTCCTGGCCCAAAGATATGGCCTGATGCTTGTTTGGCCTTGAGAATGACACCTTTTGCCATTTCTTCCTATAGAACTTGAAGGTTTCTCAGCCTGTAGAGATTCCCAAGTCAGTATGGTGGACCATCTTAAGCCTTCCTGAGTGTGGATGAGGTGGAGGAGAAGTGAACCATATGCAAGGGCCCGGAAGAGGGATCAGGACACAGAGAGGCACAAGGCTAGGGAAGGAGGTGAGTGGACCTCAGTGAGGAGAAGCAGCTGAACTTAGAATTCTATAAAAGCATGGTCACTTTCTATTGTGAAGTAACTGACTTAAAGATGCCCATGTTGTCCATATTCCTGGGCTGGGCTCATTTCTCCTGATTTGTGCTCTTAGGTTTTCTTCAGAGTTTCTCTTCCTTCTTCTGTTTGAGGCTATTTCAGCTTTTTGTTTAACAAAGCCCAGTGTAGAAATGAGAGAGATAGAGAGAGAGAGAGAGAGAGAGAGAGAGAGGACCTGTAGTCCTAAAGGCAGGCCAGGCTGCTCAGCCCTTCAGCTGCTGTTAGGACACTCTCCTAAGGATGGGTGTTTGACTGTGTAGCTTCCAACTGTGAGATCGCCAGGATGTGATGGCCCCAGGCAAAGTCTACCCAGTAACAGCTGCCAAAGGACAGTTGTGGGGCCACAGGGCCACAGTTGGGGTAAACTAAGGACTTGTTCTGTGATTTGCCAGTAGGTGTATGTGTCTAAACATTTTTGAGGGTTTCAATATGTTTGCACCTGTCATTTTGCTTTGGATCCAAGGTGGGATGTTTTAGGTTTATAATTTAATTTGGGAAAGATGTCACATGGAAAGCTAAGCCCTTTGCATTGACAGTTAAGGGAGGATGATTTCTTTACTTGAGAGATGCAGCCGGTGAGATGAACCACCAAGGCTCCTCCAGCAACAGGATGAAACCTGAGGGAGTCACAGGGTTCAGTGTGGTCCATGAGCCCAGTGTTGTCGCGGGAGAGTTTCTCTGGGTCTTGCTCATCAAAAGCATGGCAGGCACACAAGACATGAAGTAAATTGCTCCATTCCTTGTCATCTTCCTGAAGTTCGTGGGGAGGTTTGATGTACACATACTATCCAGTGAGCCAATCAAGGCAAGTCAGTTTACCATTAACAAACAGGGATTTTGTTTGCTGCAAGTTCCTATGTCCAGACCTGAGTTGATGGAGATTTTAACGAGGAAAAAGATGGATAGGAGGAAAACTTGTTGGAATAGGCTGCCTACTCCATAGCTGGAAGGAAATGTGGGTCCATCCAAAGAGGAGATACCAAAGCAACTAGTGATCTGCCCCACTTGGATAGAATCATGGCCACAGGATCCAAAAAGGAAAGACTTCTACAGACCCCAGATCCAAATTCCTAGCAGGGTGTGGTGGTGATGCTGTAATCCCAGCACGGGGGAGGCTGAAGCAGAGTGAGCATCAGATCTGTCACAAACAAAACCAAACAGATCCAACCTCTCACCCTGTAGGTCAGAAAGGCAAAACATTCCCAAAGTCACATGGTGGAGGATCATTCCTGAGCTCAGTGCTCACTTGTATGGCAACATGGTTTTGTTTCTGTGTGTATTGAGAAAATTGTGCAAAGTAAAGTTAGATGGCATGACTTAGAAAAAAAAATGCTCATAAACTCTCCAATATCCATTTTGGAAGAGGCCTTAGTTCTCTTCTGCTTGGACAGTAGCTGGGGTAACAGCTAACAGCCAGTGAATGGAATGGTTCTTACCAAGGATCTAAGGATAGACTTAAAATGGTGGGGTTGTTGTTGTTGTTGTTGTTTTGTTGGTTTTTTGCCCCTATTTCTTTACTTTTTCCTGTAAAAGTCTAAAACATCTTCATGATAGTTAGAGGTGGAAGGTTGGAGGGATGACAGGCAGTTAAGAGCGCATGCTGCTCTTGCTGAGGACTGTAGTTCAGTTTCCAGCACTCACGTCAGATGGTTCACAACCCTTGTAACTCCAGCTCCAGGCAGTTAGTGGTTTCCTCAAAGGTTGGAACTGCCATTTTAGAATTTATTCTGCAACTTATCCTTGATCTGTTGGCTCTTTCTGGACAGAGAGTGGTCCTGGGGTTGTTAACAATCTGCAGTTGCTACCATCCATTTTGTGATTCTTACATGGGAGCTTCTTCCATGCTCTGAGAAATAGATGAAGATCCATAGGACAAAACGAAGGTATTTATCTAGGAAACAGCCCAGTTTTTTACATTCTGTAGAAAAAGCACTACCAACTTTCTATGTCAGGAGAGCTCTCGAGGTAGGCATTTACTGAATGTGTGAGTCACGGTGGGCTATGACTCTTTTTGGCCAAGACTGGAAGGGCATCTCTGATGCTCCTTACTGCCAATAACTTGTCAAGCCTCCAGGTTCCTTGTGGATCTGAGCATACTCCACTTGTGCCCTCTGCCTTTTAGCATGCAATTCTTTAGATAAGCAGCTTCCTAACTGAAGTTGGTTTTAGGGAAAGACTGAGAGAAGCCTTGACCATGTCTGATGTCAGTGAGGCACAGGGCAGTGCAGACTTCCACGTACTGTTGGTAGAAATGCAAAATGTTGCAGTTGCTTTGAAAAGCAGTTTTGGAAGTTCCTTACATTAAACATGCACTTAGCACAGGATCCATCAATCCTAACCAAACAGAAACAAAAATGTTTGTAGCAAACTTGCATGCAAATGTTTGTGGATATTATTCATAATCATGTTATAATGCATATCCAAATGTTTTTCAGCAATGAATTGTTCATGTATTGCTGTGTGTTAGGGGACAGGGTCCAGACTGGAAAGGCTAGTTACATACACGTTTATCTGTATGACACTGGAGTCCAGGCCTAGTTACAGAGAACCATCAGTACTGGTAGACAAGTTGAGAGTGAGCAAGAGGAACATTTTAGAAGTAAGGAATTATCTGTGTTCAAATAATAGTGGTCGTTTCATGATTGGGCGTCTGTTAAAACTCAGAAACATCCACCAAACCAGTTAATTTTACTGTGTGTAAGTTTAAAAAAACTCTAAAAAATACCAAAACAAACCATAGCAAAAATGAAAGAGAGAATGGTAGAGAAAAGGCAGGTCACTCTGGACTGCAACTCAGCTTACTACAGAGCCAAAAAAGGAGCTCAGGGCCACAGGGAACATTCCACTTGCTACTGCATATTTCACCAATGTTAGCCAAGCCCGTGGTGCAGTCTGGCAGTGGGAAGAGTCTGATTGTTTTTTTAGGGTGCAGTGGCCCACAGATTTGACTCAGGACTGGAAAGGCCTGTGTCCTGGGGAAGAGCAGCTGTGTTGAAGTGGACAAATCAGTGTCATAATGAAGCCAGAGACAAGTGTTCTGGCATGACCTCTTTTGGGAAGCATAGTGCAAATCAGAGCCCAAAAGTGCCTGGCCAGAAGGTCTGAAAAGCTTCTGGAAGCCCTCCAAAACTTGGGTGGTTCACCACGGTTTTATTCTCTGCTAGCAGTTCAGTGAGGAAAAGCTGTGTCTGTCAAGAGAAGCCAATGTTGGGCCCTGTAACAGCAGATTTTCAGCATTTTGTAAGAGCTAAGGATTCTTTTACTCTCCAACAACAGGCAAGGAGCAAGCATGGTGGAGAGAGAACAGAGATCAGCTTCAGTAGGTTATGGACCGTGTTGGAGGTATTTACCTTCCCTACCCCTCCCTTCCACACTCTCGGACAAGCTTGGGGTATTGTGGCTTTCAAGAAAACATGAGAACCATAACCTCACCTTGAAAAGACAGTGAAAAAAAGCCCTAAGACAAACCATAGCCGCCATTACCATCATGATCACCATGACTACAGTTACCACCATTACCACCACCATGACCACCATCACCACCACTTCTATGACAATGACCACCATTACCACAACTCCCTACCACTATAAACACCATTACCACCATGTCTACCACACCCACTATCATCACCACCTCTGTGAACACTATAACTACCAGCACCATGACCAGTACAACTATTACTACCATAACAACTACCACCACCACACTTGTTATTACTACAATGCCAACATTACTACAACCACAGCCATAACCACACTCACCAGCACAAGCGTGACTGCCATCCTGAGAACCACCACCACCACTACTAACTAGGACCATGACCACCCCAGCCACAATCATGACCACAACCACCATGGGCATGGTTATGACCATCTCCACTATCATGACCTCTAACATGACCTCCACCAGCATAAATATCACCACAAGTACAACTATCACCATCTCAACCATTCTCAGCACTACCATAGCCTCGCTACCATGACCACAATCACCACCATCAAAATAGCTCCAAATGCATGCTCTACTGCTCTAAAATAAGAAGTAGGCCTTTAATGGAACTTAATATTCAAACTCTAGTGACACAGGATTCATTATCTATATACACTCAAACCTAGAATCAATCTCTCTCTCTCTCTCTCTCTCTCTCTTTCTCTCTCAAAAGAGGGCAAAACAAGACTCAGGCTTGTTTTGTTTTAATGACTGATCCACATGAGGTTACAACCAGGCCACTGTATACAGACACGAAGGAAGCTTTATTTCGTTGTCTTGGTGATCTCTTTCTCCTTCCCCTGGGAGATGGGTGCTACTTCTGCCATGTTTGTGCTTCCTTAGTCTCTGACCTGCGAGCCTCATCCTGGTTAACCATGAGCTTCTCGCAGGTCTTGTCTGCCTTCAACTTGTGGACGTGCTCCATGAGAATCTGCACGTTTTTAAATACATTCCCTTTGACCTTCAGGTATAGGCTGTGATACATATGGCGGCCACTCTTCTCAGATTCACAGTATCTCCTGAGAAACTGGGGCAGAATGCACATCTTTGTAATCCAGGTCACCTTCTCAGGCATTTGAGCATTGCTTCCCTATGTGCATATTCCTGTCCTTCCATCAAGCCAAGATATTTTTCTATCTTGGTAGAAAGATATCAAGCCTGGGAATGGACAGTCACAGGCTTATGGATGATCAGCCCATCTTTGATCTGTTGACAGGAACTGGCATTGGCAATTTCTTGGTCTCACTGGGGTCTAACCAGACCTTTTTTTTTTTATCACAGTGGAGGACACTAGAAGCAAACCTTTTCTGAAATCTGAACACTCATGGCTGCAGATGTAGCAGTGAAAGGAAAGACTAGAATCTATTCTTGAGGTCAGATGTTTACTTTGCCCCTTTCCCAGCTGTTAGTCCTTCTGCTGCCTCACTGTTCTTCATCTTGGTGACTCCCTCTCACTGAAACAAACACACCACAATCTCCACACCCTTGCTGACTCTACAGTCTCTATGGGAGCATCTCTACATGTCTACACGTGTGCCTGTGCAAACATATGCACATGTACCATAGAGTCTGATGAGGTGACTATCTGAGAACAACACAACCTTAAGAAACTAGTGTAGTTTTTACGGTCTCATTTACAGATTTTGTATTATAGTAAGTGCAAAGGTCAGGATTGTTGCTTTTGTCTTGTGTCCCATTGTGCCACTAGATCACCTCTGTTCTCTGTAAAATTACAACAATAATCTCTTTCGTCAGATGAAATCTGTTATGTGTTTCTAAGAATGTGCAGATGAAAGAGTTCATTTAGTCAAATGCATTGTGTGCAATTTGGCCAATGAGCCAATTCTTCTCTTCCTCTTGTTTCAGATTTGTACAAGTGCGTGTGAGTGTTTGAGAAAGGCACAGCGTGGAATGTGTACATGTGCTTCCTGCTGTCTCATGCTCTGAGTCAAATGTATTCTGTGACACTTCCATTCTATTCTAAGCAGTATAGAGAACAGTCACAGATGAGTTTCCAATAAGTGACAGCTCTGGGAGGGACATGCTGTTAGGAAATGACAAGGTCACAGCAGGGTTATGCAGTTTGATTAGTTTGTACAGTACATTCTGTACTCTTCAACTGGGAGCCAGACAGATGTTTGGTTCAATCTCACTTAAAAGGTCTTTTCCTCAGATCTATACACTGAAGCCTGAGAAGGGTATGCTTTTTCATAATGCCTAGACTCCATGTGTTATCCATTATGGATTAAGAGTTCTGCAGATGCCAAAGTCAATGTCCTCCAGCATAGTTAAAGTGTAGATGAAAAATAGCTTTTAACTACTCCATCTCGAGGGCTTCTCCTCCACTTCCCATGGCCACTACATACAAGAAACTGTCTAGTGTCCACAATTAGTTTCTAGCACTCTTGGGTAAAAGGCTAAAATACCAGAGTGGACCTCTGGTTACTCCCTACAGTTATGTCTATTAGTTACAGTCCTGTGTGGAGAAGCAGTCTTTTACTAGAAAAAGAAAAGAGAATTTTAGGTTGAGATAAATGATTTACTGCTACTGACCCAAATGGGAGCCACACTCTGCCCTTTGAGACACCCCTGAAAGCTGGGAACTCTGTGGAAATGAACTCACCACGTAAAAGGAGGAAAATGAACATGACAGAGATGCTGACAGTGTCCAGGGGAAGTGACACCAGCCGCGCGTGCATGCGTGCACACACACATACACACATACACACACACACACACACACACACACACACACACACACACACCTGGATGCTAACGGAACTCTGGAGATATTTCACAACAATGAAAGTGTGAAGGATAGGATGCTAGAAACTGACTCAGATTTGGAATGACACTTTGTCAAGGCTTAGAAGAGATGCTCACTCCATACCACTGTATAAGAAAAAGGGAGCCCAGTTCAAGATGCTCTTAAGCTTTTACAAAGAAAGAAAATATTTTAATTTTCAATGTTTTAAACTACACAAAACTAAAAAAATATTGGTCTGAATTAGCTTTTTCAACTACCTACACATTTAAAACCAATGGCTAGAGAATTTTTAGTCTTTCAATAAAAACTTTCAAGGCAATGAGATCATTGTTGTTTCTCCAATGGATTATTCAGGCCTCTCTGCATGGTAAGCTTGCACATTCATCTTCTGGTTCCATGCTGTTGTGCAAAGAAGGGACTTCCACTAATTTTAAATGACCAAAGACACCAAGTGCCAGGAAAATCTCATAGACTGGGCATGATGAATCTGCTTTTGTTGTCAACCCCATTCTGCAGCTCTGGGTGTCTACACAGAGGGCTTTGCTTTCTCATTCTCCAACTCTTGCATTGCAAGTATAGGAGACATATCCCAACACATTCTGAGAAGTTGCACATAAACTTTGATTGACAGACTCTTTTTGCTTACTAACCCTAACCCTAATCCTAAAACTCAATCCTAACCCTAACTCTAAGTCTAAGCCTAACCTGAATCCAAACCTGAGCCCTAACCCTAACCCTAACCCTAACCCTAACCCTAACCCTAACCCTAACCCTAACCTTAACCCTAACCTTCACGAGGACTTCCCAGTCACCCTGACATGTTATTACATTTCAGGCTCACCTTCATAGGATGGACTCACACGTTATCTTTTGAGCTTTCTCCAGGATTTGCTTTTCTAACTGTAGATTATGTCCTTATGGCTAGCTAGGTTGCTGAGGGCATTGTAAGGAGCACAGCTGATCAGTGTCTATTCCTCAGGATGCTGGGGATCATCTCCTTTGGAATATGCATTCCTTAATGAATTATGGTATGGTGGATTCCGTCAGGGCACCTCAAACTTCTTTCATCCTTCTGTTATATTCCAGTGTTGAGCAGAGTGATCACCTTAACCAATTTTCCCCATTGATTTTGCTCTCTGAATCCATAGACCAGGTACATTTACAATCATTCAGAACCATGTTTTTCAATTTCTTCCTTTAATTTTCAAGCTATTTTGTTTTCTAGGAGGTTTTTAATTTTTGTCCTTTTTCTCTAGAATTAGTTTCTTTGATCATTTAAGGAATGTAATCTGTGAAATATTTTGTTCTTACACTAGACTTAGAAAGAAAAAAGCAATGCATATAGCTTTCATGTAAAATAATAATTATGAGATATGTATCAGAATCTTAACAGATAAATGGCTAAGAAAATATCAGAGGCAGGATGGGAAGGTGGCTCAGTGGGTATAAACATGAGGGCCAGGGTTCAGATTCCCAGCAGCCATATAGAAAGATGAGCATGGTCGCACATGGTACCAAGGGAAGGCAGAAGCTTGCAGATCTAGTAGCCTGTTGGCTGGTCAACCTAGCCAAAGGGGCGAGAGACTCTGACTTGAAGAAATAAGGTACAGAGTGACAGAGGAAGACACTCTGGCCTCCTCATGAATCCCCATGTGTACTTGCATGTTCGCATGCATGCAGCATATGACATACCACAGTCATACGTTCATGCACAACACATGTACACCATACATGGAAACCCCCAAAAGTTTTAAAAATGGAGGCATTTGGCACAATTCAATTTCTCTCATAATTGAGAAGCCTGTTGGGGACTAGTAACTGGATCCATGAATGTCAGCACATAAGATCGACACTTCCGCTCACCCAGAGCCTACCTGAAATCAGAAAGAAATATTGGGCCACCAGTTTTTGATCTCTTAAGTCATTTATTGAGCAGGATTCGAGGCACTTGGGGGTACAGCAGTAAAGTGCCCCTGCCTTCTTGGGGTTCCATTTCAGTGAGTAGAAACCATCAAGCAAACTCTCTTGGCTATTGCTATTTTGAACTTGGAACTATTGGACTCAGCTCAAGTGAAGTAGAGATGAACAGATCAAGTAAGATTTTACTTGAGTTTTTGTGTTACCGCCTAAGTAGAAATCAAATCCAAAGCTTTTAGAAGTGTTAAATTCTTTTCACAGTTCTGGCTTTCCTACTTACTTTCCCTTTTATTGGTCATGGCCCAAATTGGAAGACAAGCATGTCTAGCCTGGATGGATTTTGAATCCTACCAAGAGATTCAATCACGCCTGGTGCCTGGGGCTTGGCAAGGAAGCTCCCACATGCTTCTTGCTTGGTAGGTATCAGATGATGATGTCTGTTTCTGAAGCTGGGCTTCAGTAGAAGATGAGAAGATCTTGTCCTGGGAGTATCTCTGTTTTCCTTCCCCCAACTCAGGGATGAAGGGGAAATGTCCATGGAAATTAATATCCAGAAGTCACTCCCTGGAGCAAATTCATGTATTAAAGGAAAACGACTGAGTTCTTTGACATTTGATGCAAATTCTAGCTTCTCTTACTGCATTTGGCTAGTTAGCCATTGCAGTTTAATGGAAAGTTGGATACAAACAACTTGGTTTTTTTTTTTTTAAGCTGCCAAACTCCATTATGGATCTCCAGAAAGATACAGAGTTTGTAAACAAGTCATTACCTTACTCTTCAAATCCACATTATTTATACACTGTTCAGTAGAAACCATGAAGTCTGACCATCAGTTGGGCTCTCAGAATTTAGCTGTAGTTTGTCTAGTCACTGGAATTCAGACATTGGATCTTTCTTTATCTAATCTGTATTTAATGGGCATAAAGAAAACTCCACTGTCTTCACAAGATGATCATATTGAACAGTATCTATGAAAATGCTGCAAAAATCCTCCAAAAGTAACATGTTATTTTTACTGTATCTTAATACTGCTTTACCATGATTTCTTTTAAAGATAAAGAAAATAGCATCCTCTCCCTTTCTTTTTCTGGCATTTTTGAGATAGTCTTATGTAGCTGAGGCTGACCTTAAACTCCTGATCCTTCATTTCCCAAGTGCTAGGGTTATAGGCATGAACACTCATTCTTAGTGGCATATTTTTTAAAGGAAACTTAAACCAACACCAGAATTTTATGAAGTTGGGGTGTCCAGGCAAAAGTCTATTGTATAAGTAAATTAGAATTCAATCTGAATGTAGTTTTCTATAGAGAACTCCAAAGATCTCAGGTTTTCCGGAGTAGACAGAAAACTGAGATTTTCTTTCTTTCCTTTTCTTTTAAACTCACATGAATTGAAGCTACAGAAATAGGGCATAACAGGTAATTTTCAGTTCATTTGGTGGAACTTTGGAAAATTCATTCTCTGACTGTAAAGCAGCAAGTCCACTGGATGTATCTCCCTTTCCCCATGAAACTCTCATTTGATTTTCCTTAGAAGTTTGGCCACTGTAGACATGGTTATCTGGTGGACCAGACCCTGGCTTCAAGGCTCATTAGTCTTCCACCTAGTTTCTCTTGCTTACTTCCAGGTGCTCCTTAGAGCTTACTACTGCTTTAATTTGTTTACCTGATCTTTAATTTGTTTTACCTGATGCAAATATTGTCTATGTTTTCTGTGTGTTATATTACATTTGCATGTATACCTATGTCTTTCCCCAAGAAGATGTTTTAGTCAAATTCTGCTAATTACAAAAAAAAAAAAAATCTCTAGTGATTTTGGATCTGTGTCACACTTAGAAAAGTCAGTGTCTTCACAGAAGAATAGGCAGAACATTTTTTCTCCCACCTTTTCATGGCCATCTTTTTAAAACCCACGGATACATTTAATCTTTCTAGCATTTGACTGTGTGTATAATGTGCCCCTGCATATTGATTCGAAGTCCCAGGATTCCTGGGTTCACTCAGCCCTGTCTTCCTTAGAACCAACCACTCCCCTACCTTGGCTGTCTGTCATGCTGGTATTCATGTTGTCTGCCAGACTCACATTGGAAGCCAATGTCTCTGGGCCCGCCTTCATCTCCAGAATAGGAAAGAATGTGGCTGGCATCTCTAGCAGTTGTAGGTTTGGCAAGAGAATGCAACCTGGAAGCAAGGACAGGTAACCCTTGTGGTGTGGCTGATGATTAGGTGGGAAAATGAGATAAAAGGCAGGCAACATCCCAACTCTCTTTCTGTAAGCTCTTCCAATGTGCTCAGAGACACAGCTTTCATTGTGTGTGTGTGCACGTGAGTGTGTACATGTGTGTCTCTGTGTGAGAATGTGAATGTGTGTGTATACGTGTGTGTGCACACATAGGCATCGGGTGTGCATGCATGTGTGTATGCACGTGTGTGTGAGTGTGTGCAGATGTGTGTGTGTGTGTGTGTGTGTTGGGGGCTCCGCTTGGTCGAGACTAGCTATGTCTTCTCCTGAATCCCAGCCAGTCTCCACCGCCTCGTGTAGCCTTGCATCCTCCTTACCTAATTTCTTTTTCCTTCCCCCTTCACTCCCCTGAAATCAAAGCTCCTGGTGGAGCCTTGCTTCAGGGTCTGTTTCTAAAACCCTCAAGCTAGGATAGAAGCTGTTGAATCTGTATTACCCTGCCCCCCCCCCCCCCAGACAGAATAGCCGTTTGTTATCGGAGTGTTGGAAAACCCTTCCTTCCTCGAATATGTACCTGAAACCGCTTCTGGGGTCTCTTCTGAACAGTAGACTCTTTTCGTATTGTTACTATCCTTTCAATTCCTATAGGTTTAGGGTTCAACATCTAGAAGGTTCTAAATAATTTTTTATGTGTGTGTCAGGAGGCGTTTATACACTCTGTAGCTATAGATACTCTGACATTAACTACTGAGCAGAGTGGCTGTGACTTTTCGGCATTACTTCAGTTTGAGCTGCCGAGTTCTGCCCAAGTCCCTGTATGTGGATAAATGGTTCTGAGTTCCCTACTGGCTTCTCCCCTTCACTTATGCTCTCCTCTGACATTGCCTCTGACGCTGACTTTTGTTTCAGTCTCTCACATTTTCTGCATCCGTGTTTCAGAGCATCCATGATGTTCTCTGATCTGCCATCAGCATTTGGTCATCTGCTTCTCGTACTCTAGTGTTCTTTGTGATTTGAAAATACAATGACAGTAGCCTGTTAGCAACCCTCAAATATCCACTCTCTTCTTCCTTTCTGAGGAGACCAGAAGGACCCGCTCATTTTCACGACAAGCTCATTTTCTGGACTCCTTAGTGCTCAGTTGTGTCTATTAGCTATTAGCAGAAACGTAGAAGGTATAATGTAATTCTTAAGAGACAGTGGGAGTGACCTCTGCCTCCAGTTCTTCACCATCCTTCCCTCTGGCTGCCTGCTTGGAATCTGTTAGACATTTTGGATTGTGAGTCGGAGGCCATGCACAGTTGAGAAGCACATAGATCTCTGGTGTCCTGGAGAACCAGACCCTGACTTTTCATAATGATATGTAGATATCTCATGTGTCCTTTTAGATAATTTTGTCTAGGGCACATAGAATCAAACTAATAAACTGAAGAAATGAAATAAAGGGTGAAGGGCTGAAGGAGCCATGGATTAAGTTCCCCCTTACTTATCCTATTAAAGAGTCCAGGCAGCTTTTAGGAACTTTCAGATCGATCTCATATGATCCCTGAGGGCTCTACATGAACCCTTAGATAAATGAAGTGTTTAGCAGTCCCAGAAAGAGTCATCTAGCCTCTTCCTAAGCCCAGGGGCTTGGGAATCATTACCCTGGAACTAAGTCTAGTTAGTGCCTTATGTGACTCAAACACCACTTTAGATGGACTCTTGATGTGAAGACATAACAGAAAGAAAACCATTACCAAAAAGGCCTGCAAGAAGCGTTGTCACCTGACCTGGTGTCAGAGTAAACATGCCCCTGCCAGATGATAGAAAGAATACACACTGAATGGGCTTTGCCTCTAAAAAGAAAATCAGTACCAGATCTGGAGTCAGGGACAGGTGGGCCTAGGGCTTCTCTTTGGTGCAAGTGTGCCTGGTGGACTTGCCCAAGGGTCTTTTTGTCACATGGGCCTAGAGATCTGGTTGCTCACTGAGTTGCAGGAAACCAGAAATGAGTGCTTTCCTATTTACATAATGAAATCCGAGTGAAAGTCTTGGGGACAGGAAAGAAGAGCTGAAGCTCCCAGCTCTGGCTTCTGGAGAGTTCATCACTTGTTTAGAGTTGTTTGGGTTGTGGCTGGCATAGGAAAGAAGAGACGCCAGAGTCAGACACCAGTTCACTTACAGTGTCACTTGACCCTCTCCCCGCCCCCAAGCGAGTGGGGCCTAGAGGCCCAGACTTGTAATTTCTGATTCTAGAGAAATTGAGGCAGGGAGTTCAAGGCCTCATTGGGCTCACTTGTGGAGTTAATGATCCTTTTTTTTGTTTTGTTTTGTTTTTAGTCTGGTATGTACATATGTACAAGGCTTAGGTTGGATTCCAGATGCCCAGTAATGAAATTCAAATTAAGCCAAAACCCACTAAAAACTGAATAAAACCGTGAGACAAGTAGGACAGGGGATTCCACTCCCCTCGTTCTGTGTGTGTGTGTGTGTGTGTGTGTGTGTATGTGTGCGCATGCGCGCGCGCATGCTCGCGCACAAAATAGAAGTCAACCTTGGATCCTTGAGTGTCATTCCTTAGGTACTGTCAACATTTAATTTTTAACATAACTTGTTAACAGTTGGTACTGTTTGGGGAAGGTTAAGAGGTGTGGCCTTGGTGGAAGATTTGTGTCACTTGGGACAGGCTTTGAGTCTAAAGCCTTGAACTTCTTCCGGTTCATTTTTTCTGCTTCATGTTTGTGTTTGAAGGTATGAACTCTCATCCTCCTATTTTGGATGCCACACCCATTTCTCGCTGCCCTGCATCCTTACCGTGATAGACTTTTACCCTTGGGAAGCATTATCCAAAATGAACTCTCCTCCAGAAGTCTCTTTTGGCTCTGGTGTTTTATCAAGGCAACAGAAAAGCAACTAATACAAAAAAATATTTGTAGAGGAAGCAGAACCCAGGAGATGGGATTTCACAGTAATCTACGGACAGCCTGGACCATGTGATACTATAATTCTAAAGGAAGGTTCCTGAACCTCTTTTCTTTCCTGAAGAGCCATAGTGTTTAGATGTGAGTTGGGGAATCTGCACCTCATCAAGCTTGAGGTCAGTGGTTCTCTAACTTCCTAATGCTGTGACCCTTTAATACAGTTCTTTGTGTTGTGGGAACCCCCAACCATAAAGTTATTTCATTGCTACCTCATAACTGTGATTTTGCTATTGTTATGAACTGTATTAGTTATTAATACATTAATAACTAATTAATAAGTCATTAAATATCTGATATACAGGGTATCTGATGTGTGGCTCCAAGTGGGTCACAGCCACAGGCTGAGAACCCCTGCTCTAGATGACTTTTGTAGCCATTAGAACTCTAAACTTGTTGATGTAAATTCACAATACTCACAGTTTGTCAGGTAATTTTTAGATGCCAGACACTACATGCTTCATATTCTATGTGCAATGTGTACTCTCCCTGTATAAGTGAAAAATAAAGCTGCATAAGAGCCACATATGTTATTCTAGATTCTATATAGGTGAGGTCACAAATGGAATCTATAGGCGGTTTTATTTCTCATTTATATAACATTACATCATTAAGAAGCCATGTTAATGAGCATGCCAACAGTATAAGGGAGTGTCAAACTGAGTCCAAATATGAGAGAGAATAAAAATTTTCAGTGTGACAAGTGTTCTGCCTCATAAATTGATTTAAAAAATGGATGGACATTATTCAATTGTTCCCACTTGTTTAAGGTGTTCTAAAAATCACCATGGCTTACATGCGTGCGCGCGCGCGCGCACACACACACACACACACACACACACACACACACACACACACACACACCATTTACAAAAAATAAGTGTCAACTTCAGACCTTGGAGAACACTAAGGAAGAAAATTAGTGGAACAGGACCCTCTCTAGGGTGTAGCAGGGTAACTGAGCCTCGGTTGATCCTGTCTCACACTTGCCATGATTCTGTTATTGGCTGTGCTTTCCACAATTCAGAAACCCTGCCACCCTGTGCTTTTGAGCTATACAGTTCCTATGGACCCACTAGACTATGATATTATAGGTCTAGACTCTCTGTCCTGGGAATTAAAGGATTGTTTGAAGTGTCTGTCATTTTTCCCAGACCTACGTTAGCACTAACCACATAACTTCATGGTAGGAATTTTAACCATCACTCTGAGATGAGAGTATGAGTTTAAAGATAAAATTTGCTCCCATATCTGGGATCACAAGGAGTGCTTCTTTGGCTTTATTTGTTGCCATCGGTATTACTTAGGGGAAAGTCTTAATTCCTAAGTATTGTATGAGAGAGGGGAGGTGTCAAAAGACGTAGTGTGTCCTTTCACTTTTTTCCCCTCTGTCTGTCCTTCTATTCCTTTTCTCCTGCTAATCTTCCGAAAATAAGGCTCAACTGCTATTTTCTTAGTTAATGACAAATCCTAGATTTAGGCAAGCAAAGTGATGTCAAGGCTATGAGCATGAAATTGTTTCTTTTTAGGAGAATATTCCAGACTCATTTGTTAGAAATTTAAAACAAAGTAGAAAGGGACTGCCTCCCCAATATTAAGAAACCACTCTCAGGTATTGCTCATGCAATCTGAGGTAAAAAGAATAGAAATTGCTGGTCCAAAGTCCTTGCCATCTGTAGGTATAGAATGGAGACACAGGGTAACTCTTCTGTGGGGTTGCTAAAGTACTTCCTGATCATATAAGAAATCCCAATGGTACACACATGCACCCACCCACCCACCCACACCCACACACACACACACACACACCACATGCTACACATACACATGCAAACACACATGTATGCACACACATACACACACACTACACATACACATACATACATATATACAAACACACATGTACAGTGCATATGCACACATACATGTATGCACATATACAATACACATACATATACACACATATGTACACATACACACATGTACACATATATGTATACATGCACACATGTACACACACAAACACATATATACACTACACATACACATACATACACACATGTATGCACACACACATACATACACACATGCACACACAGAGACACACCCACATACATACACACACATGCACACAGAGACACACAGAGACACAGACACACAGACACCCAGACACACACCCACACCCACATACATACACACACATGCACACACAGAGACACACACAGACACAGACACACAGACACCCAGACACACACACACACACTTCTGATATAATGACCCAGGCTTCAGGCTTCTTGGAGAGGGGACCAAAAACCCCAACAATCTACATTTAGAAACTCAAACCAATGTTGTCCTTTTATTCTATGAAAATAGGGAATCCTGAGTTAACAGCATCAAGAAGAAACCTTGTTTCTTTCACTGAACTGTGTAGATTTTATGTAGGTCTGTCATGCTAAATCCCTTGTAGTCATTATTTGTCCTTATAAAAAGTTCTCAGGCAGCTCAAGTGTTCCT
This sequence comes from Uromys caudimaculatus, assembly GCA_028551405.1. Classification (NCBI taxonomy): domain Eukaryota; kingdom Metazoa; phylum Chordata; class Mammalia; order Rodentia; family Muridae; genus Uromys; species Uromys caudimaculatus. The sequence goes on from CM052701.1 coordinate 56,461,032, forward strand.
CACCATCTGCAGTGAGAGATGACCAGGGTCCATCTCATGAGGAGAATGGACAGCTGATGGCTTTGGGGGATGATATAATGTACTTTAGAATTTCCATCTCTCGGGGAAAGGGAACTGGGCTGGGCTGAGGATTTCCTTGTGCCAGGGATACACTGCCATTAGTTTGTGGTGTTACCTTTGGGTAACAGACCTTTGGTACATTCTTTCTGAGGCTCAGTTTATTCCATCATTTCAAGTACATGTCCACACAGCTGCCACAACAGCTTTTCCAAAACAAAGCCAGCGTTACATAAGCTCCTTGCTTCAGCAGTAACCCACAGCTTACAAATAGCGGCTTTCAGCCCCATTTGCGCCCTTACATTGCTTGCAAAGCAATCCACTTACAAAGCAAAGTATAGATTCTGGGAACCCATGCTTCCCGGGGAAAAATACCTAGACTCCTGCATCCCCCCCAAACATTGAGACCCCTTTACAATCTGGTCACACCTCTAATCACAGATCAA
>CM052701.1:56462034-56488892 GCA_028551405.1 Uromys caudimaculatus
ATGGTGAGGATCTCTTCCTAAGAAACATGAAAGGAGCCTGCCTGTGAGTGTCAGGATGTGGAAGAACTGGAGAACATCTTTCTTTCCCTGTCATAAGGATTGTGCCAGCTACACTGGTGGCTTTACAAAAATCCCTTTGGCAAAGATGATCTTCATATTCGGATTCTCTTTGTTTTCCTTCACTCCTTCTTTTTGGCACAGCATTGCTTGCATACAGCTTTATGCGTAAACCTTCAGGGTGATCAACAGGAGCTTGAAGGAAACCTGGGATGAATGGAATGTGGGGTAGCCTGTACTTTCTTCATTCTCCATGTCTGAATTCGTTTTTCCTCTCTTTCATCTGGAGTAGGTGTTTTGGGTCCAGGGTTGAGGGGAACATGTCTGCCTACCTTTTTCCTGTTGTTTTCACTTCAGATTGGATAAGACTCTGAAGGAATTTTGGATAAAGTAGTTGCATGCTTTTGCCCCGGAATGAGGGCTTTGGAAGTGTACTTCCTGGTTTGTCTGCTCTGTGCTGGCATTTCTGTGTCACAGACTCACTGTAGGACAACACATGATGGCTGGCAGCCCATACTAGACAGACTAAAGTTTGCTGGAAGGTCATGCCCTTTGACCTGGAACATTCCAGGAACGATATGAATTTTTGAGAAATAGGAGAAATTTAAGGAAAAACAAAAGTGCCTTCTGTGAGTCTCAGATAATTTATTTCTACTCCCAATTCATATATTTTTCTAGAAATGATTGGCTAGACTTATTCACCTTGAAGCAATCTCTCTCCACTGTAGTGTACAATGCCAGTTGTTTCCTGATACCAGTTCTCCAAGCACCAGAGGACACTTGAATCCCACCTAGGTCTATGTTGTTCAGTATAGCGATCTGATCACCAAGTTTTAGCCTCTGCTGCATCTCCCCCATTCCCTTACCCCTCCACCTGACTGAACTGAATGCAGATGTTCTGAGGCCATTTCATCAAATAAAGGACAGCAAGATCCAGATGCAGAGCGACAAGATGGGACGCGCTTGGGTCTCAGGCACTGATGATCACCATATGAACTGAGCCTATCCTGCATCTCAGGGGTTGAGGTCCTGCCTCAGAAGTTAGGCCTACTAGAGAAAGTGTGCATCAAGTGTGGCCTAAGGTGCCTGAGAGAAGCAGATCTAGTGCTTCCAAAAGGAATCTGATGAAGCACCTAGCATCACCTTGCTACCTTAGATTGGTGGGGTGCTGTGTGCTGCCTTCAGCTAGACCCCGTCATCAGTTTCACAGTTGATATTGGCAAATTTTCCATGTGAAATTCTGCTATTTTTACTTCAGAGCTCTGTCTGTGGATAGAGCACATGCCAGTAAGGTAAAGGTTACACAAAGTGTGTGTGTGTGTGTGTGTGTGTGTGTGTGTGTGTGTGTGTAAATGGCCATACTTTAAATTTGTGTCAGACTATTATCCCTAAACGGAGAGATCAAATGTTCTTTCTACTACACAAAAAGAAGTTCTAATTTTAAAAACTTCCATGGCATGAGGTATATGAAGTGTTGACAAAGAACTAGAAACCACCTATTTGAAACATAAGTTATGAGACAGTGTACTCCAGGGCTTGATCTCTTTGCCATAAACGGGCAGATTGTGGGGGTTTTAGGCTCCAGGTGGCTGGAGTGTCTATGTTGAAGTCTTAGCTCTGTCATTAGAGTGAAAGTGGTCATAGGCAGTTCATAAGCAGTTGGTGGTGGCTGTCCTCCAGGGAAATTTGTTTAGAAAAGTAATATGTGGAAGGCTGAGTTTTGCTTGTAGACTACAGCTTGCAAACACCTGACTTAGTTTCTATTTTAGTTTGGTTTTTGTTGCTGTGATAAAAACCATGACCAAGTAAAATTTGGGGAGGAAAAGGTTTGCTTCATCTTAGAACTTATTCTGTCATGGAGAGAAATTAGAGCAGGAACTAGAGGCAGGAACTGGAGCAAGACTATGGAGAAGCTCTGCTTACTGGCTTGCTTCTCCTGGCTTACTCATCTTGCTTTCTTATACAGATCAGGGCCTCTTGCCCAAGGATGATTCCATCTGCGTGGGGAGGTCCTTCCATATCGATTATTAAGAAAATGCTCCAGACTTGCCTACAGGCCAATCTGATGGAGACATTTTATCAGTTGAGGTTCCCTCTTCCCAGGTGAGTCTTGCTTGTATCAAGTTCATAAAAACCTACCCCACCGAGGCCCCTGATTTATTTGAATGTCATGCCATTTGAAAGGAAATTGCATTCCTCTGGCCTTGAATCACAAGTGCTTTGGTATTTGTATCAATAATAATAATCTTATTTGAAATCTGTGAGCATTCTATTTGCTTAGTCAGGAGCTATCTTACCAGTTGACAAATAGAAATATTTTCTACTGCTAAAGGAGTCTCAGAGTGACCCCTTCATACCAACACTCTCTGGTAGCCTGGCCAGGAAGGGCAGAAGCTTGGCTTACAGGTCTTTTGGAAATGTTTTGTGGGAAAAGTAGGTATGTAAGAAAACAAAGTCAAATTAGAGTGACCTTTCTTCCTTTCTTTCCCTCCCTTCCTCCCTCCATCCCTTCCTCTTTCCTTTCCTTCTCTCCTGAGCTGGCTTTTAATTTTTAGTATTCTAGTAGCTGAGTGAAAGAGGGTAGAAAAAGTTTCCAAGATTGGTGTGTTTCCATGATAAAGATTTTAGTACACCTTCCAAAGTGGTGCTTCTCCCCTGCTCATTTTTAAAAATATTTTCCCCACAGGCCAGAGGTGATTGGGCATTCATCTTTGCTTTTCCTCATATTTGGAAAATCCTGACAGAAAAGGGGTACATCCATTGAGAATTTAGCAAAACCAGAGAAACTGTGTTCTAATATTGGAGGATTCATGGACCTGCCTCTCTCTGTCTCTGTCTCTCTCTCTGTCTCTCTCTCTTACCCACCCACACACGTGTATATGGTCTGAAGTTTCTTCAGAGTACTGTCACTGAGGTCCTGAAGGAACCAGGCTCACTTCAGACCTGTGGCAAACAGCCTGTGTGGACTCAAGATAACCCCTCTGCAAACAGGGCAGGCTTTGAGAGGGAACACTGCAAATACTGGGGTGCTTTCTAAACCACCTTCCCTTTCTTAAGTCATATATGGTAGAGGGACAGAAGGAGTGACTTCCACTTTTTAAACAAAAGGCATTCTTTGATGTAGGAGACTGCACTGGACCACACTAGTTCTTTGCAGCCTGTGGTGGGAGGGAGGTTGAGGAAAGGGGAAGAAAAGTTCATAGCGGAAGCTGCAGGCTTTAGGGCGAGCTGACATGTGACTCTCAGAGCTTGCCAAATCCACGAGGGACACAAATTGCCTTTGGACGGCTTCTCAATGGCCCCTCTGTGGCCCAGAGTCCCAGGCCCTGGTGGGACGCTCTCTGATGTGATCTGGAGGATGAGCCTACTCAGCAGAGTCCTGCCCTCTGCATGTGGGAGGCTGACCATAACTTGACGTGGATCTTGTGGGGACCCGGGAAATGGAAGAGTACATACAGATATCCCTCCCTGCTTTGTTGTCTCGTTCATGCCTACTTCCCTTCCCTAACTGGCTTTTTACCACAAAGCTGGAGGATAGCGTTTGCAAGTTTCGCCTCCTTCTGATACTTCTGAACACGTGACTGTGTCTTGCGGCGCCCTCAGCCCTGAAACTGCTGTTGTTTTCTCTGACCCAAACTCATGTTTATTTAGACCTCTTACACGCTAGAAATGTTGCCAAGCTATGGTTTTGGTTTGATTTTTATATTTTCATTTTCCCACGGACACACTTAAGAAGAGTTTTAAAAGGATTTATGTTTATTGTTGTTGTCTAGTCAGAGTGTCTACTGCTCAGGCGCTAACCTAAGACTGTTGTGTTTGAGTTCCCAGCAAGAATGAGGGTGTTGCCACTTTGGGGGATTTAAGATTTATTTATTTGTTTGTTTTTGATACAAGGTATTCTGTAGCCCAGGTTGGCTTGAAACTCCCTGAATAGCTTGGTATGCCCTTAAACTCGTAAACTCCACCCGCCTCAGTCTCCTGAGTACTAGGATTGTAGGTGGGACCCTAGGATCAGGGTTCTGACGTTTTAAGGTCACTATCATCTTTCTTTGAGTTTGGCATACAGTTTAGAAGACATCCCAGCCCTTCTTGCTTCCCTCCTGCCCCCAGGAAATTTCAGGGTCAAAACCAGAGCCTTAGACATTGGAAAGGCACAAAATGAAATCCTCACTTATATTCTAGGTGTGAACTTGGAAGCTCAACTGACTTTGTTTACATCTTAGTTTCTTCATATAGAAATGCAGATGAAACCTGATTTTGGCATTTTGAAAAATTTTATTTATTCTCTTTTTACAGCCCAGATTTGATCCCCCTCCCATTTAGTCTACCCTCTGATTGTTCCTCATCCCACGTCCCCCCTCCACGAGGATGTGACCCCTACCACACCAGACCTCCCCACCCCCAGGAGCCTCCAGTCTCTTGAGGGTTAGGTGCATCTTCTCTGACTGGGTCCGTGCTTTTGGCTTTTTTGAGGAGTGGATGTGTTCATTTCTACGAAATGGCTGAGTTCGTGTCTGGTTACGGTGTGGAAGAGATTGTTCCTCGTTCTTCCCCAATGTCATCCCTCCCCATCCCTGGCCTTCATCCCTCCAGTCGTATTGATATTAGACATGGTTCTCTAGTGGAGCAGACCCAAAGGAGTACATGTAATTAAAGGGGGTTTAGTAAGTTGGCTTACACGGTCAGGCTGCTTAGACCTGCAAAGGCCATCTGCAAGCTGGTGAGCGGGGAAAACTGGTAGTTAGCTGTTCCATCTAAGAAGCGGTAACAAGAAAGACCAATGATGTAGCCTCAGGCCAAGACTAAAGGTCTGAGAACAACTGGACAATTACTGGATAGTGAAAATCAAAGGCTCAAGAATCTAAATCTGTTATCCACTGGTGACTGCTGTGATCAATAGTGCCCCACGTTTGTGTTCTACGCTAGAGCAGTGGTTCTCAACCTTCTAATGCTGCAGCCCTTTAATACAGCTCCTCGTGGTTTTGGTGACCTCTAACCATAAAATTATTTCTGTTGCTACTTTAAAACTGAAATTTGCTACCGTTATGAATTGTAATGTAAATATCTGTTTTCCAGTGATATTAGGTGACTCCTGTGCCTGGATTGTTCGACCATCAGAGGGGTTGTGACCCACAGGTTGAGAACCCCTGCACTAGCGCCTTCCCTTTCTTTCCCTGCACTTACTCCATCAGGTCCCAGCTATTTGATGGTGCTATCTGCATTTTTTCCTACTCATTATATGACTCATACCCCAATTTTCAGATATCCTCACAGACACACCTACAAGTAAATGTTACCTATTTTCTAGGTATCTCTCAATGTAGTTTAGCTGTCAACCAAAATTAATCGTCGCTGTGCTCATGAAGGATTCAGTGGAGCTAGCCTGGTAGCAGCTAGCACAAGGCAGAAGGAAAGGCTGAGATGTGCTCTCTGAGGTTGCATGCTCAGTAGAGGCGTGGCAGAGACAACTCCTCAAGGATGTCCTGAGGGAGGGGAAGGCAGGCTCAGCTCTCCTGAGGTTCTCATGCAACAGGCAACTTAAGGCTTCTTACATACTACTTCTCTCTAGGGATCACTAAGAAGCCTGAGATGAGTATACAACATGGCTTCCTGTGTACCTAGAACAAGGCTGGAGGTCAAGGCCTGTTCAGGTGGCATGGTAACCACTACAGAACACATGCAGATCATCTTACTGAAGGTTATCTACACTCTGTCTCTCCCCCCACCTTCCATAAAGGGTCAGGGAACTGATAGCATTCACAGTAGCCTCGATAGGGAGGAGGCCTAGTTCCAGGAGCTTTGCCTGTTCTATGGACAGTGGATGGAACTGTACTGGAGGATAGTCCCTGTCAGACCAGGATTTGGTAGTTTTACATAGCACAGTATAGATAAAAAGATGAGTTGTGTTGAATAAGGAAAGGACCCTCTCATTACAGATGGGTCCTCCTACCAGACTACTATAAAGATGACATGCTTTATTTGTCTTTTGGTGCATGAGGACATTTGCTAGCAAGTCCTTGGCCATGTGTCCATAGGTATCCTAGGGATTTATTCAGAGGAACTGGCTCATATTTATCCGTTTGTATCGACTTGCCATACAATCCTTTCTGTACATTATGAACTTTGTGCAAAACCTCCAAATGATTGTAGACCCTGTCCTAAACTGGTGTAACTTGCTTTTTCATACAGAGAAGGCTAGATACTACGCTAAGCATCACAGACTCCAGTATCCAAATAAGTAAAGCTGTTGAAAAGTAATTAAGCTATAACGAAAGGAAGACAAAGAAGACGTTAAGTCACCATAGCACCAGCACCACAGTGGCTGAGGCTGTCCGTGCTCAACACTTTTGAGCCACTCACTGATTCAACACTGATGTCTGGGCTAAGAATGGTGATTAAACTAACAGGCTTTGAAAAATATTTCATGATGAAGGATGTCATTAAATACTTCCACTGAGCTTATAAAAGATCCCCAGAGAGCTGACCCTGGCAGTCTGTTAATGGAAATGTTTCCATGAAATGACTATACGCATGACCTTGAAAAGGCCTGTAGAGGGCGCTGTGTGGAAGAGGAGGTACTTATGTAACTCTTGAGGATGAAGAAGGGAGGAGGATTGCTGGAGGAGGGATATATGGGGGGCAATAGGCGTAGAACACTTATCAAGTTGGAGTACATCATAGGCTAGAGGCTGGGTTACTCCCAGATTGCTGAGACTGGAGCTCTTGAGTGAGCCTCTTCTGCAAAGTAAACTAGTGATGGACAGTTCTGTGTAGTAGACCTTTCAAGGGCATTGTACTAGTCAATTTTGTATAACTGTGATGAAAAACATTTGACATAAACAACCCTATAGTGGACAGGTCTTGGCTTGTGGTTTAGTGGGTCAGTTCATCAAGGAAAAGAAAGGATGACTGAGCTCTGACAGGGGAAGCATGTACCAAAGACTACTCACATCCTAAAGGACCAAGAAGCAAAAGGACCATGGAGCAGGAACCAGGCCTAGATATTCTTCAAAGCCCTACTCCAAGTGACCAACTTCCCTCAGTCTGGCCCTACTTCCCAAAGTTTCACAGCCTTCAAAACTATCACTACCAGCTGTGGACCAAGCACTCAAACTATGAGGCTGTGGGGACGTTGCAGACTCTAACTATAGTAGACCTCTTGACACACTGTACATATCCATCTCATCAGTGTTTTGTGCCACAGCTGGTCACTGAGCTTGTTAAGGAATGTGTGAGTCATATCCACCTTCATTGAGCCCATACTATCTCTTGGAACTCAGATCTACCCAGCAACCTGTACAGTCTAGTCTGCTCAACAGTGGGACATCCTGGGGAAATGGCAGCTGTAACACTGCTCATCACAGAGAGGATGACTCAGAAACCATACTCTGATTCACTACCCAACAATAGTTCTGTTTTTTAGTGAGTTCATGTTAAAATATGAAGTTCAAAAATTTTTGAAATAACCAAAGGCTATTTTTACTTTCAAACTAGAAATGTATAGGACTAGGGAGCTGAGATCAGGCTATGTCCTGCCTTAAGCCACTTCATATTGTGCAAAGCAGTGATTTTTTTGACTGTACCTTGCCTTTAGATACTTTATTTACAAGCATCATTTGACTCCATTTTGAGACTATAGGATGATTCTGCACCTGGGTAGATATATAAAAGCCATCTGTTTGGCACCATCTATGCAATACAGACTGATCTATAACTTAATCTGAAGAGTAGAATGGGTATCACCCTATAGATTGACCAGGGGCCATAGGGGCACATGGACCACTAGAACCATGCCAGGTAAATCAGAATCGAGTACTTCCTGGATACTCCAGATGGAGGAAAGGATGAAACTCACCCATGTGATCCCCATAAAGAGGAATCCTATGTGGTGGGGATGACCCCACTGACCTGTCACCTGACCACCTGTGTAAAGGTACCAATAGTCAGAGAACTCTAGGCTATGCTAGGAACTTCGGCTCAGCTTGGTCCACACTGCTAAAGTGGTCCTATTAGAACTTCCATTTGCCTGTCCATCTGTTCCTCTGAACCTGGTTTTGCCCTTTGCCTCTACAGCCTTTACCACTTCTCTTTTTTTCTGTTAGGTGAGAGTGTTCTTTGTTTGTTTATTTGTTTGTTTACATTCCAAATGCTTCGTCCATCACAGTCTCCCCTCACAGAGTCCCTCCTCCCATTGCCCTTCCCCTTCTCCTCTGAGAGGGTGGGGCTCCCTAGGTATCCCCCACTCTGGCATATCAAGGCTTTGCAGGATTAGATGCAACTTCTCTCACTGACACCAGACAAGGTAGCCCTGTTAGGGAACGGATTCCACAGTCAGGCCACAGCTTTAGGGAGAGCCTCCACTCCAGTTGTTGGGCAACTCATATGGAGACTAAGTTGACCATCTGCTACAAGTGTGCCAGGGCCTAGGTCCAGCTTATGTATACTCTTTGGTTGGTGGGTCAGTCCCTGAGATTCCCCCCAAGGGTCCAGGTTAGTTGACTCTGTTGGTCTTTCTGTAGAGTTCTTATCCCCTTCAGGGCCCTTAATCTTTTCCCCAACTCCTCCATAAGACTCCCCAACCTCCTTCATCCAATGTTTGGCTGTGGGTATCTGCATCTGTTTCAATCAGCTGCTGGGTAGAACCTCTCAGAGGACAGTTAACGCTAAGCTCCTGTCTACAAGCATAGCAGAGTATCATTAATAGTGTCAGGGATTAGTGCTTGCCCATGGGGTGAGTCTCAAGTTGGGCTGGCTATTGGTTGGTGATTCCTTCAGTCACTGCTCTATCTTTGTCCCTGCATTTCTTGTAGATAGGACAAATTTTGGGTCAAAAATTTGGTGGGTGGGTTGGTGCCTTTATCCTTCCACTGGGGGATATTGCCTGGCTATAGGAAGTGGCCTCTTTAGTTTCCATGTCCCCATTGTCAGGCATCTCAGTTAAGGTCACCCACATTGACTCTTGTGTGACTCTTGACCTCTATCCATGGTTTCTGGGATTTTTCTAGAGATCTCCCCCCACTCCTGGGAGCTCCAGATTTCCATTCATTCTCCTGGCCCTCTCTCCTGTCTCTCCCCATACCTCATCCTGACTCCCCCATTCCCTTCCCCATCCCTTCTCCTACCCAGTTCTCTCCCTCCTTCTGCTCCCATGACTATTTTAGTCTCCCTTCTAAGTGGGATTCACACATCCTCACTTGGGTCTTCCTTCCTGTTTAACTTCTTTGGGTCTGTGGGGTATATCATGGGTATCCTATACTTTATGAATAATATCCCCTTACCCGTGACTACATACCATGCATGTCCTTTTGGGTCTGGGTTACCTCACTCAAGATGATATTTTCTAGTTCCATCCATTTGCCTGCAAAATTCATGATGTTGTTATTATTAATAGTTTGAATAGTATTCCATTGTGTAAATTAACCACATTTTTGGTATCCATTCTTCGGTTGAAGAACATCTGGGCTGTTTCCAGTTTCTGCTTATGAATATGGCTGCTATGAACATAGCTGACCATGTGCCCTTTAGTATGATGGAACATCTTTTGTTACATGCCCAGGAGCGATATAGCTGGGTCTTCACGAGAAACTGTCAGATTGATGTCCAGAGTGGTTTGCAATCCCACCAGTAGTGGAGGAGTGTTCCCCTTTCTCCACACCCTTGCCAGTATGTGCTGTCCCTTTAGTTTTTGATCTTAGCCATTCTGATTGGTAGAATCTCAGGGTTGTTTTGATTTGCATTTTCCTGATGACTAAGGATGCTGAACATTACAAATGTTTCTCAGCCATTTGAGATTCCTCAGTTGAGAATTCTCTGCTTAGCTCTGTACTCCATTTTTAATTGGGTTATTTGGTCTTTTTTTTTTTTTTCCTAATACATAGGCTGCAGTTTTGTCCTATTGACAGTGTCCTTTGCCTTACGGAAGCTTTGCAGTTTCATGAGGTTCCATTTATCAATTGTTGATCTTAGAGTCTGAGCCATTGATTTTCTGTTCAGGAAATTGTCTCCTGTGCGAATGTGTTCAAGGCTATTTCCCACTCTCTCTTCTATTAGATTTAGTGTATCTGCTTTTAGCGTCTGCAGTTTATCTATGACCCTGCAGCCTGACTTTATGTCCTCCTCCTCCTCCTCCTCCTCCTCCTCCTCCTCCTCCTCCTCCTCCTCCTCCTCCTCACATCATCCTCATTTCAGCCTAGGTTGTAAAGATACTCTCTTTAAAACTCAATTAGTCCCCAGCTTCAGCCCCTCGGGATTCTTTGAAACTTCTTAAAGTCTGACGCAATCTCTTCACCCTTTAAGTAGGAATCTACACACATGCCTATGTAGATATATTAACTGTCTGAGGTGTAATGAATGTGCAATCTTAAAGTTAATATTAATAATAATTAAGATTGGAATAAAAGAACCTGGGTTTGTCTTGGTCAGTTATCAAAGAAAATGGCATGATTTGGAAAAGTGCTGCCAAGGAGACCATCCTATCTTGTGAATTTTCTGTTACTCAAAAAAAATCTAACATTGTGGAAAAGTGCAAAAGTATTTATGTGTTTCTAACATTGTGTACTTGAAGCAGACTACTAAGTTTTTTCTTCTGTGCCCATCAAAGCATCAGTAGAATAAGAAGTGGTCAAATCTGTGTTGGGGGCATTAAATGATATTGGCAACAGGATTCTGATTAGTCTTTGGGGAAACTGTGATGTTGGGAGCCACATGTCCATCCTAAACAGGCAAATCTATCTTTGGGGTATTTTTCTCACTGTCTAATCCTCCTTGTTACAGGGAGCCCTATGGATCACTCTCACGTAACATGTAGCATTTTGATCTACAACTATATGTTGGGGGTAGTGTTAGGGTGTGGGCATTCAAAGATGTACAGGCCTAAACATTTGTGCCATCAAGGAGTTAAAATCTAGCCAGGAAGAGAACATTAATTATTTAATATAACCATATACACTGCTTTTGTAATAGTACCACATAGAAATTGCAATTAGGTCCATTATAAGACAATTTAATAAGAAAACACTCAACAACTAATGACCCTATTCTCCAAATAGCCATGTAAACATCACCTTTTAATTACAGCACTGTGACTATCTACTGGCAAAGTAATGAGATGATACACTGGCAGTCTACCCGAGCTATTAGCTATAAAACATTTTCCTGAGGAAGTGGGTTTTAGAATACAACTTGCAGAATAAAGAAAAGTTGGCTGTGGGAAGAGGAGAGCAAGATGAGGACTTTACAGCCACCCTGGCAGAGGCAGCGGAATGAGCAAAGGTTCTGGACGACTTTGAGACCGAGTTCCAGTGCAGATGTGTAAGCCCTTTCAAGGGTCCTCTAAATTCTCCGATCAGACTTTTCAAACAAACAGGTTGCACTGTGTGTTCAGCTCCCCCCACTTATATTTCTAGCTCCCTCATCCCCCCTTTTCTGTCTCCTCTGTTCTTAGTTTTCTGTCTACACTGGTCAGTCACATAAAGTCCATGTGTTTACCAGCTTCTTCTCTGACCCTGCTCAGCAGAGTTCTGGTAGAAGTCATATGTGTCTAGACAAAAGATTGGATAGTCTTTGTGAAAGTAAATGTTTCAGGTCTGACTCAAACAGACCAAGAGCCAAGAAGGAGATGATAAGGCTGATGGGAAAAATCTCCTTAATGAACAGCAATAAAACACAACCCAAAGGTGAAGGCAAGTAATAGCCTTGGCGTTTCCTGTGGCTGCAGCTCCAGACAGGCTCGCGGCAGCTTCTGGGGATAAGATGCTGGGAGGTTATTTCATTTCCTCTTTACCTTAACACTTAACCCTTAACACTTTCCTGTCTTTCCTCTAATCTCTGTTCCCAATGCCCCAGGCTCTGAGCAGTCACTATTTAGTTTTCCAGTGTAAATGTTGTCTGTTTTATGTGGGATAAAATGTCCAGGTTACATAGTACCTAGGTGTGAAGATTATTAAATAAAGACATCTTTCCTGTTATCTTAAAAAAAAACAAAACCCTTTTGAAGTAGGTGTGTTTATTTACAAGATGGTTGAAAAGCAGCATCTATGATGGAATTAAGGGCTGATCAAGTATCAGGTTACAAATTATGTGGGAAGGTGAACATTGAGAGAAAGACTCTCCACTCCCCCAGTCACCTCCGGGTAGAGTATTATCTGTGTTGCAAGAATTTACCACTTAGGTGTATATAAGACACCTCCTCCTAAGGGCACAATATAGGAATAATCTTCCCAGAAACTGGGGATAGAAGTAAGCTTTAAGACAGCAGCCAAGAAATAGATTTAGATGTGTGTGTGTGTGTGTGTGTGTGTGTGTGTGTGTGTGTACATGTGTGTGTGTGTGTGTGCGCGCGTGCGTGCATGAAAGTATATGTGTGAGACGATACATTGTTTGCTTTTATTGAGTATTCAGGAGAGCATATTGGGTACCACAAAGCCGCTCCTCACTGCCATCTATCACCTGGATAGATGCTCTTGGAAATCCAGTTCTGTGCTCAGAGTGAGTGGCTATAGGTGCTTTAGAGAGAACATGAGAGCATAGAATCAGAGGATGGCCATGAAAGGCTGGGACATTTTGAGTTTGACATCTCATCTTTCTTTTCCCTTTCTCTTTTCTCCCCTTGCAGTTTGGAAAGGGGAACAAAGTGGATTTTGCAGTTAGACCAACTTCCGTATTTGAGCTCAGCCATTTGAAGTCTGAACTTCTGTTTTCCTATTGATTGAATGCAGCTAGAAACATTTAGATCGTAGATTTTTTCTGAGGTTTACTTACTGAATAACTGTCCTGGATACTCTGTGTCAGTCAGCATTGAAGCCTTGGCAAGCCCACTATTGAACATGGTGCACACAGAACCTCTTACAATGTGACTATTTAATTTTATGATCATTTATTTGTCTATAATTTGCTTCCAGAGTAGATGGTAAACTCCAGAAATGCCATTCCATCATCTTCTGGGTCAAACATGGTGCTTGGAATATGATTGCTACAAACAAACTCCTGCATAATACAGAATATTTCTCAAGTAAATAAGCAAATAAATGCATTAATATTAAAGCAGAAATTCAGAAATGTTAAGGAAGTTTCAAGAAAATTTACTCTGTATGGTCAAGAGGCTTAGGAGAGATGACAGCCTAGGCAGCCCATTGGTAATGGTGGGCTGCCCAACCCAAATGTTATTGGTAAGGTACTCTGCAAGGACATGAATGGCCTAGTACCAATCAGGTTCTTCCTTTGAAATGTTTCAGATCTATGGACCCTGAGCTTCTCTTGGATTTTGGTTAAGGAAACCAGAGCATTCAAAACCACAGAGGAGAAGGAACTCTTTTAAGTGCTACCTCTCCTGGGTCACCTGGGTCTACTTGCTTCAAACTTGGAACTGAAGGTCAAGCTTTGGTGTGGCCTTGTTTAGGATTCCAAGGGCATCCTTCATATTCCCAGCCAGTGTGGTTGAGCCAGGGGCTCCTTTCATGCACCACAGTTGCTTTCCTAGATACTGTGTGAGGACAAAAAGACCTTGGTGTTCGTAAACTGGTGTTTCCCCAAATGCTGTGGTGAACTGCTGCAGGCATTACCCATTGCCTGAGCTCCAGCTTACATGGGAAGCTTGAGTTCTTGAGCTTGTCTCTGATTTCAGGAAGGCAACACATAGCTCACAGGTTTAGCAGAAAATATGCTGTAGATCCTGGTATCTGAAATCAGTATGAAAAGAGAAGGCTCATCTTTTTGTTATGAGCCTAATAAAAGTATGTTTTAAAATTAAACAAGAGTTACAGTGCTGATATGCGCTTCCCCAGTCTTTGGTTGAGAACATCCTTTGGCTGAAATCAGAAATGGGATAAGATTCTGTGGCACTGTTGGCTTAGCACAGGGTCTTAACAGGCGGGAGCTAAGGGGATGCTCCCATGTCTCTGTAAACTTGAAATAGTAATTACACAACCCAAGCTGGGGGACAAACGTCAGTGGAGCAGAACATGAGGACCCACTTCCCGTAAATCACGCATTGGATTCAGTCTTTGTCAAACGTTAAGGCGTTGTTATAAGTCATGATGACACATGTGGGATGCTTTCTCAGTTGCTTAAATGTAGCTGAGGGTTTGACTAACCACAGAAAAGCTGGGGTGAGATCAATGCCTCCCTCCCCTGTTTCCCCTTCAGTGATTCAGGGTGGTCCGAGCTTAGATCCAGAGAGCCAGGTCTATGCAGGTTCCCTGTTGCCAAATGACAAGAATCATTTAGTGCCAGTCATGGGCAGTATCCAGAGTGAGAAAAGCAGAAAAACCTGGCCCCAGGAATGGAGGCCAGCATTGCAGCCAGCCATGTGCAAGAAGTCACGTGCTGTAGTCCCATGCTAGCCCTTCGTGGCTGAGGATCCAAAGACACATGTGGCTGACAGATGCTATTTGGAGTCAGGACTGAACAAACTCAAAGAAACAAAATGCTGTGTACAACAGTCAGGAATGACAGTAGTAATAAATCTAAATGGCAGGAATTACCTTGCCTCTGCTGGTTACACATTTCTTTGTGTCTGTGGTTTGCTTCTGAAGTCAACTTCCTCTTAAAGGGCTGACTGTTGTTAAGAAACTGCTCAGTCAGTTCTGGGTCACTTTAACCTTGTTAGCTTCAATTTGAGTAACATCTATGCCAGGCTTTGTACCAGTTATTAGAGAGAATGGGCACACCATTTTTGTTAGGTGTTAGCCCTTGGGTGGTAAAGTCATACGAATCTATTTCAGATATCTACGTCCCCTCTCTCTCTCCTTTGCCCTCCTCTCCCCCTTTCTCCTCTCCTTTCCTCTTCTTTTCCTTGCTCCCTGTCTCCTGCCCACTCCCTCTCTCCCTCCCTCCCCCTCTTTCCTTCTCTCTCCCCTTCCCTCTCTCCCCCTTTCCTCTCTTCTTTTCCCTTCCCCCCTCTCTCCTCTCTTCCTCCCCTCTCCCCCTCTCTCTTTTCCCTCTCTTCTTCTCTCTCCCACTCCCTCCCTGCCTTCTCCTTCCCTCCCTCTCATCCTCTTCCTCTTTCCCTCCTCTCTTGCTCTCCTTTTCTCCCTTTCTCCTCTCCTCTCTCTCCCCTCCCTTCCCTCTCTCCCCGTTCCCTCTCTTCCTCTTTCCCTCTTCCTCTCTCCTCTCTCCCTCTCCCCTTTTCTCTTTCCTTCTCTCCTCCTATCCCTCCCTCCCTCCTCTCCCTCCCTTTTCCCCTCCCTCTCCCTTTCTTTCCCCCTCCCACTTAATGCTAAAGTCTTTTAGGTGAGTGGTCAATGCTTGCTGAGTTGAAGATGAAAGCTACTGTCTTTGTTGCTGTTTTCAGTTCTCTTCTGCCACCTTTGCTAGAGTGCAAGTTCTTATTTGTGTAAAATTCTGCTCTTTGCCTCCTAAGTATTGGGCTAGTGCATTGAGACTCCTGTCAGGTCAGCCCCAGCTTGGGTTTGGAAGTGATTTAGTTAGAGGAACCAATTGATGTGAACGAAAGAGGACACCTAGAGTGGCCAGGGCAGAACAGCTTGTGCCCTTGTGCTGTGAATGTCCTACAATGGATCCTCTCAGACCCTTCAGCCAACAGGAACACCAACAGCAGGTCTCGGGAACGTTCTGCAACCAGGAAGGACACTGCAAATCCCAGAACTGAGTTCTTTGGAGGAAAAAAAAACTTGCTTGATGACAAAGGCGGCATTTTGTCACACATTGTTGAGTTTGTTATCTTCAATCCAGTATCTCAGCTCCTCCCAGTGAGTCTCTGCTCTGGTTTTCCTTATGGTGACCTCTTGTGAATGACTTTAGTGACATGGAGTTGTTCAGCAAACATCTTCTTGTGAATCAATTGGGCAAGGTGAATGTTGGGTGAATGCAGGGTTGGTGTTGGGAGAAGAAGAAGCTAACCACCTGCTTTTCCTTTCCAGTAGGGACGTCTATCACTTAGCTAGAGACTTGGAGATTCCCAGGGCTGACATCTTCCAGCTCTGGAGTCCTGGCCCATAAACTCTGCCTGAAGTCTTTGCTGGGCTGGCAGGAGTCACATTGACTGAACCACACACATACTTACTATAGAATCAACAAGGTGCAGGCAAGATGGCAGAGGCAGGCTGGTCTCTGTGAGCTCCAGGACAGCCTGATCTTACATAGAGAGCCCCTGACTCAAATAACAGCAATAGCGGTAGCAGCCGCAGTAACAGCAACAATGAAACAAGGTGGAATTCTGAATCCAGCACCTCTCTTGTCTTGTTAGGGCTCAGTGTATATAAAGTCTGGTAGGATTTAGAGTGTTATAATCCTATAGATAATCAACTCCCTACAACCCTGAGCATGAGAACCATTCACGATACGCTGCCAACATGTTCATCGGGACTCACTGTACATCAGACGTCCACAAGGCTAGTCACCCACCATGTTCATCGGAACTCACTGTCCATCAGACGTCCACAGGGCTAGTCACCCACCATGTTCATTGGGACTCACTGTCCATCAGACGTCCACAAGGCTAGTCACCCACCATGTTCATCGGGACTCACTGTCCATCAGACGTCCACAAGGCTAGTCACCCACCCTGTGACCTCTGACCCCACCTCCCTTCCATCTCCCTTCTTCTATTTGATGGATACACAGGTGAGAGACAAAACCTTGGACAGACAGCTTACCTTGTGTCTGGACTTCACCTTACTCACCTAGGGAGAGGGGTGGGGAAAAGTCCCACCACTAAGACTTTTGTTATGTTTACAGTAAGTTTTCAAAGACAGCCTTCCACTGCTTTACTCGGTCCATTTTGACTATTTGGGACCATTGTCAGGAACCACTTATATTCTATAAGCTTTTGTGCCAATGTAAAAATGTTCATCAGAGAATCTGGGGTCAGAAGTGGATGGTTGCCCTAGACTCCCACGTATGGAACAGCCGAATGCATATCCTACCTCTCCAGTGATATCTAGACCCTTCCAGAGAGGCACATGGCACCTTGTCATGGGTTGTCAGCAGTGGGATGAGGCCTCTCCAAAAGCAGCTCAGCTTTCTCCACTCTGCAAAGCTTGGCGCTGGATCTGCATTCTCTTTGTTCCACTAGAACACCTGGCAGAGATATAGTTAATGATGCTCCTTTTGGAGTTTATTAATTCCATAAGCCTGTATTTGTGAATGGCTGCAATAAAGAGCAAACATAAAAGTGAGAATCAACAGACGGGGCATCAGTCCTTTGATGTCACCCTCAGATCAAACAGGCAAATCCTACGAACAGCTTTCCGAATTAGGCCAGCCAGGCTTGGTGGGACAAGGTACTTAGGCCTTTAGGGAGGGGAGCAAGGCCTGTACTGCAGGCTCCTGCCAAGGCTGAGCTCATCCCCAACCTCTGGGGACTTGTTGAAAGAAAAATCAGATATAATCATATCTTGAATATAAAATTGGGGTCTGTTTTAGAACCTTCTGAATATTGAGATTTCTTGAGGGCATATGAAAGTAACTTTATACAGATATCTGAAGTTATGTAATTCTAACAAGGATGTAGGCATGTGCATGCACATACAAATGCAGACAGTCAGACAGATGTATGAACACACGCACACTGCCTGGAAACAATATTGTGGATGGCAGAGGAAACTTTCTGTATCATCTTTGAGGTGTGGTTTGTTTCCACATCTGGAGGGTTTTATCTCCTGTAAAAAATTCTCAGAACTAGCAATGGGCCTCTCCTGGTAGATGCTTTACTGGCATACACTGCGCTTGATCTGCAGAACCATAGAAGCCAGTGTGGCCATGGACAACTGTAGTCCTAGAACGTAGGGGCGGAGGCTAAGGGAAGCCTAAGGTACATAACATGTTCATGGCCAGTCTTGGCTACATGAGACCCTGTTTCAAATACAAAATATTGTTAAGTTCCCTAGAAAAGCACTCTGTGTTTTTGAGCCATAGCCTTCCTTCTCAGGCTGTAGACTGAGCATTCCCATTCTTTGTTAAATAAGCAGACTACATTGCAAAACTTAAAAAAAATAATGCTCTATGCTGGGCTGGTGAGATGGCTTAGGGGGTAAAGGTACTTGCCATCCAGTGTGACGACCCACATGGTGGAAAGAGAGAACATATTCCCAAAGTTATCCTCTAGCCACCACACGTATGCCATGGCACACAAGTCTCATAAATAAATATAATAAATGAATTTAGTTAAGAAAAAACTGCTCAGTATCATTTGTTGGTTAATGCATAATAGATTCACTGCTCCCTAATGTCCCAAATGAGTCCAGGTAAGTGCCAGTGTATGACATCTGGTATCAGATTCCCCAGGAAGAAATGCTGGGGTGGAGGTAAAGGCAGCAATGACGGACAGAGAAGAAGGAACAAGGTCGAGTGAGGGGAGCTTGCAGGACACATTCAGCTTCTTCATCTGCAAATAGAAACGTGAGGAGAAGCAATGTGTTTAGAGGAATAGACTAGGGCCACACAGGCCTAATAAGGCATCGGAGAGCCAAAAGGGAGCCTTTGGCATGGAGGCCGATGCAAGCCCTACAGGTGCTGAGGCTGGCCGTATCAGCTGACTATGTCTGCAGCTGAACACCAATGGTCTTTTTCCTCTTTCTTTTTCTTTGCAAAGGGAAATCCACATGGTAGACCTCCACTGCCACATAGATCCTTTTTCTCCCATATTTTTACCAGTTTACCCAATTCTACATGACCATACCAGATCTCACCAACTGCCAGGCCAAGATTTTACCCATGAACTTTGGCTCATGTGGATTGCCCTTCCTTATCCTCAACACTAGCCTAAGGGACCATTCTCTCTGCCCTCGACCAATGGTTGCTTTATGAATCTATGGCTAGTGCAGACACATAAAACCACACATTGCATAGGGAGATAGGGGTTGAATGTTCTGTTTAATTTCTTAGTGATTTTTTTTCTCACAATATGCATCTTGTAAGTGGAGTCTGATTGGCTGGACGCTAAAGTCTTGACCCATGTACCATCTCATCTGTAGCTGTCTCTCCACTTCCTCGGATGGTTGTTTGCTGGACTTCTGGTTCCCAGTGTCCAAAGCTGTGCCTAATCTCCTTTCCCCCATTATATGAACACAGCCTCTGCCTACCTATAATGGGGACTTGGATGCAGACATAGGGAAGGAAGAAGTTGGTGTGGTCTCTTTGGACAAGGCTGTCCTGGACTAGAAAAACCAAAGTGCATTTGGCAGGTGACTCCATGAGTCTCTTGACTGTCCCAGGCCCAGGTGTCTGAACTATCTCCTTTGTGGTCTCTCAGAGTCCCTGGCCAGAATGGGCTCTAACTGTTCCTGGTGAAATCTGATGATTACTGTTCCTTTATCAATGTCCTCTCTTCCCTGTCTCTCTTTTGTCATCCCTCATTGATCTCTCTGAAATCACTTTTAAATTAGAAGGCTTGAACCCAGTCTTTCTTTCAGAGTTGGCATCTAGGGAAACTCAAAATAAGCCTGACCCTATAGGTCCTCTTTTCTTGCCCGGGCTTTTTCTCCCCTCATTGTCCTTTAGAGGCTGATGACTGTGTAGGGATCCTTCCCGGCATGGCCTCTACATATACTGGCCTTTCTAGAATGCCTCCCATGTGGTTTTTCAGCCCAGTTCTGTGTTAAAATGACCTCCTATTTGGTCTTCAGCTGCTATTGAGAAATCTCCTGCAAAGTGTTCTTTTCTGGCTCTGGTCACAGAATACCAGTCTTTATTACAGATCCTCTGACAGCTTAGCTTAGCTTTCAGACTTGAGTTAATGGTTATGATCTATCTTGTGTAACAGAAAATGAAATAATTCAGAGAAGGATTATTGAGTGCCTGATTGCTTTCCACTTTCCCCCCAAAGCCTTCATACAACCTCGCTCATGACTGGTGCTTAGTAAATACTCAAATGTTGAATGAAATAGATATTTTAAAATTGTGTGGCTACTCACAACCAACAAGAGCTCTGACTCAAACTATGTGATCCTATTCAGGGTCTTAAGTTTCCTGCATTGAATTTGCTAATGTGAAAATGGGGGTAAACATACATCTTATCTTTGAAGGTTCTCATAAGAATTAACAAGATGGTGCATGCAAAATGCTTAGGCGGGTATATGAGACTGACATACAGGAAAAATTAACTACTGTGTGAGATTTATCTCTAAGTGTTGAAAGGAAAAAAGGGTAAAGAATTATCAAATCCACACCAAGAATAGATGGAATCATCCCTGGAATATTATAGAGAGAAATAAAAAAAAAAAAAAAGATCATGAGCGTAGTCATTAGATATGCTAGTTGTGACATTAATGAATTAATGATTAAAAATTGCAATGGATGGGCTGTTGCTTAAGATTTCTGAAGCCTGAGTGTACATTTTTTCATTTAGGCTTTTATTTAATATTTATATTTTTATAGAGTGGAACATGGATAATCCACCATTTGATCAATGGGTGTCTGAGCTCTTGCTCTAGTACAAGCATAATTCCAGACACTGGCTAGTCAGCCTTGGACAAGAAGGCTTCTTCTCTCTTAGAACTATGGTATGTAATTCCAAATTACAATCATAAAGGAAAACTGGCAAAGATTCCTATAAATTTAGAAAGAGTGAAGAGTACACCCAATCAGGAAGCTTTCAATGAAGAGACATGCCTTAAAGACGGGAATCTGCTAACGAAAACAGACGGAAGAGCCCAAGGCTTCCTGTGTGGAGGGCGGGCTTGGCGAGAGCTTTGGAGTTTGAACATTAAATTGTGGCAGGGGACTGAAAAATCCCCTATTAAAGAAAAGGAGTAAGGAAAGCTGGGGAGCAGCATGTCCGACATCAGCCGTTTTGACATGTTAGCTATTGTTTGTTGGGGGATGTGTGTGCCTTATAGGGTGTCTAAGACTATCTCAGGTCTTTACTGCTTCGATACCATTGGCCTTCCCAGTGGTAAGAAACAGACATGGTCTCTGGAGGTCACACTATAACTCCCTTCTCAAGGACCACAATAGAGTGAGAGCAGACTGTGTTCTTCAGCTACCGTAGGAAGGGCTACTGATTTTAACTGGACATAAAGAGCTCAGGTATTTCACCCAACTAAAAGGCTAAAAAGTAAGAATCTCTCACATTGACATTTAAATATATTGAAAGGACAACAGGAAGGCTATGAAAGGAGATAAGAAATTCGTGTTGAGCCAGGTAGTGAGACCAAGAAAAAGGAAGACAATTACAACTAGGCTACAACTTAGATTCATTTACTCTCTTTCTCATGTACTATTAGTTTTCTGTATTTGTCTAACTGTTGTAATATTGATCATTTCATTTCACTTTGAGAGGAGATAGTACAGGGTTAGAGGGGGAAACCCCTACCGTTTCTTCATAAGTGAAGTACATTCTCTGAGAGTCACTTCTGAGAGAAAATGAAAGATAAGAGACCTTGTAATCACACACACACACACACACACACACACACACACACACACACACACTTAACCTGGTGAGGGTGCCTTTCCTGGGAAAAGTGTCAGGCTGTGAGGCCTGAAAAGTGTGCTCAAAGATAGATAGAGGCTCCCTGGAAGCTCAGGAAGAGGAGAAAGTATTTCACCCTCTAAGCTTTTAAGAAGGCTGTAAAGCCAGGCACTTTCACAGTGGCCTGGAGAAGAGTACTCTCCATTCATTTGGCATATGGGACATGAGTGTGAGTGCGCATGTGTGATTGTGAGGAGCTTGTGCCTAATTCCTCCTAGTGCCCTTACACAGGGCAGGAAATTTACCTTCTGTCTCTCTAGGATTATCTTACAGTAGTCATGAACAGGAAACGTGGGGGCCTAGTGGTCTCTAAGGGTGTAATGTAGGTTGACAGGCTGTGGGATGTTAGGCAAACCATTTCCCTTCCCTGTGTTCCTGCTTTTGGTCACTGAGAATAAGGAAACAAGAGGCTATGAAATATTTAACTTTCAAAATCTATTGTGCTCAAGCTCTCTAAGTCATGAACACTCTGTTCCTAAAAAGAAAAACAAATAAACAAAACTTCCACGTGGACTTGACATTTCTTATGTATGTGACTATTATAGGGGAGATCAGAATCTACACACACATATATATGTATAATTTGTAGATAGAAAGACATAGCCAGAACTGAGCCAATTAGAATAAACATATACATGTAGCAAAAGCTTTTCCTCTGTGCATCTCATACACAGATATTTATACATATAATGTTTTCAATAACAAAACCAGCTGTGGTTGAAACAATTAAGTGTCTTGGGTATCTCACTGTCCTGAAGATAATCTTCCATTTCTATGTTATGACCAGGCTTTGATCATGGGGGAGCCCACAGCCATTCCATGCCTGTCTGTGGTTTTGCCACAAGTCTGATCTTGAGCCTGGATATCTGCGGGCGTCCAAATCTTGGTCTTTAATAAACCTTGTTTAAATCCATCTTGAGGCTCTGAGGCTAAACACACCCTGGGAGAAGGGAATGAGGCACAAGCTGCCAGGGTAAAAAGAAAACAACATCTGTGTGGCTTAGTGGGCAGAACCAGCTTCAAACTAATGTTTGCCTTCCTGCTCAGACAACTGATCTCTGGCTTAAAAACAACTGGGCTTGCCTCATCCATCTTGTCTTGCTTTGTTTTAACTCAACATACACTGATTAAGTGCTTCCTAAATGCCTGGTCTGGGCAATCAGCAGAGAACAGAGGGCGCACAAGGCTCTCGTCTGGACGTGCTAGTGGGAGAAGACGGACGATATGAAAACAAGTTTTATTGTAGGTGATGATAACTGATAAAGTAGAGGAGGGAGGAAGACTGATGGGCTTCAGTGTTTTTAGTGTCCTGGTCGAAGGAGGTAGTTTTGAAAGTAGAGATATGAGGCCTCCAGGGAGGAGACATCTCAGCCACCAAGGGGAATGCCAGGCCCATAGCTGAGGAAAGACAAGAGTGTGTCCAGGGTGACCAGAAGAGGAGCCCAGCTAGTTTGCTGTATGTTTCTACCTTTCCAGTTTTTTAGTCACAAATGTATCAAAACAAGACTTGTGCTCTAATCTACCAGGAAAACCCTCATTCTATGTCTAGGTAGATCAATCAGCTTGGAGAAAGGATTCTGGCTGAGATGGGAGCTCATTATCTAATTGACTGGGAGCTGATACACACACATTGAAGAGTCCAGGTTAGAGAATTGGTGAAAGGGATGTCTGAGAATTGCAGCTATCACCCACAGATCATTTCAGGACACTGTGAGTGAGGCCTTGGAGAATTCTCTTGGCCCAAGCACCCAAGAGAGTTGGCAATGACTTACATGCGACCCCAAGCTCGTGTTTAATTTTCTGCTAGATAAGGTGCCCTGCCTTCACTTGCTGGCATCCGTCGATGCATAGAGCGCAGAGCACTAACCTCACTCTTAGCCCATATCTATTGTTTATTGAACAAATGTGCTGTAGTTGGCATCTAGTGAAGCTCTGGGAACTTGAGGGAGCCTTTGGTTTTAGACTCGCTTAGGAAAGCATGACTTTGCTTCAAAATAACTTCTAACTCATACCAGGCTAGACTTAGCTGTCATGTGCCCATCACTCCCTGAGTGGTCAGGGAGAGGTGCTGTCCTGTAGGGGGCTTGTTGCCAAAATTGCCGCAGTCACAGTGCTCCAGTCTCATAGGAACAATGTTGCTTTATAATCACAGCCAGAAAACATCCATTGTGCACAAACTGCACAAACTGGGGGACACATCAGAGAGCATGCCTCGTTCCTGTGCTCTGTATTCTGGCATCTCACTAGGCAGGTAGGGGCTGCCACTCATGGAGGGATGGATCTCTGCATGCCACATCTGAGTGTTTGATTTGGAAGACCTGTGTGAAGGAAGGGATTCTCCAAAGTCACTCACAAGGGAAGGGTAACTCTGCTGTCTTTGCTCTATTCCCTCCTGCCACTGTTCTCGTCAGCGCTGCCATGTTAGTTCTTTTGTAATTGAGTGACTATTTTCCTTCCAGTTCTGTTACTACCTTATGCCACAGCACTAGTTTTGCTAGGAGAAGCAGTGTCTCTAGTTTTGTTTCTAGGAATACTACTCTGTGTGAGAGAACGGACTCCATTATTCTGTCTACTGAAACAAGCCTGCATGTGTTTGCTGTTGTGTATAATCATACTTCTTTTGTGACCTTGGGCATCTTTCCTAGCATCTCTGAACTTCCCATACATTGTATTCAAAACAGGGGAAATAATTGTAACCACAGTAGAGCTGTCATTGGCCTTAACATTGGAAAGAGGCCATTAAGATGGCTTCTCAAGCAAAGGCCCTTGATGCCAAATCTGACAATCTTGAGTTCCACCACTTGGATCCACACAGGGGAAGGAGAGAACAGATGTCTACAAGTTGTCCTTTGACCTCTATATGTGGTCTGAGGCTCATATGTCCCTGTACACACACACACACACAGACACACACACACATACACACAGACACACACACACACATACACACAAACACCATACTAAATAAATAAATGTAATACATTTTTAAAGTACCTTTATAAATGAGAATACAAAGTGAATATATACTCACTAAATGTGTACAAATGTGCAATTATATCTCAGAGTCATTTGTCTGTAGCAAATTGAGATTCAAAAGACAAGAGATGGAATCATTAGTTATGATAATAAATAGAACTGGTAAAAAGAAAATCACTAACCAGTTAGAGTCCTTTTTCATTAATTTTTATTTATTCAGTTTACATCCCAATATCAGCCCCCCTCTTCTCCCAGTTCCCCATTACACAGATCCTCCCCTGTTCCCTCTTCCCCTTCTCCTCTGAGAAGGGGGAACCCTTCCCTGGCTATCACTCCCTCCCCCCCCAAACCCCCAGCATATCAAGTCACTGTAGGATTAGGCATAACCTCTCACACTGAGGCCAGGCTAGACAAGGGGGCCCAGTTAGGGGAACAGGATTCATAGGCAGGGAACAGATTCAGGGCAGCCCCTGATCCAGTTGTTGGGGGACCTGCATGAAGACCAAGCTGCTCATCTGCTACAGTATGTGCAGGGGGCCGAGGTCCAGCCTGTGCTTGCTCTTTGGTTGGTGGTTCACTCTCTGGGAGCCCCCAAGGGTTAAGGCTAGTTGACTCTGCTGGTCTTCCTGTGGAGTGCCTGAGCTCTTTGGGTCCCTTATTCCTTCCCCCAACTCTTCCTCTTCATCAGCTCTATTTGATGTTTGTCTATGGGTCTCTGCATCTGTTTCTATTGGCTGCTCTGTGGAGTCTCTCAGAGGAAGGTTCTGCTAGGCTCCTGTCTAAAGCATCACAGAGAGTCGTTAATAGTGTCAGGGATTGGTGCTTGCCCATGGGGTGGCTCTCACGTTGAGCCAGTCGTTGGTGGGCCACTCCCTCCGTCTCTGCTCTCTCTTTGTCCTTGGACATCTTATAGGCAGATCATATTTTTCAACTTATACTCACCAGAATGGCTGAGATAAAAAACTCTAGAAACAGCACATGCTGATGAAGCTGTGGAGCAAGGGAACACTCCTACATTGCCTGTGCGAGTGCAAACTCGCACAACTACTCTGGAAATCAATTTGGCGTTTTCTCAGAAAATTGGGAATAGTTCTACCTCAAGACTCAGTTATATCACTCCTGGGCATATACCCAAAAGATGCTCAATCATCCCACAAGGACATTTGTTTAACTATGTTCATAGCAGCTTTATTTATAATAGCCAGAAACTGGAAACAACCCAGATGTACCTCAGTTGACGAATGGATGAAGAAAATGTGGTTCATTTACACAGTGGAATATTACTCAGTTATTAATGAGGACATCATGAATTTTGCATGCAAATGGATGGAACAGTTATAGTATCTTCACATCAGCAAACTTACAGTTTAACTCTGTGCAAGTTCAGAGCTCTGAGGTGGACCAAGGTCTTCAGGAACAGAGCTGAAGTGTATAAACCTGCGTGTTAAATGTCTTCAACTTTTCCCCTCCCAAGCACTTCTCATATCTGGCATCTTGGTTGTGCAGTTTTCCTTCTTCTAGCAATGTCATTGGGGGTGTTGACCTTTTAGGGCCTGCATAAGAAGTGCTGATCTACAAATCTGGCAGGATGCTGTCTGGATTATATATTGATCTCTCTCAATAACGAGCTTTTGCATGCCTGGGCCATTGCATGGGACCACTGGTTGGTATACAGGTTGCATTAGCAGTCATTGTATTCATCTATAGGTGAGCACACTGGGTGGACTGGGGAAAGATGGTGACTCACAGCAAGTTCAAACACTTCTTAGCTGATTTTCACAAACAGAGGTTACTTGACAATAACAAATATGAAATTGTAAAACCTTCAAAAATTCTTGGGGTAAATTTTATTTCAAAATATTGGCAGAGTATCAAGACACTGAGTAAAAAGATGTTTCTTATAATATTTGGGATGTGAAAATGGGGCTGAATACTAGACAGATCAGATAGTGTACAAGTTCTTCAACACTGCTGCCTTACATTACTTTAGACAACCACAATTTGACAGCCACAGTGACAAGAAGACTAAGTAACTCAGTCTAGCATTGTCATTTAAGAGAAGTGACATGAAATTTAAGTATATTAGGATGTCAAAACTTCTGCATTTGCTGGGCATTGTGTCATATTTTCATAGATAGTTGCCTATATGTAGAAATACAATGGCTGTGCTTAATATCTGTAGAACTATTTTCTTTGTATTATTTAAGCTCCTAGTACTAGCTTCATCTCTGACAAGGAGTTTTCTCTGCTGCACCAACACTGCCATTCATGTGACCACACGCAGATCTGAGATCTCAGCCTCAGTGAGCTTCTCTCCCCCTTGATTTTGGCTCCTCTCTAGTCAGTGCTGGATTTTTAGATACCGAGTTCAATACTCGAAGCTGCTCACTCTTCT
>CM052701.1:56488992-56526492 GCA_028551405.1 Uromys caudimaculatus
AAAACGGAAACCCAGGACCCTGACCCCTGGCATTGGAAGCAGGAAGATGGGACTAGACCAGGTACCTCTTTCATTTATTTGGATAAGTATTTTGAACCTCTGATTTCACCTCAACACTTGGATTACTAGGAACGGAAAAGCTCGTACAGGCAGTTTTTGTATGTGTACATATGTGTGCATGCATTTGTGTGTGTAGGTGCATGCATAGGGAAGCTATTGTTATTTTTCACAAACCGCCCACCTTGCTTTCAGAGGCAGGGTCTTTTACTTAAGACCTGGAGCTTGCTAACTAGTCCAAACTGGTTGGCCAGTAAGCCCAAGGGCATCATCAGTCTCTGCCTTCCCAGCTGGCTTTGGGATTACAAGTGTACTCCACCAAGGACTTCTTAGCATGGGTTCTGGATCGCAAACCCAGGTCCTTATGCATGCATATGAGGTCTTTACTGTCATCCTTGCTTCCAGCTTAAGACATTTCAACTGCAGTGCAATGTCAGAAGTACGAAACTCTTCCTGCTTTTTCGTGCTCTGCCAAAGATGTCATCATGTGTTTTCTAGTGTCAGAAATTCTTTGGACATTTTTCTTTAATTGCACAATACGAGAGTATTCTACATAAACATGCAAATGTGATAAATGATGACTCCTTTTGTTGAAGTTTGTAAAGGGACTGAAGAGGGGAATTTGGAAACTCAGAAATGACACCCCACTTTTTATGTTTCTGCGTGGGCCAGTGCTAGCTTTCAGTCAATGCCTGTGAGGACTGCTGTTCTCTCTCTCTTTCTCTCTCTTTTTTTTGTTTTTTTGGTTTTTTTTTTTTGGGGTTTTTTTTTTCTTCCCAGAATTCCTTTAGTGTTCTTAATCTCTAATCGCAAACTTTGTCATTTAGTGATCTTTTTTTCCCCACATAGTGACTTATGTTGCCCCCAGTGGATATGTCTGACATACTGGTTAATCCTATGTCCTTTCTAAAAGGACAATGGCTTAATGTACTAGTGGAATAATCCCATCTAAGAAAGCAAGACAAACATAAAGGAAGAGAGGAGCATTGGCCTTGAGTTGTGTGAACCAACTACATATGTTGGATTGGATCATTGTTTTTTGTTTGTTTTGTTTATTGAGTGTTTACTGTTAAAATACAACACTTGACAATGGTGATGTTCTAGAAGTTTGTATTTGATATTGAAGTTATAGTGGGGAATAAGAAAGATGCTGCTGCTCTTTGTTCAGAGCCTTGCAGCTAGATATGGAGCCAAGAGTTCACAAAATTGTTTTCTGGAGACCTCTTCATTCTATAGAAAACAGAACAAAACAAACCCCACAAAAGCACCAGAGATTAATGTCATTTTATTGCACCTGGTGATTCACAAAGCCAGGGTTATCTTCACTCATCTAACTCAGAGTCTGTTTACAGCATAAATCAAGCAAGCTAGAGTTACCACAATGTCTTGTTACTTAGAAGAGTCCCTCTCTGTCTTCCTCCAAGGCTCACAGGTATCCAGAGAGGCTAACATGGAGGTGAAACTTGCTCACAACTTTAAATGGGAGCGAGTTTGGATATGGGAAGGCAGGGTAGTTTCTTCCCTTCCCCCTTATATCCCTCAGTGCATTTCTGGGCCTGCCTGAGCAGAGGCATTTGGCTAACTCCTGGGTTTTTTATTACACGGATAATTAAAGTCTGAGTGAGAAGTCTGAGTGAAAGTCGTTAGCACTTGCTGGATAATTAGTTCATTATACCTTAGGTTATGAGTCAGCTGAAGGGAGCCTACACTGAAGCTTCATCTGGAATCAATAGAGGGACCCCCAACTGATGGACTTGATTATCATCTTCCTTAGTGTTAAACTCATGTTAGGACCATAGGAGGGTGTAGGTCTTGAATCATCCATACTAAAACTGTTGCTACTCTTTGTAGGACTTTTGAAAGTCTTGTGTGAATGCACGTGTGCACACAGATAACATACTATGGTGTATATGTGCCAAGGCAGAGGACAATCTTAGCTCTTGTTCCCCAAGAATGCCACACATCTGATTTTGAGATAAGGTCTCCCATTGGCCTGGTGCTTGCCCATTGGGCTGGGCTGGCTGGCCAGTGAGTCTCAGGAATCCATCTGTCTCCCTCTTCCCAGTATTGGGACTACAAGCAGGCATCTGGTACCTGGATTTTGAGATCTGTTCCTCGGTTAGAACTCAGGTTCATGCTTGCAACTACAAGCCACTCTGCTAATTAAGCCATTGTCTCTGATGGAAGCAATTTTCAAATTCCTTTCAATATTATCTTTGAAAGTGGCCCATCATATCCTTTGACTTTTCCTGAAAAATAGGGATTTTTAATAGCTAACTAGGAGCTTTTACTCTTGTCTCATTGGGAATTGGAAATGCATTCTGATATACAGAATCAAGGATTATTTCTACACACATAACAAATCAAGTGACCAAAAGGAGTACCTTTCCCTAGACTCCCCACACATTTGATCCTTGTTCTCCCCAGAGTGGGAACTAGCAATATAGTGAGCCTCCTGAGCTGCAGAGAATGTCTGTGCCCCAGACAAACCTGTTCAGGGAAGATGAGCCTCAGAACAGCCCAAGTGTTTCCTTGCATTGACACTTCATTTCCCATCAGCATGAGGGAAAAACTGTCAGAGAGCTAGTCACTCATTAAGTTAGTCATTCTGGGATACTTATTATTTCTAGGCACTGGTTCCTCTGAGCCAGGGACGGCAGATATGTGGTCCATCTTCTATATTCAAGCTACTTCCCAGGATTATCACGGGTTCCACCAGGGCACTCTTTCCAGCTTGTCATTTGTCTTTTGGTTTTCAATACAATCATCTAAGAAGGCAGATGCATTTCTTCCCTCTTGGGTATTTCTTGACATTACTTGCTGATTACCTCTCAAACAGGTGTGATCACTTCTCTGCATAGTCAAGCCATAAACCAACGGCATCTGTTGCCAGAAACTGGCCAGTCTGGCTGATTTAGAATATTCCAGTTAATAGTATCCAGGGGCAAAGTCTTGGGTTGGCTCTCACTTAGGCTATAGCTAGGAAAGCAAAAGTGGGGGCCTGGCCACTGGAAGTGTTCTGTTGATAACCTGGTGGGATAATAATATAAAGTCCGCCCTCCAGCTTCTGACAGGAATGGACCTAATTCAGCCTAGATGGTAAAAAGCCAAAGTACCATCAAGGCTGTGTGAGAAGGAAACTCTGTGGCCACATACCTTCCATTTGGGATGTTACAAGCATTAATATTTCTGGCAATGAAAAGACTATGGCTGCCCACTCACTATAGATGTTTTCTTAGGTCCACTAAATTTGCACACACATTCATACAGAAATTATTACTATCATTAGGTGCTATGGAACACATTCTGGGGGGTAAAAAATATAATAGATCACCTCCAATAGGAAATTTATCTATGTAATATGAGAGGGATTTCATCTAATAGATATCAATAATGCATAATCAAGGCCAAATACATCAGTCTGAGCCATAAGCCACATCATGCAAGTGTGTTGTGACACATATCTTCAATTGAACAATAAAATATGACTACTGCTAACTTTCAACATTTATGGCCACTTACCAAATTCCTGGTATGCTTCTAAATGCTTACATAACTCTGCTAGGTGGTGTTTAATCACCACAGCGAAGGCCTCCTGAGGAGGAGGAGAGGACACAGGTCAGCTAAGGACCAGAGGCAGGGAGAGTTAATGAGGTAGGCTGGTGGGCACTTGGTGTTGTGATTGTCAGGATGTCTGCCACAGATTTGCTTGCTTGTCACTCATTTAAATCTGAGTTATTGATGGAATGGACAGTGGGAGAGAGAAACATAATGCTGGAGAAAAAAGTTGTGATCAGATTGTGTAGAGTTTTGAATTTCAGTCTTAAGTTGTTTAAATGTGATGTTTCTAGAGTGCTGAATTCCTTCAAAGGCCAGCATCGTCATCCATAACACGTGGTGCTGTATACGTTTTATCCAGATCTGTCTTATTTTCAGTTCATTCTTTTTTTCTTTATTTCTTTGTTACTTTTTTATTTTTGAGACAAGGTTTCATGTAGCTCAGGCTGGCCTTACACTCCTTATATAGCTGAGGATGACCTTGAACTTTGGTTTCTCTCTGCCTCCACCTCCTATTTTCAATGTTTTCTCAAGAAGTGATAGAAAGGACTTGCCATTGAGCTCAATTCTATTACAGGATGCTTGCTAAAGTTTGTTGATGCTTCAAGCCCCAGAGTTGGGTACCAGTTGAAGATGAGCTCTTAGTCTTTGCTTGCTTGCTGTTTTGGTAGCTCTTTTGTATGAATGATAGTGGGAAAGACTTTAGGTAGTCAAACCAGAGGTCGGTGTGACCCCAGCCTTCTAGGCTATAGGTGACAGGACCGACTGCTGAAGGGTGTTGTGACATGGCAATGGACCCACAAAACATTGACCAGTGACCATACAAAACATTTTGCAGTAGGTGCAGAAACACAAAGCTGGATCGTCTGGGGAAGGGGTCCAGCAGTGTCGCAACAAATCTACATTGACTGAAAACATGGTAGGCCTTGAAGAATCCTGAAATTCTCACTACAATTTCTGTCCGCCTTTCCAAATATTCTTCCTCTGCATTTTCTGCTGCATTTTGACCCATTGTCCACTCACTGCTCTTGGAGTTATTTTCTGCTGAAGTTTACCCCCCAGTGTCCTCCTCTTCCCCTGTGCACCTCCTTTCCTGAGGCTCCCTTTCTTCTGCACTCAAAGGTTAGCTGGAATGTATTTCCCTCTGTTGCTTTTGAATTTCTATTGTATAATTTTACTAAGTTTTAGACTTTAAACTTTATTATGTGATGGATGGCTTTGGTTGTCAACTTGCCATAAGCTAGAATCACCTGGGATTGAGAGTATCAATGAGGGGTTTCCTACATTAGGTTTGGCTTCTGGGTCCCTGGGGGAAACTGCCTTTTGTATTGAAAATAGATTTTTTTTCACACAATGACCTCCAATTATGGTTTTTCCATCCCCTGACTCCCCCTAGTTCCTTCCTACCCCCCTTCGTATTCTGATCCATTCCATTTTTGTCTCTCATTAGAAAAAAAGCAGACATCTAAGGGAATATAATATAATAAGTGTGATATAATATAAAATGTAATATAAAACCAAGCCAATCAGAATGGGACAAAACAAACAGCAGAAAAGGGGCTAAAGAAAACGCACAAGAAACACATATAAAAGAAACATGTTTGCACCCACAGGAATTCTGGGGGATTGTCCTCATTAAGTTAATTGACGTGAGAAGAACACCATTTAGGCAGGGCGTTCTAAACTGGATGAGTGGAGAATCTGAGCTGAGCACAAGCAAGCAAGTGGGTGTACAGGCACTTGTTCTTTCTCTGCTTTGACTTTCCTGCATGAAGGTCTGTACATTGGAATTATGAGCTAAAGTAAGCCCTGTCTCACCTAAGTTGCATTTTTCCAGGGTATTTTGTCACAGCAACAGAAGTGATACTAGGACTTACTACTTTTCATATGGTGCCCCGGAATGTGCCTGCAAGCTGGGCATCTTTTCCGAGTCCGCCATTCTAGTTATTTGTCTAATACTCCCAACAGGACAATAACCGGCCAGTTAAAGAAGGCACTGTGTGGTGTCATGGGCACCCTCTTGCTCTAGACATTTTGATCTTTTGTATGACACTTCAGTTTTGATAGATTTTACATTCTGCTTGCAGAGAAATTCTTGAAATATAGCTGTTAAATTTTGTTACTTCCTTCCTCCTCAAATCGTTGTTGGCTATTCCTGACCCATCAGGGAAAGTTCATACCCCTTATCTTGGCATGCTGATTTAGCAGTGGACTCTAGGCTGTGCAAGTAGAATCCTTTTTATGCCCTCTTTAGGCTTTGCCATTCCTACCCATCTTCAGAGTGCTGTCCCTCTTCATGACATGAAAGTGTGTAGGGCTAAGCAGGCCACAGCGGGGGCACCACACTTAGAGCCATCGCAGCTCAAGACATGCTGGCTTGTGGCGTCAGTTCTTCCGTGAGCTTCCTATTCTGCCTTTGAATTGAGCGATGGCCTTGAACCTCCTCTCCCAGGTTTTGCTTTCTCACACACATGAAAGTGACATAGGTAAGCAAAGAAATAACTTGATAAGACACAGGATGCACTGGAAGACAAACATGCTAGCTGATGGCTGAGACGGTTCATGAACACAGAGCATTTGGAAAAGAATGCTAGCTGTTTAAGCAACGAGTCATTTTCACAAAAACACCTCCCGTTTGGTCAGGCTCCTCAAAGCCTTCGCTTGATGGGGGCAGACTTCCCCACTGTTTTTGTATACTCTACTCTGAAAAACAATTCTGCTAACTAAAAGAAAAAGTCTGCCATTGTCCGACTATGTCTAATCAATCTGGGTGGCCTTTAGCACTAATCCTGTGGCCTTGGCCTAGCCAGACGACCCCTTATCCTTGCTATTTCCTGGTAGGAGTTCATTTGCACTGTCCCATGCCTTCATCTTTGGCTAGGAATCTTAACTGGCTTCTATTAGAATTGGAGGTACATCTGGGGTCCACTGAAGATCCCATTAAATGGTCCTCATACCCAGGACCATGGCTTTCCATAAACGAAGGCCGCATCACCATCTTTAACAAGTGTGATGGCAAAGTTTTGTCCTTTATCACTGCACTGATCACACGGGAATGCAAAAGGAATTAGGTCAATCTTAGGCCCACACTTTGTTGCAGCGTGTCCTGGCAGACTAAGGATCTGAAAAAAATATTTGGCTTCATCAGAGGCTTAGGGTCAAGGGCAATAGGAAATAACAGGTTTATTTTCTTGCATACTGAAGTTAATGCTTCCTAAAGCTTTGCATGCTGAAGTGGCCAGCTTTTAACTCCTTATTGGTAATGATGTTTGAAGTCTCTTTAAAAAGCCTGACTGTATCACTTTATTTATTTATTTATTTATTTATTTATTTATTTATTTATTTATTTATTTATTTATTTATTTATTTATTTATAGAGTAAGCATCTTTCAGTTTGGCAGGGGTAAAGTTAAAATCTTTGGCCAGAAGATTGGCAGGTGATAACATGGTCATGGCCAAGTGTGTCTGAAAAGCCAGGGGGCTTTAGTTTTAACAGTACTTCATGTCCTGCTGGTCGGGAGGTGTTTTGGAGAAGATCCCAACTTACCAAAGCTCCTTCACAATACTCCTTGAAGTCCCCTGAAGATTGTCTAAACCTGAATCTTTTATGATAAAAAAGTGTAAGGACATGTTGGACACTTCAAATCT
The DNA here is from genome assembly GCA_028551405.1 of Uromys caudimaculatus. Taxonomy (NCBI): domain Eukaryota; kingdom Metazoa; phylum Chordata; class Mammalia; order Rodentia; family Muridae; genus Uromys; species Uromys caudimaculatus. Next base: position 56,496,256 of record CM052701.1, read on the forward strand.
GTTAGATCCAGCCTACACTCAACATCTGTGAGGGAGGTTGTCGGAACCTAGAACCCCAAATATTAGAGCAGGGGCTGCCATATTGCAGACCGGTTCCATCACTGACCCAGATCTAGCTTTTTGCCTACATCCGTTGCTTTACCCTTTTCAATGCCCTCTTGAAGTAAGGACTATTAACTCTAGCTATAAGAAGCTGGAGCTTAGAGTAGTTAAGTGTTCTTACTTAGATTTAAAACCAGAGGTGTTTTTCCAGAGGTATTGCACTTTTGCTATAGTTCTTTCTAGACCTTCACTTTTGCTAATGAGTAGATTTCTTAGATTCTGTACTTTTTCTTTGTTTTAGTTTGCTTCTCTGTTGCTGTGATAAACAGCATGATCAAAAGCAAACGAGAAGGAAAGGGTTTCTTTAGTTTGCAGATTGCAATCCATTATTGATGGAAAGCAAGGCAGGAACTCAAGGTAGAAACCTGGAGGCAAGAACTGGAGCAAAGACCACGGAGACGTGTTCTCCTTGCCTCGCTACCTTTCAGACACAGCTCAGTACCATTTCCTCGGGGGTGGCAGCACTGGCAGTGGGGTAGGCCCTCCCAAATCAATCACTAAGCAAGAAAATGCCTCCACAGACCTGCCCACAGGCCAGTCAGATGGAAGTAGTTCCTCAATCGAGATTTACTTCTCCCCACATATGCCTAGGCTTTACTGTCAAGTTAGCAAAAATTAGCCAGCATCGTCCTCATGAGAAAAGATATGGGATGTCAAGGTCATGGGATGGTCAATGCAGGATGACACATTGGAGAGGCCTGAGTTTCTACACTTCAGGGCTCTCTGCTCATGCTAGCGTGCTAGTGTTAGTTCTGTGGCGCAATCCCTGTTCCTGCCCTGCTCATGCTGGAGTGATATCTGCGGCAGAACAGTGCAACATTTGTGCTGCAGAGACCACAGAGGAAGCCACTGTGCTCTGTGTGACGGCATCAGATGATGTAGAGAAAAGGCAAGTCTCCAGTCCAAAGAATCATGATGGCAACTATCAGGAGGAAGAAGATTCAAAAAAAAATTTTAGTGTGGAAGTTATTGGTTTTGTCAGTGTAACCTTTGTCCTTTATCCCTATGTGTGCATTATACGCTACCACCATCATGCCCATCGACTTATTTTGTCTCCTTCCCACAATTTCTGTTTCCTTTCCTTGGACACCTCCCTCCTTTCCAATAGCCCCTGCCATGTTCTCAAGTCCCCTCCCTTGTTTCTTTCCATATATTTTTCATTTATGAAGTTTTGGAGTTTGCACACTTAGCTACCAACATTGAAATTATCAACCTACATAAATAAACAAAAGTCAACTCCTGCTCAGACTCACAGCTGACATTAAGCCTGTTCTCCCATTGTGTACATTTAGTTCTGTGTGACTCTGGCGTGGCAGTTAATACCTCTTTCCATGTGGTATATCTGGAAATTATTTGCAATCTAGCAATAATAGCCACAGCAATCAGAGCGATAATAGCTCCTCTGACCTCATTTACTCACCTCGGAGTTTGTCATTAGCCCCTCCATCCCAGACAGGAACTCTAAATACAGCCCTGGGTTTCTGTTCTTAAGCTGGGCAACATTCTCCCTACTTAATTTGTACCCAATGGCATTGCACATTATGATAAAAGAAAAAAATGATAATATGTCTTCTCAGTTGTAGTTGAAGGTATGTAAGTATTAGGAGCTTGATACATATATAATCTACTTGCACGATGCCAATGAAGATTTGTGTGTATGTGTGCGTGTACGTGTGTGCGTGTGTGTGTGTGTGTGTGTGTGTGTGTGTGTGTGTGTGTGTGTATACAGAGGCATGTATGGTGCATATGTGGATGTTGCCTCCCAAGTGCAGCCTATATTGTTTGTTTAAATAAATTGAAATTTACTTTCTTGTTTTATGTGTATAAGAATTTGCCTGAGTTTAAGTCTATGCACCATGTGCCTGCCTGAGGCCTGAGGAGGCCAGCAGAGGGCGTTGGATTCTGTACAATTAGAGTTACAGTTTCCACCATGTGGATGCTGGAAATCAAACCCAGTTCCTCTGGGAGAGCAGCCAGTGCTCCCACATTGTATTTTAAAAATGACTTTAGTAATTCTTTGAGAATTTCATGCAGCATTGTATTTTGAACATGTTTACCCTTTTCAGCTCCTTTTAGCACCATTTCTACACTTCAGTCCCTTCACGCTCCACTCTGAGATTACTTCTATTCGTTCTTTCTTAATCAAGTTCAGTCTGTGTCATACAGCAATTCTTGGTATTTGGGTCTGTCCTGGTGTGTATGGTGTGTAGTTACACCCCTCCCCCCTTTAAAAAAGATGTCTTTCTCTCTCCCAGCAGCTATCAACCAATAGCTCCTTGGCTATTGATGGGATTCTGTGTACATCTTTCTCCCATCATGCTGATGTTTTGTCTGGTTGGCGCTTGCACAGGTCTTGTGCATGCTGTCACTGTCACTGTGAGGTCTTACATACATCTGCCTTGCTGTGCTTGGAAAACACTAGTTCCTTGAGCTTTCCCAAAGCCGCTAGTTTGCAAACATTGCATCTCATCTTCAGCAACTGAAGCTATTTTAATGAAAAGAGTATGCATGAAGATTGGGGGAAGGCTTGAGTCTTCTCTGCCGAGCTCTATTGCTTCATCTGCATACAGAGATTGGAGTTTATGAACATCTGATACTGGATAAAGATCAAAAGCTCCATTTCTTGAAGCCAAACCAAGTTGAGCTTGGTATGATTAAGCAATTGCCCAAAATCTCATAATAAACAGTGGCATAATTTGACCACAACTAGAAAGAATTTGGAAGTAAGCACAGTTGGTTTTTGACTTCACTATATCAGTAGAGAACATTTTCAGATCTCAATTAAGCAATAGATTATAATCTAATAAAATGCTAAGTTGTAGTTCTTTCTATAAAAAGATTATGTTTCTTTCAGGGGCTTCGTTAAGATAAACAAACAAACAAACAAACAAACAAAAACTACCCACAAATGTTAGTCCTCAATGGTGGAAATGGAATGACATGTGATGCCACCAGTATCAAGACAGCAGCCAATGCTTATACTATGGAGTGACAATATACTTCACCTAGGAATAAAATAGATGTTTTCTTGTCTAAACTACTAATAGCCACTGGGATGATGACATTAGTTCTCATCCCTGAACCCTGCTTTCTCCCTCTTTCTTTATGCACACAACAGCTACGGAGTAACCTTCAAAGAACTCATGGCTGTTGAGGCTCAGCAAAGCAACTTAGGTAGACTTGGACAAAGAGACTTCCTGCTGTATGACCCTGTAGGAGGGAATGATGTACAGACAGAAAATGTAAGTTGTTTGATTCCAAATGTGACTCATACATTACGTGGAAGACAAACCCAGAGATAAAGCATTTGGTTAGAACTTGCTCTGGCATATTTCAAACCACAGTTGAATAAATCATCCCATGGAGAAACAAAGCAACTTCTCCAGTTCTCAGACGTGTGTGTGTGTGTGTGTGTGTGTGTGTGTGTGTGTGTGTGTGTGTGTGTGTGTGTGTGTGTGTAGGAAGTGTAGAGGAGAAATAGCAGGGTTGGAGAGTGGTGCCAGGGAGAGAGAGAAGAAACTCCAGCTATTATTCAGTGCCTATTTGATCCTAACACTGAACTACTGCAATGCCATTTTGAGGGGTCTGGCATCTAATGTAGTCATCACGAGGTGAGACTTTGGAAATGAGCAAGGGGTTCTGGCCACACCTGTAGAGCACTGGGGATCCAGGAATGGCTTCTGTGATGGGAGGACTAAGGAGTCTGAGTTCCCCAGTGGTGTGAGGGCTGGAACAGAAAAAGGCTTAACACGGGAGCTGGGTGTCACTGACTGTCTGGCTTGCATGTGCAGGGCGTGAAGGCATGTTCAGGCTTTGTCTTCTTTCCTGTAGTATTTAAACAGTTTTCTGTATGGATTCTCTTTTGGGGAACTGTTACCAATAACCAATCTGCTGCTGCTTTCTTCTTCTTCCCCTTCCCCTTCTCCTCTTCCTCCTCTTCTAATTCTCCTTCTCCTTCTTTCTAAGTTGAATATAACCATTCTATTTCAAGATCATAATCTTTGCTCCTCTTTCATAAAATCTGACCCTTTCTCTAAAAAGAGAAGGGCAGAGTACAAACCTCAGCTCTCTAGCACTGTCATGTGTTACATTTAATCATGGCATCTCTCCTTCCCAGCTAAGTTGGGCAATTTCAGGGCATGTAGATAACAAGCAAGTGTGTGAAAACACATTTGTTGTTATTATATATGCTTATTTATTTTGTGTGTTTTATCGAAGATAATCTTTTCTTATAATATATTGTGATCACACTTATCTCCTCCCAGAACCCCCCCATTTTCCCACCCACCCAGTTCCATTCCATTTTTATTTTTCTCTTAAAAAAATAAAATTAAATCAAGCAAGCAAACAAACAAACCAGAATTTAAAAACAATCAAAGACAAAGCATGAAACACACACACACACACACACACACACACACACACACACACACACACACACTAAAAACACAAAATTGGAAAACAATATATAAGCAAAAGACTGGTAAGGTGAAAAATGCCCAAACAAAGCAATATGAGAAAGAAAAAAAAAACTTCGAAACTACCATTGAGTTTGTTTTATGTTGGTCATCTCCTGCAGGGCATGGAGCCTCCTTTATGCATGGTTAATGTACCCTGTGAGACTCCATTGGAGACATATGCGTTTTCCTTTGTAAACAGTTATCAGTTGAAGATAGCTTCTTGGTGAGGAGTGGGAGCTTTTATCCACATCCCAACATCAGATCTGGAAGCCCATCTGTCTTAGACATGTGCAGGCCCTGTGCATGCTGTCACAGCACACTTACAGTGAGTGCATACGTGCATCAGTGCTGCTGTGTCTGGAAGACACTGTTTCCTTGGGATCATCCGTCCCCACTGGCTCTTACACTCTTTCTGTCTCCTCTTCCACATCTCTCTTAGATAAACTCTTTGTTTTGTCTTTCAGCTTGACTTTAATTTGAAAGAGTAGAGGTCAATTCTCACTAGCATGCTTTCTTAACCAAGAAATGAAATGCACTTTGGCAAATATATGCTCCCATGTGAACACCGAGCTGTGATATTTGAAATTACAGCCATATTCACTAGAAAGAGTGAAAATGAAGTCAGCACAGCTGCTTGACATAGTTGCAGCAAAGCTGAGCTGAATGCAGTGATCACTGTCATTCATTTCTCACTTTTAGGTTTTGGTCTCTTCACATTACATTCTTGGGGACTTTCTGCATTATGATTCATTTTATGTCTTTTCCTGAGAAAATTATGTCTGAGTTTTTTCAGAAAAGTTTTAAACTTACTATCCCTTCTGCTTTTAGGAAATAACTTTATCTGTCCATATTTGGGAGTCTTCCTTATGCCCTGAAGATTATTATAAGCACAGTTAAGCACTAAGGAATTTGTAAATGAGGCTATGACTCTAGGAATCGTCTTGGGGTATCCACTGCTAAGCAAACTCAAACAGTATAATTGGTACAGGGTAGACAGTTGACAAACTCTGACTGTCTGATTGGCCTTAGTAGTAAAAGATTCAAGACCTCTTTTTACAACACACTTAGAGCTCTTTGAATGTAGCATAAAGCTAGAGATCATACAGGGTACACACCTGGAGAAATAGAACTCAGTAAGTAAGATAAATTGACTAAAATAGTCTTTTCCTACTTTATAGCATAGATTATTGTCTTAGGATTTTATTGCAGTGAAGAGACACCATGACCAAGGCAATTCTTATAAAGGCAAACATTTATTTGATTCTGGCTTGCAGTTTCAGAGGCTTGCTCCATTATCATCATGGCAGAAAGCACAACAGCATAAAGGCAGAAATGGGGCTGGAGAAAGACCTGAAAGTTCTATACCTTGATCTTCAGGCAGCAGAAGCGGATTGCATTCCACACTGGGCCAAATTTGAGGTATATATGACTCTAAAACCTGCCTCCACAGTGAAACATTTCTTCCAACAAGGCCACACCTCCTAATAGTGCCACTTTCTATACGACAAGTACTCAAACAGATGAATCTATGGGGCCAAACCTATTCAAATCACCACATTCCACTCCCTGCCCCTCATAGGCTTGTAGCCATATGAAATGCATAAGAGAGGTTATACAACCCCTTCTTCTATTCTTGACTCTAAATCTAGAGCCACGTGGAAAAAGCTGCCAAATTTTGCTGCTTGTTGGGGCTGGAACATGGCCCCTTGGTTCAATTACATCTTCATCGCCTTTCTATTTCCCATAGTTTCCTTCATTGCCTACACTTGGCTGTCCTGAAACTTGCTCTGTAGACCAAGTTAGTCTAGAACTCAGAGACCTGCATGCCTCTGTTTCCTAAGTATTGAGATTAAGGGTGTGTACTACCATGCCTGGACCTATGCTTTTCTTTCAAGATCTGTATTAAAGGTGTGTGTCAATCCAGATCAAAAGTGTGTGTCATCCCACCTCACATTCCCCCTTAAGATCTGGATCAAAAGCTGAGTCTTCCAGCCACAAGATCTGAATCAAAGGCTTGTTGTCTTTCTGCCTCAAGATTCAGATCACATTTCTGGATTGTAGTTCATTCTTGTCAAGTTGACAATCAAGAATAGCCATCAAAATGATGTAGTGATATAGTAAAAGGAGTAAGGTATTGGTATTTGCTATTCATTAAAAGACTGGTTCAGATATTTTCTGTTTGTCTGGAGTGCTTTCAAACTTCAAATACTGTCAGCCAAAAGCAGGCTGTCATATAATAAATGTATTTGCTTTGGCAGAGACATTCTTTAGATTCCTTGGAGTTAAAGGACTGATAATAAAATATAATCTGTTCTATCTGTACTTTCTAATAACTAAATTTGTAATCCCAGATATAATGAAAATCAAACACATGTCCAGGGACAAAATGATATAATCTGTACTTCTAGGATAATCATTAGTCTGTCTTTGTTCTGGGAAGCCTGTATAAATAAAGAAATGACCTGATAGGTTGTCAGTCAAAGCTTAGGTCCAGACATGATAGTACACACCTTTAATCTCAGTACTTAGGAGACAGAGGCATACAGGTCTCTGAGCTCTAGGTCAACCTGGTGTGCAGGGCAACCTAACCACTACACCTGACTTCCTCCTCTCTCAATGACTCCTTGTCTCCTCTTGGGTCACCCTGTCAATGGTCAAGAAAGCCCTCATCCCATCCCTGGCACAGATGTAAGGCTTTTAAGAAAGCTTGCTAAGTTTTAAGATTTCAATAGAGCATTTATCAAAGGGCCAATTTTGTGCAAGGTGAGCAACTGACTGTTCCTTGTGGCCTCAGTGTGCTGAGAAGATGGACTCTTTGCTTATACCCTAGACTGGGGCCAGTGCAATGGAGTAATCCCATAGACGAGATGCAGTGATATGAGCTGGCAGTGGGTACATGAGTAACATGGCCATGAGGAGTCATTCTGTGTCCATGGGTGATAATTTGATTATCCAGATTCTTAGAGTTATATAAAGTATATCCTTTCATGGAAAGGGAAGCAGGTCCACCCATCCATTCAGTCAACCAATACTGAATAAACATTTGAAACATTCCATTGCATGTATTCATTGCAGGTGGTTCTGAGTTATATAAGGACAATTTCTTACAAGTATTTCAGCAAGAATACGTTGACTGAAATTATCTAAGGTGATAAGCTAGAGGTGGAGGAACTGATTATGATAAGGCAAAGCTGAGCTATGTGATAAAGTTCTGACACATAGATATGAGTTGCTGTGATGGCTAAACTTGGTTACCAACTTGACATACCTGGCAAGAGGAAACCTGAATTGAGGAGTTGCCTCCATCAGGTAGGCCTGTGTTGGTGTATGTGGAGGTGTTTTTTTGAATGCTAATTGATGTAGGAGAGTATATTATGGGCAGCACCATGTCTATAAAGGCCATTCTGGGTTTTAAGAAAGATAATTGGGAGAGGCAGGGACAGCAAGCCCGTAATCAGTGTTCCTCCATGGTCTCTGCTTCAGTCCCTGCCTCCAGGTTTCTGCCTTGAGTTCTTGCCCTTCCTCCCCTAGTTGATGGACTACCCGAAAGCCAAACAGATCCTTCCCTTCCCAAGTTGCTTTTGGTTAAGATTTTAGCACAGCGTGAGAAAGCATACCAAGACAGTTAGGTAAACAAAAGGCAAGGCTGACAAGGGTGGTTGGCTGTAGCCATGAGTTTCAATTCTTCTAATTACACAGGGAAACCATAGAAGGCTTGGGAGAGGAACTCAACAGATAACATCTGTATTTCAAGAAGATGATATGGTTGCTGGTGGAGTGTCCAGAAAGGGAGTAAAGGAGAATGTGGGGATGACTGAAGTGAGGCTATGGTGACAGTCATGGCTGGAGGCAACATGGCAGCTTCAATGTGCTTTGACATTTATATGTCCACTTGTTGGAGTTGTCAGGAAAGACTATGTGATGCTAGCAAAGCTGCATATTTTGTGGACAATTTATCTGTATTAAGACAACGGCATTAAAGGTTTGGCACTTAGTTCTCTGTGCCAACTGGGTATTGTTAACTTTGGCATGGATATTGATGGTGTATGTAATGCCATGGGTTTCCTTAGGGCTTAGCAGTTTGTAAAGTTAAAGTCATCAGATTCTATGAGTTTTAGGCTTATACAGCAGGCAATGAAGGTTTGGCTATTCATCAACTTTCTGATTGCTCATGTTCTTGTATTCATTATTCATTTGCTTTCTTCACTTAGCATGCCATGCTGTCAGAAATGCAATGCCTGTTAAGCAATGCCAGGGTGACTCAGCAAACTAGGATTCCTCACACTAAGGACATACTTCTCCCTGGCAGGTACATGTCCATGTGAGCAGCCCATTCACTCTCTCTCTGTGCTGGCTGTCACTGCTAATGAGATGAGTTAAGCAGCAAAGCTCATACTCACATGACATACAGCTCTTCAAACAGATGGCCAGGATGTCACAGGAAACTCTGAATATCATAGGCACTCTGCTTGTGGTCATGTGGTTGCTTATGGTAGTGTATCAGTCTTTCTTGCCCTATTGTAGTCTATCAGAAATACCAAACAGTAGAAAGGCCAAAAAGACATTTCTCAGTCAGATCACATGAATCTCTAGAACCTTGGACATATTATTAAAGAATCCAATTTACTCACCCAAGAGGAGAGGAGAATTGTATTATCAGAATTAGTGTAATTTCAAAATTCTCATGGACACTAAATGTAGTGGTGCCTACTCCAGAAATCATGCAACTATTAGTTTCCTTCCCCATTTTAACCATGTAACAACTAACATGCCCAATGTCACCCTGGCCCCAGAGCCTTCTGTGGTAATGAACCTCACCCATATCCTCATGTTTGGTAACTGGTTTGGGGTAATGTGGGAATTTCACTTATCTGTGCTATTCATTCATTTGAGGACTCGAGTACCTGAGTTTTTAGTAGGAGGAAGAGGTAGGGGATCCTGTACTCTAAGCTTTGAGAGTCTCTGACTGTAACTCTCATCACTGTCATACCCCCAGCCCAGCATTGATCTCTAACAGATGCATGAGTAAATACAGAAGAGCTTTCAAACAGTTAATGAGTGAGCTCTTTGTATATAAATATATTGGTGCCTCCTTTGAATCTTGTAAACCCATGAATGTATGAATTATCAATTCCATTATGCCGAAATAGGCTTTTTTTTCCTGATTTCAAATGGTGCTTGGGATTCCATTACATGTATGGTGTCTCCTCTATGTTGACTTGGAGGACCAAGGGTTTGTTATAGGTTTATTAACTGTAAAGCACCATGACAATAATTTTCATCTTGTATCTGAGAATTTCTCAGTTCTACTGTATCAACCTTTAGTGGTGATCAAGGTTCAAGGCTTACCTGGATTACATAAAGATGCCCTGTCTTAAGGATCTATCTATCTATCTATCTATCTATCTATCTATCTATCTATCTATCTATCATCTATCTTTCTATTTATCTATTCTAATGCACAGCATAGGTCAAGATCAAATTATTATATCAAAATGCAGGTTGATTTTAAATAGTATTTAGACATCATTTGTCTTGATTTTATATTTACTTAGTCTGAGAAATGTGTATAGAAGAGGTATATATTTCTTGGTATATGTGTGGAGTTCAAAGAAAACCTTGAGGGAGTCTATCCTTCTATCATATGGGCTCTGGGGATTGAACTCAGGTTGTCAGGTTGGCAGCATGTGCCTTTACTTATATGCCTTTACTCACTGAGTCACCTTTCTACCTCTTCATTTGTCTTGTCCAAGAATTTGGATCCCTCAAGCTTGCCTTCAGCTTCACCTTTTCACCTTTCTGTAGGTTGATAGTTTTCAAATCCTACTTTAGTAAGTGTACTTAAATGCTTCAACCTCCCTTCAAGCCCAGCACCTACCAGAAGTAGTGGAAAGGAAAGGATAATAGGGCAAAGGAGGACACGGACCTCTTTAGAAATAGTTCTTTAGGGGCGTATCCAATCTGCATTGTCAGGATAGCAGTAGTTCAGTTCACATAGCTCGGTCCACTCACAAACACCATTCACAAGTCAGCAATGGCAATTGAATCCAGAAGAGACTGCGAGGCTCTGCCAATTGGTCTGAGTCTGGGGAAGTGGCCATAGCCACTAGAACACCACCAGAAGTTCTTTGGTGTGTTTTTCTCTATGAAGTTACAAAAAATGGTGACCATTAAAGAGTGGCAAGGTAAACCAATACCACACAGTGTCGTCCACTGTCTGTTGGGTTATATTTATACCCTTTCCAGACATCATGTATTCTCTCAAGTGCCCACTCCAGCAAAACATCACATCCCCCTTTTTTCAGGCTGCTTCCAGAAAAAAATGCCACGTGCTTATTCTCAGAAAAATATCCTCCAACATGTCTGCTTCAGCAAAAATATCTTCTCATAAGACAGTTTTCAGAAAAACGTCACATGACACAACTGAGTTTCCAAAGAAACTAGAAATTTCCATTCCACCTTTCACACCTGTAGTGGTCATTTTCAGGCCACCTGTTCTTATCTCTTTTGTCATCTTTCTGTTTCTCAGTTCTCAGCCACATGAGACCAGCTGCTACTCCATGAGCATCTCCTTCACTTCTCTGCCTTTGGAATTTTGCTCAGTGATTTCTTGAGCAAATATTCTTATATGGTTTCCAGGGCCCACTCTTCTTGCAGCACTGAAGAAGATGTAGAGTCCTCAAACTAGAAATGATCTTATGGCCATTTTATTTCTCTTCTGGTTGTAGGGGACAATCTTGAGACCTAAAGAAACTCCATGGTTTTCCTGAAGTTACATAGCTAGCTAAAAACATAATCAAAAGTTGAGATGCCAACTCCCAGACCAATGTGCTTTATATTATGTATCTTTCTTAAAATACCAGTTAGGCCTTTATAATGTGCTAGACACTGGTATATAGTTGTACTATAAATATTCAGGACAAGCTCATATGTCTACCATGCCATATCCATAACACTTGCTTATACCACTTATATTTTTAAAATATCCTGTTTAATATTATTAAATAATACTCAATTTTCATGTATTTTCAGGAATTATATTTTCTATTCTAGTCATTCTATTATCTCCAACACACATGTCTCCTTTATCCCATCGGCCTGGCTTGACTTCCAGACAGAGAGTGTCTTCCTACCAGAGAGCCTAGCCATCTTATTGAGGCTACCATTGCCAGCAGTGCTGGCACCTCTTCCCACTTGTTTATCTGAGTGCTCATGTTGAGTTGCCTCATGATGCCTTGTGTTACCAGGAAGAGTCTCTAGAGATTTTAACTCCAGGTCCTGAACTCATTTACCTGTAGTCTGTACTCAGAAATTTACCTTGGGAAAACACTGCAATATATGACTCATTATTGATTTGTTAAGAGTTACAAAAGTGTACCCATCCTTAAATTTCCCTCTTATGGAGTCCTGCAACTAACCTCATTCTCAGTTACCTCAAAGCACACCAGAGAATTCCCGGTTAACACATGGATGAAATGTGTAGCGGGAACATGTAGGACACTGTAATATCTCTCTTTATCTATTTGCTGTAGGAGCACAGAGGTGAGGGTTAGAAACACTGATCACTAGAGAGCTCTTTCTAAAGGTAAGAGTGAATCACATGTCTCTGTTTCACAAGCAAGCATCCGAAGGACTGCATTAAGCAACACAAGCAAAGCCTATGGCCCTTTCAACATTTCCTCTTCCAGTGCACTTGTATGGCCCAGTCATCCTCAGCACATCAGTCATACCAGATTAGAAAAAGAACAGCAGTGATGGAGTTCTATGTGCCGCAAGATCAGATATTGACCAATATCCGAAAAGATCAGCAAATTCGGTGCCACTTGATTCTAACACTAGAGCCTGTTGTGTTGTTGAAAATAAAGGTTTTTTAAATTTATTATTAAGACCACTAGAAGGTAAGAGGAAATGCCCATGACTTGACAAACTTTTAAGAGCTGTGCTTTCTTCTAGTGAATCAAAAATAAATACTGATCTGGTTGGCCCTTTTTCTTCTGTAAAGATCCATGTTTATAATAATGTTTTCTGCCATAGGCACTAATTAAACTTGGTCTTTGTTCACACTTGACTTTCTGACTTTTCCACCATTTCCCTAACCCCATCCACATCTTATGATATGTCGGATAGGGCTCTATCTGCTGAGCAGTGTGCCAATGTGTTTCTCCTAGTACAGGAGACAAAGATTCTACATCTCAAAAGACTTAATACAATTGACAACGGTTTTCCTGATGAAGTACAAAAGGAGAAAGAATGAATGAAATCAAAAGAGAATTATAATAACAGATTCTGTATTTATTGAAGAGATTTTAGTTTGTAGGACTGTAGGCTATTGAGTTGGGAATATTAGATAAAATACATACATTTTTAGAAAACAGTACTTAAGACTGACTCAGGAAAAAGCATTGAATGATCCCATAGCTATTGAAGGAATCAGAGCAATTACTAGGAGTAGAGTCTTTCCATAAAAACGAAACAAAAACAAAAAACCAAAGCCTTAGGGGCTAAAGAGCCCCTCAGAGTTAAAATGCTTGCCACGCAAGAGGGCCTGAGTTCATGTCACCAGAGCCCATGAAAATAATGGATGGTTATAGTGACTCACCTATGATTTCAGTCTTGGATGTTGTGGACAGATCTCCAAAGCAAGCTGGTTCTGAGAGTTGCCATTTTTGTAAGCTCTATGTTTGGTTATAAGACCCTGCCTCAAAGAATATGGTGGCAGAGCAGTGGAGAAAGATTCCCAATATCCTCGACTCTGCCCCACACATATGCAATCAAGCATATGTGCAGATTACCTATACACATGCACGCACCCATACATATCTGTATGCATTTGAGCATGCATGCATTTGAACAGGTACCATGTACACATAAACAAGCCAAGAAGACAAGACAAAAAGAGAGAAAACCTTATCCCCAACAATTTTAGAAGTGAATTCCACCACACATCCAAAGGACAGGTGTTGGGGATTGGTTCTAATCATCAAGTGATAAAACACAGGGAATATTTTTATTTTATTTCATGAATTAAATACTAGCTTGATTCCCAGAACATCCAGTCACAGATGAAAAATGAACTATTATGCAGCATTTCTACTTAGTGGGGAAGATATAAAAATGTTGTATTAAAAAATTAGTGACTAGAACCCAGCAATACTCTAACAATAAATCATGAGTTATTATTATCCAAGCTGAATGCTTTCTGAAACTTTTAAATATATGAATGCCATTCACAGTATTGAAGATGCAAGTAAACAAAAATATAAATATCTTGATAAATGCATAGGAGACACATGAATAAAACCCCCATATCACTCACAATAAGCAATTATAGTTGAGAATGCAATGTCTTAAACTCAAAATAACCTAGAGTAAACATAGGACGGAAGGGCAAAATACTTACAATATCATTCTTGTTAAAATCTAGAACAAGAATAAAAAACTTCTGCTATCAATGCTCTCATTCAAAAAGTCAAACAACAAAACCAAGAGAAGTTGTAAGAATTTTAAGATGCAGGGAACATTTGTAATTTGCCATGACATAAAATTTGTACAAAATTAAACTCATGGTCGTTTCTTAGGCAACTTAAGGTCCTGAGACTCAGTGGTATCTCTACCAGTTATCAAGTATCATCGGCCCTGCTGAGAACAGGGCAAACTTTTACAGTTAATTTCTCTAATCCTCCCAGGACATTCAAAGCATCATTCAAGATAGCGTTACAGAAGAGAAACCCAGGGTTCCGAAGGGATAGCTGCTGCCATGCAGCTACAACTGGGATGTTACCAAGGGTCGTTTGGACTCTGAGCTCAGGAACTCTGCGAGGCAACTTTCCTAAAATATCCACCTTATGTTCTGTTGCTCTCTTAATTGCTAAGCAAACAGAGTGTTTCACTTGGAGGTTAGGTCAGAAATTTTCGTTATAAAAGGAGTAATACTTCTTCAAACCTACAAGTTGGAGCCTTTAGAACAGTTGACAGTATTCTCAGAGCTTCTGATCTCTTGTTTTCCTCCTGAATCCAAAAGAGACTTTTCAAGAAATTTGTGCTATTCAGACACACAGAGAACTAGAGACACTAATAGGAATTTATTATCTTGGAGTTCTGGAGAACGGTCAGGACCAACGCGTCACCATTTTGGTTCCTCTGAGGTCTATGTCCTAGGTTTGCTGACAACTAGCTTCTTGTCATGCCCTCATACAGTCATCCTTCTGTCTGTGTGCATCTTTTTAAGAGGATGCCAGGCATACTGGATTAGGACCGTATATGGGTTCGTTTTTGGTTACCTTTACACAAACTAGAGTTATCCAGAAAGAGTGAACTTGAATTGAGAAATCCCCTCCATCAGGTTGGTGTGGGAGACATTTTCTTGTTTCTTGGTTGTTGAGGGACTGTGGATGGCCCTGTCCACTGTGAGTGGTGTTACCACCAGACACGTGGTTCTGGGAAGTATATGAAAGACAGCTGAATGTGAGCCAGAGGGCAAGCAGCGATTCCACGACTCCAGGCTCCTTTCTGCTTCAGTTCTTGCCCTCACTTACCTCAACGCCTGCCTGAGATCTGACATTTAAACCAAGCAGTCTCTTTCTTTCCCAAAGTTGGATCCATTTTCTCTCAGAGCTGAAACCTATCTACAACAGACCTATTTTAAAGACCCTGCTTTAAGTTATTTGTCTCTGTAAAGGATCCATCTACAAATACAGACACATTCTCAGGGTCTAGGGCTTGAAATGTAAAAAGAGGAAACTTGGGAGACATCATTGATCTTTCCCATGACCCCAGGGATGCGTTGTCTTCTGAAAGAAGCCTGGGAGAGGCAGTGAGGGCGGGGAGAGGAGGAAGACTGAGATTGTTCTCTGACTTTGTCTTGCAGGCTTCTTTCCCATGTTCTATTCTGTATGGCCCCTATAACCACACATCTTTCCAGCTACAGAGAGCTGGACGCAGAGATGGACACTTTTTACATATGTGTAGTGAGTTTTTAAGGCTAGTGATTTCAGGACAGAGAACAGCAGCGGGAGCCCTACCATACCACTGACAGTCGGGGGGGGGGGGTACCCACTGAGTGTCACTAGCAGTTAACAGGAGTGTGGTCACCACAGTGTTGTCAGGGTTAGGAAATTCACCGGACTCATGGGTGAGGGGGCAAGTGCCAGGTCAGCTTGCCAATGGGAAGTGTAAGCAAGCAGGATACCCATCCCCACTTTCCCTTCATCTTTCAAGACATTGCCAAGGCTCCCTGAGTGGGAGCTTCAGAACTCCCCCTCTTCTGGCCAGGCATTTGCCAATTCATCCACTCTTGTGGGACAACAGGAAGTTAGAAGCACTCTCAAATCTCCAGATAAATTTAGAAAACAATGAAACGTTGACATTTCAAGAGAGAAGCTGAACAGTCATGTTTTGGCATGGCAGGGGCCATACAGAATAGAACATGGGAAAGAAGCCTGCAGGACAAAGCCAGAGGACAATCTCAGTCTTCCTCCTCTCCCTGCCCTCACTGCCTCTCCCAGGCTTCTTTCAGAAGACAAACACACCTTCCTCTTTAGAAAACAAAAACAGAGGCAGCTTTGAATCCATTCTCAGGGAAATGTCCCCAATTTGTTCATCAATTCTTTAATCCATTGCTTTCCAATTAACTTTTCCTGAGTCCACACACAATACCTGCCACTTCTGAGGCTTGAACAAATGTGTAGAAGGTTTAGCAGTTATGAATCCTTATCCACTGTGAACACCTGCATAAATTGCCCTGCTATATAGTGTTGTGTTACTTGGGTATTGTGTGTGTGTGTGTTTTCTCTTTTGGGTGGACATTTGAGTGTTTTCTATTTTTGCTGTCTGTACTGATCACCATTGTCATGGGTGCCTCCTGATGGACAAGGGTTTCTCTAAGGCTTTGGTTCTCAGATTCTGCTTCATGGTTAAGGTGCTTAGCTTCTGTTAACCTATGAGTGAGAATCCCTGTGGACACGACCTAGGATTTGAGTTTTAAATCAGATGTGCAGGTGATCCTATGCACATTACAACTACCTGGGAAGTCTTTTGAAAAAGCTGGTGGATGACCCCCCCCCCCCATCACTGAAGCCACAGTCTCTCAGGATGCAGCTGTGATGTACTGTGTTATCAGAATTGAGAATCAAGGCTATCAAGGCTTTGGTTTAAATTGTTGAAGCTTTCATTCAGTGAAGATAGCCCCTCTCTTTGTTCATTTTAAGTTTGCTTAGATGCTTTCAATAAACTTTTATATTTTTCTACTTAACATCTTTGCAAAGCATTTTTTTTGATTTATTCTCTGCATCGACAAAATAAATACAGAAGATTTGTTCTGTCATTTTATGTGTCTTTAACTCTCAGTTGAGTTTTTTAACTATTGGTTTGTGTATATAGAAATGAAATTGATTACAATATATTAATGCATTAACGATATCTTTATTCTTGAGAATGCCACACATGTACACGTGATATTATAGCCATATCCACCACCATTTCCTTATCCAGCTTCCTCCAGACTCACTCCCTAACATGTACTTCTTCAAATTCTGTATAATTTTTTATAACCCATTATATACAGTTAGTGCTCCCTCATGTGCATGGTTCTAGGGCCATCCACTCGAGCATGGAAAACTTAGTCTGATCACTGTCATATTAAAAATGAGAAGATTGTCTCTCCCCAAGCAGCTATCAACTGCCAATACTTCCTTTGACATGAGCAGGGCATAGAGAGAACCTCTCTCATCTATGCTGGAATTTTGGGTGGCTTGATCTTACACATGTCTTGTGCAGGTAACCACGAGTGCTGTAAATGGACGCCATAGACAAGTACTGTCCAGAGGACAGTCGTCCACAGGACTCCTCCACACCCTGCGGTTCTTATATTCTTTCTCCTTTTCTGAAACATTCTTGGGCCTTGGTAGGAATTGGGGTATTGAGCTAGAATGATGGGATTTAATAATGTTGTCTCATTGATGGCTAATTACTTAGTCTCTTTGTTTCAGCACTTTGACCAAGGGTATATATCTGTATTGACTGCTGCCCACTATACAATGAAGCTTCACTGACTAAGACTGGGAACAGCCCAGGTCTATAGGCATATGCATAAATATTTAGAAGGCAATTTGACAGCATGGCCATTTAGCAGAATATTAATAGCAAGTTATGCCCTGGAGGGCTATGACTTCCCCAACCATTGATTTTTGACTAACTTTAAAATAGCAGTCATAAAATTCCCTCCTGCTGAGCAAACCTCAAATCTAACCAGAAAGCTGTTGGTTTATGCCCCATAATAGACATGCCACTATTGCATCTATAGACACAACAAAGTTGTCATTGTGGCATTCAGGGTCCTGTGCTGGACAAGACCACTATATATTAATCTTAAACTTGGAAAACTATATGAATTAGTTGATTAATTTTAGTAAAATTCCATGGGTTCCTTTGAATTTCTATGCAGCTATTTATTTATTTATTTATTTATTTATTTATTTATTTATTTATTTATTTAACAAATAACTGGTATTTCTCTAGTCTTTATTGCCCCCCCGTGTGTGTGTGTGTGTGTGTGTGTGTGTGTGTGTGTGTGTGTGTGTGTGTATGTGTGTATGTCTTGACTTCTTACTTTCTGGGACATCAAATTGCATAGCAGTGATTGGGGACATCCTGACTTGTTCCTTCTTTTAAAAAAGATACTGGTGTTTTAATGTTTCAAACTTGAGTAATATATTTGTTGAGTTTTGTGGTATTTTTGAGCAACTACCCTTTAGGAAGCCAAGAAAGTTCCTTCTGGTCCTACTTAGCTAAAAGCTATTTTGGGTTGTTACTAATGTATCAATTATTATTTCTTTGTATGAAGATAATCATTCAGCTTTTTCTTTTTTAGTTCATTATTCCAATGAGTTACAGTATATTTTTATGGTTTTTTTTTTTTTTTTTGTATTCCTAGGATACATACATACTACCTGATCATAATTTCCATAGTCTGACTTCGGTTCTCTAGGTTTTGTTTAGGGCATTTCCCAGGGCTAGGTATGCATGAGTTTTTCTTTCCTTGTACTATCTTGCTCTGTGATGACACAGAAATATCATTCATTTTTAAAACGTGTGTGTGTGTGTGTGTGTGTGTAAGCCCTCTTTTTCTATTGTCCAAAAATATTTGTTTACGGTGGGACCACTTGCTTCTTAATGTTTGCCAGAATTCTCTAAAATAGTATAGACCCCAGACTTCTTTTCTTCTGCACATTACTCAATTCAAACATGCATCTGAAAAGATGATGGGCATGTCTAACCTTTTGATGTTGCAATGTGACCTTGTTATCTACAAAGGTGATGGGTCACACTCACTACTATCCTAGAACCTATAGTTCTATCTGGTGCACTGTTATAACCAGTCCTCTTTGGCCAACATATAAAGCAAGAAACATAAAACACAGTCAGTAGCACAGAAACCCCTGCCATGCCCCATCTCTGTCATTCCTGTCCAGTGAGATTTAAAGATCAGAATGGTGTTAGCACTGGTAGTTTTATTTAAAACTTTATGTAAGTAAAACTCCATAGAAACATGAATCAATTTGGAGAAATTGTAGATTTCTTTAGTGGTTACCAAATTCTTCTGTCTAATTTCTTCTTGGAGAGAGAGGGAGAGAGGGAGAGAGTGAGGGAGAGTGAGAGAGAGCAAGAGAGTGAAGGAGAGGGAGAGGGAGAGAGAGAGAAGTATTTCTGGGAATCTGAGCTTGTGCATGCTAAGCTTTTGAAACTTCAAAGGCTTCCTCCAATGACACATCTCTTCCAACAAGGCCACAGCTCCCAATCCTTCCTGAGCAGTTATACCCCCCGGAAACTGAGCATTTGAATGTATGAGCCTATGGGACCTTTCTCATTCACATCACCACACTCCATCCTAGTATACAGAATGATGCTTGCAGCCCACTCACATTTACAGATGCTGATGAAGGAAACACCAGCTCATGTTCTACCTTGTTCTATAATCTCACACTCATGTGGTTTTGTTTTCTCTCATGATCTACTTTTTCTTTACATCCTAATAATGATTTTAAGAAATATTTAAAATATATTTCCAAGATACTATATTTTCTATTGTGTGTTATACTTTTCTGCAAATCTATTTTACCACATTTTAAAATGTAGAAATGTGAACTCCTTCAGTCATTTATTTTGTGTAACATTGTGGTTATTTTCCTACTATGATTTATTATTGTTGTTGAACACTATAGCTCTGAAAACAAAAGTCTTACTTGATTCGTTTTGTTGTTCCCAAAGTAACAGGCTTATATAAGCTACATTAAATGTGGGAATGGAAGCTAGTAGGCCTTCACCCTGCCATTCATGATCTGGAAGTACTAGAAGCAGCAGCATGAGTTTAAGCATTAAAGGCTTGAGCATAGTCTATTAAAGAAGAGGGAAAGCCTCTTCGACTTTCAGATTCTCTTTTTCTCTCCTGTTGGACAACTTCCTAAGCAGAAGTGAGCTACAGATACAAGATATTTTTTTCTAGATCCTGACAGAATTATACAAAAATTTGTTTTCCACAGATTGCTCCACACTTCACATTCTTTTCAGAGGACTATTAAAAATTGTTTGTAATTTTCAGACCACAAAAATGCCAATGCAGATAAATAACATGATCAAGGAAGTCACTGAAAGATAGATGGCACACACAGAGAGAAATTCTCTCCTGTTTCCACCTCCCTCACCACATAGCAGCACTTGGTCATATAAATTCCAGCCATGTGTGCTTTCCAATTTTTCCATATTTAATCAATTAAAGGGTGAAACCTCAAGGTCTATATAACATTTGATCCAAATATGGAAAGTTATTAAAGTCAGGAAAGGGAAACTCACATTCTCACATCATCTAAAACTGGCTATGCCACTCAAAACTTGGGGTACCTACCAGTCTCATCCTATGATTCAGACACAGGTTAGACTTAACACAAATACCAGCTGTAGAGTGCTGTGCTAGCTGTTTTTTGCCCATTTGACAAAAATGAGTCACCTAGCAGGAGGCAACTTTAAATGAGGATTGAATCTATGAGGTTGACCTGTGGATATATCTGTGGGGCATTTTCTTGATTGATAATTGATGTGGGAAGGTCCAACCCACTGTGTGTGGTACTGACCCCAGAGAGGTAATTCTGGACCTTCTAAGGAAGGTAGTTGAGTAAGCCATGGAAGAGAAACCAATAATCTATATTGCTCTGTGGTTTCTGCATCAGTTCCTGCCTCCAGGTTCTTTCCTTGAGTTCCTGACTTCTTTTAGCAGTAAAGTGTCACCTGGAAATGTAAGCTAAAGTAAGCCCTTTAGTCCCTGAACTCCTTTTTGGTCATGGTGTTGAGCATGGTGCAAAACAGCAACAAAGAAGCAAGCTATCACAACTGCCATATTTTCTGTTGATTTCCAAATGTGACACAACAATAAAATACTCAAACTATAGTTATTGAAAATAGTATTTCCTAAGCCTCAAAAGACTTTCTGCAGCTTAAAGATGAATGCTTGATATAAATGAGATACAAGGTAAGATAGTCATTAAGACTGAGCCTGATAGTAATGTTTCTGTTTAAGCTTGTTTTCTCCTGATCCATTAGAAAGTGTGCATGAGGTCTTTGGCACACACAGCTCAGTGCTGCACCACAGCATGGCATTTTCTACACCAAGTCTCTTCCATTCCTGCAAGATTAGAGCATACCAGCTGAGACCAGCTGATCAAATGTGAACATTTCTTCCTCAGCTCCGTGTTAACTTCTTGCCCCCTCCACTTCAAGTCTTTCTGTTTGCACACTTCCTTCTCTCATTCCCTGTCCTCTGCCTCAGGGGTTTGGTGTTGGTATAGTATGAGATTTTTATAGTTCGTCATAAACCATTTCACTGGGTGTCATTCTGGAATGAATTTCAAACTGTTGTCTCTGTATATTGCACATACTCTATTTCTCTAGGTCCATGTCTTTAATTGCTAACCTAAATTACCAGCAGGGCATCTGATGGCTTACTTTTATCCACTGTGCAAGGGTAAAAACATCCTTTCCCTATTTTTACTTTCTTTCAATCCCATCTAGAAATCTTAGCTTTGGGGGAGTCTTTAATTTCTCTCTACTACCAATGTCTAAATGTGTGATTGTGTAAATGGGTGATTGTGTAGGAAACAACTGTCCTTGGTTATAACTTTGCCCATTGCCTTTCATCCACTTAAAACTGATAAAAAGTGATCTCATCTTTTTTTTTTTTGACACCATTATGTTTTTCTTTATACTTCCCAGTGAAAGTAATAATTTCACATTTTTATTTTTCATTTCCTTTTCAGCACTTTTCTCATTGAAAAATAGAATTAACATAACTTAGAAATAACTGCAAATCTCCTCCCATAAAGTGTAAGGTTAAATCTGGATTCTTAGTTGTCTGTGATATTTGCTTTTAGACTTTTAATAACTATATTTTAGAATGACAGCAGAGATGGGGATAGTCTACCTATTTCAAACCCAGTTGGTTTCTCTACTGAGGAAGAAATTAAATAAAATCCCTTAAAGAGAAATTCCCTGATATATGAAGACTAGATTTATGGAAATTGCTTTAATAATTTTTTTTATTTATTATAGACACTAATGATAATAGAAAGTCAAGGTTAATATGTACTAGCTGTTAAATGATGCATGTGAACAAGGGAGAAAGAAGCCAAACTCAACACACATTCACACTCAGCCTGACCAAAGCAAGAATTAGGTAGACCAAGCTCCAGCAGTAGAGGAGCCCACACATCCAGGAGTAGATAGCATAAAATGGACTCCAAGTGGTGGGAAGAAACAAAGAGTCAAAGTAGGGAAGAACTCCTGGATCTGGGAGTGAATATGATCAAGATACATTGTTTGACATTTTCAAAGAATCTAATTATAAAAACAAAAAGAAAGAGCAACCTCAATTTCAGTTCAGTGTGGCCTCTGTTAGCATCTGCTTCGTACAAGGGATTAAAGGCAGAATAAGAAGAATGAGATGCTTTCCTAAGATGCTCTTCTCGCCCTTCTCACATTTCCCAAATCTTTCTTTCTAATTTGGATCTTTAATGAGACAGAATTTGATGTGTTATTGTCGGGAGCCAAACCCGTGAGATGCCGAGAGCCAAACCCATGAAATTACCCGCTGTTCTGTGAAGCTTAGGTGCAAGGTTAGAAAGGACAGGGCATTTGCGGTTTTGAGTCCCGGGAATTGAAAGATTGTCTGGTATTTCCTGAAAATAGGTTAAGGTAGTGGGTTGGCCTTGGGCCATGTGTAACCTTCCCACCTGCCTGTCTTTTTAAGCTGCTGTCCTGAAATAAACTTCGAGAGCTTGTTCAGAATACAGATTTGCTTTCATTTCTCGTCTCTCTTGTCCTTCATTCGTCAGTCCCTCCTTAGGTCCATGTTGATGACCCTGCAGGGCGGAACAATTGACACCCAAAGTTTGGGGCTCGAGGAATGGGGAATCTGATGAACGCTGCTCTCGGAAGTCTGGCCAGATGCTTTTCACTGGAATCAACGTGAGGATTCTGTCCAGGGATCGCCAAAGAGTGACCTGCCTATGAGATAGATCCGGTGTTGAGGTAAGTGAGTGGTGCAATCATGGGACAAGCATTGAGTAAGCATGACTTATTCTTACAGGGTCTCAAGGAGTCCCTCAAGGCACGAGGAACTCAGGTAAAGAAAAAAGGATCTTAATAAGTTTTTTGAATTTGTTAATTGATGTCTGTCCTTGGTTTCCTCAAGAAGGAACTATTGATGAAAAAAGATGAGCTAGCGGTGAATAAACCTTGTAAAAGGACAAGGTAATGGTAGAATGTGTTTTATGTATGTGTTTAGAGTTATGCTAAAACCTAGAGAAGTGAAGGTAATTCTCATAGGTGCTTTTAGTCTTTGGACCCTGACTAGAGATAGTTTACACCCTAGACATGAGAGAAAGGGTTTGAGAAAAGCAATCCTTTCCGACTATCCGGGGAAGGAAAATGAATGTAAGCTGTTTCAGAACTCTCCTGGGGATGGGAGAAGGTCGGGAGACGTCCTGCCTCCTTTCTGGCCCCTACAGGAGAAATGCTTAGTTCTAGTTCTGGGTCTCTTAGGTAGAATATCTGAGTCCCTTTGGGACATCTAATTCTATTTCCTCTCTGTGTATTGTATGTTCTTGGTGTACCAATCTGTCCATGACTGTCAGCTTATGTTTGTTTTTGTTTCATTGCTTAAATGTTGCTCTGTGCTTCATGTTCAAAAAACAAAAACAAAAACAAAAAACAAACAAACCAAAACCAAATAAACCAAATAAACCAAAAAAAAAAAAGGGGGGGGGGAGAAAAGAAAAGAAAAAAGCAGTCTCAATTGGCCTTTGGAGCCCTGTACCTGTAGCTAGGAGTCAAGAATAGTTAGAGAAGTCCTGCCAGAGGCTAATTGTCTGCACAAGGTGCTCTTAAAGGGGCCAGCAGCTTCTCGGCTTCTATGGCAATGGAGCTGATGGCTGTTTCTCCTAGAAAAATCTCTGTGATTGTGATTATTGGATTCAGCAGGTGACAAGGTGCTCCTCTCTTGAAATTACAACTAGAAAAAGTTAAATTTTATCTGATCTAAATAAGTAAATGTGTAGTTACTTTTTTTTTGATTCTGACTGGTTTTAAAAGTATAAATATGTTCTGCATGTCTTGGTTATAGATTATTGGCTTATAAGTTATTGGGTATGATTAAAACTTTGTAACTTTGGTAACAAAAAGTTGGCTTAAAACTGGTAACTCAGGGTTGGAGTCATTCTAGACAGCAACATGTGGCATGAGCCAACCCAGAGAAACAGGTCTCTAAAGATACGTTTAAATTGGGTAATATTTTATGTAATTCTTATCCTATAAACCAGACTTATAAAATATAAGATTTAGGGCAGTGTCTCTTTGGTGAGGTATTAAAGGCTGCACCGTCATGTGTTCATGTGCATGAATTGGCAACCAAAACTTTGTAGCATGGGGGTGAATCACTTCTCTTTGGAGAGATTGGATTGTTTGTTGAAGGTTGAGTTTTGCTTTCCAAAGTTATGGTTGTGCTCTTGTGTTGCAAGGGAAACTTGAAGATTATAGTTAAACTGCCAGTGTTCCATTGGTTGCAGTTTGCAGTTCAATCACAGGCTCAGGATTCTAACTCATGCATATTTGTAATTAAGAAAAAATCTGGCAGATGGAGATTGCTGCAAGATTTGGAAAGGGTTGATAGGCTATGGAACATGCAGAAGCATTACAGCCTGACTGCCTACTCTAGCTGCCATTCCAGGAAATGCTTATAGAATTATTATGGATTTAGAGAATTGTTTTTATACTGTTTCTTTGTGTCTTGATGACTGTGGGAGGTTTGCATTTAGTGTCCCCACTTGTAATTTTAAAGAACCCATGAAACAATATCATTGGAAAGTTTTGTCTCAAAGAATAGCTAATAGCACTACATTACTTTTAAAAAATTTTAAAAAGTTGTTAGAGGATATTAATTGGTTAAGACCTCATCTTAAGCTTACCACAGGAGAACTTAAACTTCTGTTTGATATTCTCAAAGGAGATGCAAATCCTAATTCCTCTCAACAATTAACTGATCTGGGACTAATAGTTTTACAGAAAGTAGAGGAAGCTATTAGCCAACATCAGATACATTATATAGACTGTGATCATTTGTTGGCTGTTTGCATCCTTGCTACAACTCATGTGCCCACAGCAGTTCTTTGGCAAAAGAGATCGTTAACATAGATTCATTCTTCTTGGTCTCCAAGTAAAGTTTGAACACCCTACTATGAAGCTGTTGCTGTTGTAATACAGAATTGTAGAATAGAATCAAGAAAATATTTTGGGAAAGAACCTGATGAAATATTTATTCCTTATTCCAAACATCAATTAAATTAGTTATTGCAAAATACTGATATTTGGCCTATTGTATGCGCAAACTTTTCAGGGAAAATTGATAACCATTATCCAAAAGATTTGTTGCAATTTGCCTCTATGCATGCTTTTGTATTTCCTGTAAATTTATGCATGCAGCCCATAGGAAATGCACTTACTGTATTTACAGATGGCCCATCTAATGGGAAGGCAGCATATGTGATTGGATCACATGTTCATTCTCTTGAGTTTCCCCTGCTTCAGCACAAGTATTTGAACTACACACTGTAGCTGCTGTTTTTGAAATGCTAAAAAGCAAGCTTTTTATTTATATACTGATAGCCAATATATAGCTCATGGTTTACAATTACTTGAAATTGTTCCTTTTTTAGATACTGCTAATTCTCAAATTTTGCAATTATTAATGCAAATACAACTCGATTTAAGAGAAAGTACAGTTCCTTATTTTGTAGGACATAAGAGGTCATACTAGATTGCCCAGAACCCTTAGTGAGGGCAATGCCACAGCAGTTTGTATATCAAGTTTCTATATCAAGAAGGTTATAAGCCTTACACAAGAACAATTGGCCAAACAATCTCACTCTTTACATCATCAAAATAGTAATAGCTTATGACAATAATTTGGTATTTCTAGAAAATGTGCATGTCAAATTGTAAAGACTTGTTCTGAGTGTCCTCAGTTTCTACCTGTACCACATAATGGTGTTAATCCTCGAGGATTTATACCTAACCAATTATGGCAAATGGATGTTACTCATATTTCTGGTTCTGGAAAATTAAAATATGTACATGTGACTTTTGACACCTTTTCAGGCTTTCTATTTGCAACTGCTTTAATAGGAAAAGCAACTAAAAATATAATTACTCATTGCCTGCATTGTTTTTCTATGCTTGGTGTTCCCAATCAGATTAGAACAGATATTGAAACTGGCTATTACAGTTATGCATTTGAGACTTTCTGTCAACAATTTAATATTTCCATTTTATTTGGATTCCTTGTAATTCTCAAGGACAATGTATTGTGGAACTTTAAAGTAATATCTTCATAAAATAAAAAAGGGGGAGTTATATCCCTGTACACCACAAAATTATTTAAATCATGCTTTTTATTTTAAAATTTTTGGATGCCAAGGAAGTCTCTGCTGAGTGTCTATGGCATCCTATAACTGGCATACTTATGCCTAGGTGAAATGGAAGGATCCACTTACAGGCACATGGCATGATCCAGATCAGGTATTTAATATGGGGAAGAGGGCATGTTTGTATTTTTTCTACAGGATGCTAAAGGAGCATGCTAGCTGCCAGAGTTATTGGTGAGACATGCTGATGCTGGGACAAAGAATGATGCTAACTGTGAGCTTGCTGAGTGCCCTGACAATGGTGACAGGAAAGCTGTATTGGACATCTGTTCCTGACCTACCTTTGCTTGCCTATATCCCAGATTGGACAAGATGCCTTGCCTCAAGATTTTAGACCTTGTGGGACAGAGGACATGGAGACTGTGGAAACTACTTCAAAAAATTAGTCAAAAAAGAGAAGTTATAATAACTTTTCTCTTTCCTTTAATGAGACCAGTTATTCTGACTCAATCATGGACTGGTTTAGAAATCAATCCAATATTGGAAATGACCGTCTTCATTTGGAAGGCTGGTTATGGACATTTTCAGAGACATATTTGGAAGTTGGCTGCAGTTCTCTATGATGTTATGTTAGCAAGAGATAAAGTTGGGACAGGATCGGGACTTTGAACAAGTGTTAGTGCATGTGTTAAGGCTCCTAATCTTTTATTAATTGGTCATGTTAAAATTTTGCTTCTTCTACAGTATTTAATGTAAGTTATATTGATTATACATTTTTTAAATTGTGTTAGTGTGCTGAAATCTGGCATGTCTGTTATGGTGATCTATCAAGCAGCTTTTGTTTTATTGCTTGTGAGTATTACAGGACCTTGGTATTCTGAAAAAGACTTGCAAGTAATGGAAGAAGTGAGTCAGACTTTAAGCAGAAGCAAGAGGGCTTGATTATCACTGATATAGCAGCTTTAATTACATTAAGAGCTAGCACCACTGCTTCTACAATTGCTTTGACAGCTACTTTTGTTAATCATTTAGCAAAAAAAAAAAATGTTACTAATGTTCTGAGTACTCAAGAGGATTTAGATTGGCATTTAGAACAACAGAGTATTAACAACTGGCAAGATTTTTAGGGTCAGAGTTATTGCCTGTTTAGATTGTGGCTACATTGTCACAGAGGCCTGACCATAAGACAACTTTAGGACTGTTTCAAAATGTCACAGGGTGATTAAAACACACTGCTTTGTTCTCAGGAGAGAGTCCCAAATATCAAACTTCATTGAACTTGAGTGCCCCTTAAGCCAGTTGCCCGAAAGAGATAAGTCATGTGTTTTCTTCAGTGATTTCTGAGCACAATATTTTATATCATATGAAAAATGAAACATTAAAAATATCTTAAGTGGACTGTTTTTTAGATTTGCTGGTCATTTTCAGTATCTAAAAACAGAATATGTTTTTATCACCTCTGGGAACCACAATGTACATGCTGAACTGTCTACCTCCAACAGGAAAAAACTACTTCTTAACACATGTAATTTAACAATAATAGACAGGCATTCATGTCTGAGTCTTAGAACTGGAATTTCCTGCACTAGGGGGATCCCATGGTAGAAATATTGTTAGTTGGGTGGAGTGAGACTGGATGGCTTCATCTTTGTAGGGAAACAGAATCCTAGACAGGATCTCTGGGATATCCTGAAAGTCAGTGTCTCAATTCAGTGATTAAATTTGGGAGAGTCAGCATCGTTGGTGGACAGTTGTAGTTGTACTAGGAAAGGACTTATGTTGGTTCTTCTTAATGCTTCTGGAAGAAACTGGTAAGGAAGAAGGACTAAAGCCACAGATTTGTAATAATCTATCTCAGTGTGTATTAAATATTACCTATGAGCTCAATCAGAAATGAATTCATTCAGCACATGCTTGTGATACAGTGTGTCTGTGCTGGGAGTTGACAACAAGGTAAAACAGTGAAAGAAAGAATAGCTGTGTGCCCTTCCCCCAACCTTGAGTAGGACAAACAACCTGGCTGGAGCCAGGTTGGCCTCACTGCATTTGCATTTCCTACTGGAGCCTTGAGGACTTGACCGCTTGCTCGCTGAGCTTGCTGAAACAAAGGATTGGGTCTTTGGGCTTTCCCTTTATACGGAGTACGGAATAATAAAGTTCAAGCCTTGATCAGAAGCGTTTGTCTTGGCTTCATTCTTCTCTTGCACCCTGTCCGTCCCTTTTTCTTTCCAGCCTCCCTTTCAGGTAGACCAGGTTCATCCGTGGCTGCTGGACAGCTACATAGCTGAGCTTCCAAACTTGCACAGCAGTGTGAAAACCTACCTCTAGCAATCAGATATTTAGAGTTACCTTTTAAATACAATGTATCACTCAAGTGGCACCACTTTGAGACTGAATGGAGGGGTGCCCGATAATTTTTCTGAGGCAACAGGTGTGAACTAGGAGGGTACACAGTTTACATGCAGCCACTCAGTCTAAACCCATGCACCCTTTTCTGTCTACTGTGTTCAGGCTTGGAATTTCATCCCTGAGATCAGAGTTCTGCTCATTTGCATCTTTCTCTCTCATTTTTCTGATGTGATAAATATATTTTTCTAAACAAGTTATCTTTTCAATGTCTTATCTTTTAGTATTTAATATTTCCTCTATTACCAAAGTTTGAGTTTGGGCCTGATGATCCCAGTCCCTTGTATCTGACCCCAAACTCTGGACCATTCTCAGTTCGGCTGGCTGTTCCTCAGGCACTATGTTCTGGGCAGATTTAATGTATCTGGTTTTATGTTGAGGTCTTTGATCCACTTGAGTTTTGCGCATGGTAATAAATATAGATCCATTTGCATTTTGGTACATGCAGACATCCTGTTAGACCAGCAACATTTGTTGAAGATACTTTCTTTGTTCCATTGTATGGTTTCAACTTCTTTGTCAAAAACGAAGTGTCTGTAGGTGTGTGTGTTTGTTTCTGGGTCTTAAATTCCTTTGATCAACCTGTCTGTTTTTATGCCAATACTATGTGTTTTTATTACTATTGCTCTGTAGTACAGCTTGAGATCAGGGGTTGGGATACCCCAAAGCTCTTTTATTATACAAGATTTTTTTTTTTTTTTTGCTATCCTGGGTTTTTATTTTTCCATATGAAGTTGAGAATTGATCTTTCAAGGTCTGTAAAGAATTATGTTAGAATTTTGACATCTTATGGTTGTATTGCTTGGTGTTCTTGTTGGACTTCTAACAGTGGCAGTGAGGAGTGTAACTCTTTTGCTCGTGCTTGGGACCCCTTTTTCTCTTGCTGGGTTGTCTCCTCCAACCTTGATATGAGGGTTTATGTCTAGTCTTACCGTGTCTTTTTAGGCCATGTTGAGTGGATATCCCTGGGATGCCTGCTCTTTTTTGTTGAAGAGAAATGGAAGAGGAGTGGATCTGGAGGAGAAAAGAGGGGAGGGAGGGGCTGGGAGGAGTAGATGGAGGGGAAACTGCACTTAGAACGGAATGTGTGGGAGAAGAAAAGAAAAGAAATAAATAACCTAAAAAATTCAAGCCTGTATTGCTTGAATGAGCAGAAACTCATTTATTTTAAGGTGTGTGTGTGGGGGGGGGCAGACGAGGTTGGTACAGAAATGGTGTGGAGAGGGCAGGAATTACACAAACCACAGGCTAGCACAGGCTTGCTAAAGCCATCTGCATGTCTTCAGACATACCCTAAGGCATTTGTC
>CM052701.1:56533030-56581487 GCA_028551405.1 Uromys caudimaculatus
CGAGACAGGGTTTCTCTGTGTAGTCCTGGCTGTCCTGGAACTCACTCTGTAGACCAGGCTGGCCTCGAACTCAGAAATCCACCTGCCTCTGCCTCCCAAGTGCTGGGATTAAAGGCGTGTGCCACCACTGCCTGGCATAAGATGGGTTTTTAAGCCTAAGAAGGAGGCGGGCTGCTTCTTCAGTTCATCTTTGTCATTCATCCTATCTCCAACAGAAAATAAAGCCATATTAGTTGAGGGATGTGTTGTTTAGTGCACTGAGCAGTGTGTTCATCCCTAGCTCAATTAGCTCAATAATTAGGATATTCTTTTAAGATAGATTTTTACATTTTCTAAGCTGCTTTCACTTATAGTGTCCTGTTATATCCTTAAGACAGGTTTGTGTCGAGGGAATGATATTATTTTGCAGAAAAAAGAATGTAAGCACAGGGATGTCAAATTACTTACCCAGAGCCACAGAGCTAGAAATGGCTACGTCAGGCTCCAGGCCAAGCTCAGTCTTCTTCCAGCAGAGCGTGAGCCCAGATGCCTCCACCTGAAATGCCATTCGTGTTTCTGCATTTTCTTTAATTTCCTATTACAATTATGCCAAGAGAAGACTGCCAGGCTTCAGAATAACAACAAAATCCCATGGCCACCGTCTCTTCTGTAATTGCTGGAGTTCTGTAATAAACTATTTTTATTCTGCCACTCCTTTTAAGAGGGTCTGAAGGAACACAATTTTAAAAGAGTGTTCTTTGGGTTTTTTTCTTTTTCTTTCTTTTTTTGGCTGATGGTAAATGCTAAGTTTTGGTTACAGATGTGTTAAAAATCACCACAGTACCAGTGGGCTTCTTCTAAAATCCATTTAAGATAGATTTTGCAAGTCTGTAAGACTTTGCTTCACTTTTGTGTTAAATTTCATTAAGCCAGAAATAGAATTGCCAGGTATTTGACCTGTCTCTGATTTGCTGGTATAGCTGGAAGGCATTTGGTTCAGAAAATGACAGAACAACCCAGCACATGACCCTAGTTCAGGATACTTATGGAGAGAATCATTCTATTTTAAGCATTATTTTTTGTTCAAAACATTAGATTTATTTATTTTTATTTTTTCTTTTATTGGATGCTTTTTTATTTACATTTCAAATGTTATCCCCTTTCCTGGTTTCCACTCCAGAAACTCCTGATCTCATTCCCCCTCCTCCTGCTTTTATGAGGGTGCTCCCCCACTCACCAGCCCACTCCCACCTCCCTGCCCTGGTATTCCCCTACACTGGGGCATCAAACCTTCACAGGACCAAGGGCCTCTCCTCCCATTGATGTCCAACAAAGCCATCCTCTACTACATAAGCGGCTGGAGCCATGGGTCCCTCCATGTGTACCCCTTGGTTGGTGGTTTAGTCCCTGGGAGCTCTGTGGAGTCTGGTTGGTTGATATTGTTGTTCTTCCTATGGGGTTGCAATCCCCTTCAGCTTCTTCAGTCCTTTCTCTAACTCCTCCACTGGGGACCCCGTGCTCAGTCCAATGGTTGGCTGCAAGCATCCTCCTCTGTATTTGTCAGGCTCTGGCAGAGCCTCTCAGGAGACAGCTATATCAGGTTCCTACCAGCGAGCACTTCTTGGCATCCACTAGAGAAGACATAAATATTGTATTGTTGGGGAACCATGTGATATTTTGACATGTGTGTAAAATATATTTTGAGGATTAAAGAGTTTAAGGAAGATGTCATTTCACGTAATCTTAAAGATGAAAATAACAGCTAGAAATAAATAAAAGGATCGATTATATCTGATTCTTTTTCTTCTTCTTTTTTTTTAAAGCCCAGGCTGGTCTGGAACTCACTATGTAGTCTAAGATGTCAAATTTGTAGATGATCCTCCTGCCTCAGTCCCTAGAGCACTGGAATTACAGGCCCCACTTGTCATATTGATGTCTTGGCCAGCATTGGCCACACTGCTAGCAACCTCTAGGCCATTGTTTTAGACTGTCTGGTAGATACAGGTGCTAAATGAATTTATACCGTGATTATGGTTTTTATTCAGGCAGCCAGTTCTGGATAAATGCTTCTCAGTGACACAGACATGGAACTATTTCACCTGTTAAAATACCCTGTGGACAAAGCTTTGGCAGAGTCATTACTAGTCCTGCACCTCAATTTTCTTTAATCATTTTGCTTTCTTTTAGGTATTTCCCAGGAGACGGGATTTTGGAAGGGTTCATTTTCTCTGGAGGGCTATGTGACTACTGTCAAAGACACCTTAGGCTCCTCAAAAAACAGTATATTCATTTTTGAAAATTTCAAACAATAAACCTTTAAAAAAATTAAACCCATCCCCTGATAACTAGAATCATCCACAGTGCTTGATACTGCAGAAATGTCTGAAGAGGATTAAAAACTAGGTGGAATGCATGCTCTGTGGTAATCTCTGACTGTAGGGTAGATAGATATTCAGGTTGTAGATTCAGGATGCCTCAGTGGGCCATAGGGAAAGATTGTCTAGGATAGTCAGATGCCTCAGCCTCAAAACTTGGCTGTTTTGGTCCTGGGGTGTTATTTTCTAGATATCAACAGTGCAGAGGGCATTGAAGACAGTCGGCCCTTTTACCCAAACAGTAGCGTCAGTGAGAGTGCCAGAAGAAGACCAAATGCTTCTATCCTTTCGATCGGTATTGGTATATCAGAGTTGAAGACTCTCCTTGCCATCTATGAGGGATGGGCTCTTCTCACATGTTAAGCCTCCTGTCTACTTGATCTTGGGCTTTCTATTCTACAGAACTCTGAGAAGTTTCTGTTGCTTATAGATGACCTTGTCTCGTCTATTTTCTTACATCAGCAAGATGGAATGAGAGGGGAAGGGGAGAGGCTGCACTTGGCTCCAGAGGATGATGCTGTGCTTCAGATGCTGCCGGAACCCCTCAGAGAGAGTGTCTGTCTTACAGTCAGAGAGTGTAACACGTGGATCAATAGAAGGATGGGGGATGGTAAGAAGGATTGGGGTCCGTGCTTGAGAACAGCCTAGGAGACACTCATTCGAAGTCATCAAGCACTCACCTTTCATGGACTGTCAGATTAAGTCCTCTAAGAAGGAAAAATAAGCCAGTAAGAGGGGCAGTGAGTGGAGGACGATCTTAGGGAGGACTTCCATGATTCTCCCAGTGGCTGGGGTCTGATCTTGATCTTGTTCTGTGACTTCTTGGTCCCATGTGTCTAAGCCAAGTGCTTTGCCTGACTGCTCCTTGAGCTCGACCTTCCTTCTGCAACCCCACCTTCTGATATGATGCAGTTCTTCAGTTCTCAGCCCAGGGGTACCCACGAGCAGATGAGCCCCAGCTGGTGCCGCTCAGCCCAGGTGTACCCACGAGCAGATGAGCCCCAGCTGGTGCCTCTCAGCCTTTTCTTCCTAATAGGCAGACACTAGTCAAGAGTCACTTAGATAAGAATAGGACATCCTGTTTCAATTTAGATTAGAACCCTCTCCCCTTGGTGGACTACCCCATGTCAATTCTGGAAATTGTACTTCACTGCAATGTAGAGGTTTCTTTTTACACTTGACCAGATAGATGGACTGGATCCAAATGCTGGGGCTCAGAGAGTCCTGCCTTGCTGCCTCTTACTCCACCGATGCTGACATCTGTAACTCTGCCATGCTGTTCTTACCTTGTGTCTCTTCCCCCACTGACCTCTGAGTAAAGCACTGGCATTGTTTCAAGTCTGGGGTAAAAGGGAAAAGTAATGATTCTTGCTATGAACATCTGGTCCTAGAAGACTGAGTCGAGCTGGGATAGTGCGCATGGGCCTGGGCTGTTTTACTTCTCTCTCCTTGCCCACAGTCCCTTCGGCACTAGAGTCCTCCCACACACTGGCACTAGTGCAGGCTTCTGCAATTTTGTGTCCACTTACTTTCAGTTCTGTTGTTATCTGAACGCTCCTAAATGCCTGTCCCAAGTGAGGTGACAACCTAATTAGGAAAACTAGCTGTCTTAAAATAAAAAGTCACCTTTCCAGAATGAAAACAGAAGCAGAAATAAGAACAAGTATGTTAGATTTTCCAAGAATGAAGGTTATTAATTATTAATTATTGTCATTGGGGCTTATTTTTTTTTAATGTTCCAGGCATCTACAGCCAGGGAAGTAAGCTGAAAATGTACTAGGAAAGCTCATTTGCCAACTTTGTTCACAATTATTTTTGAGAAATGTGTGTTTATGAATCAAGTTTAAGAATGCATGAGAGTTTAGCATGTAATTCTCCCACTCTACACCACTGTTTCCGGAATTGCTGCCCACTCTCCTTATCTGTTATACAATACTTCTGAGGTGTCTGTTGTATATGACAAATGTTATAAAATGTTATAAAAAGTGCACATACATGCACAGACAGATACAAATATCTAGTTCTTCCTTCTAATAGTAGTGCACTGTTTAATTTTTGGTAACACGTGTGAGCATGTACCTGCAATCACCCCACTCAGGAGGCTGAGGCAGGAGGATCGCCACACATTCAAGACCAAGTTGTGCTACATAGTAAATACCTAGTTGGAGCTATATATCAAGACCCTAGTTCCTAAAATCCAAAGGAAAATAATGATTTTCCCTGTTCAGTGTCTTAGAGGCTCTCCTGTTGAAAGGTAGGAAACATCCCATTGTTTAACTTGTGAGATTTAGCCAATTAAGAGAAATGCATTTATAAATTCATTGGTTATTGTCTATGTTGTTTTCCATAGGATCTACTAAAAACTTTATCAATTAATAAATATTTTAATATTTACTAATTTGACCAAATTAAAATGAAAATAGTGTGCCTTGGTAGTATAAACATAAAGATGTTTCTAAAAGTATAAAGTCTACATTCAGAAATAAGGGTATTTAAGAATTTGATATTGTAAGATTGTTCTCTGTTTATAGTCCATAAGTTCCTGCTGATAAACAGTGCACGCTCCTTTGCATTATTGACTAGTTTTGTGCTCAAACCTAAAGTGTCCACCTAGAGCTAACAGAAGAATAAGTGTTGCTATTGATAAGTAGCAGAACACTCAAACTTCCACTTTCAGAATATGAAATCTTAGCTCCAGGAATCACAAATGCAATAAACATTGTGACGGAAGTATCTCTGAAAGCCTACTTGGTAATTCCTACTAGTATCTATTGATGTCATCTACTAATATTGCCATACTGATACTTTTCAGTGAACTAGACTCCATGACCGTGTTATGCCATACTTTCTGCACGGGGCTTCTGCATCATCTGGAGCCTCCTATTCTTTTTTATTTTTTCCAGGTCTAGAATTTTATACTCACAAATTCATCAATTTATTTAAGGTCACTTTACCAGGAACTCAGATATTTTTTACTCTCTTTGCTCTGTGCCTCTTTTACAATTCCCTATTGTTTCTAGAACCAGGACTGCATTAGGCATGTTTTACACACACACACACACACACACACACACACACACACACACACACACAAATATTCCTGACTCATTTACTTATTATTCCCTTGAATTGTTACTTTAATTGACTGTATTTTAAGGCATATTTTTTAATGCACACAATATTCTAAAAAGTTGAAATTAAATTTTATAAATTAAATACAAAAATAGATATATCAAGATAACTCTCCACACATGCACACACACATACACACACATGCATGCACATACACACACCCTTGCACTTGCTATGTAGCCAGGCTAGCATGACCTAAGCATGCTCAAGACAATCCTCTCATCCCAGTCTCTTGAGTGCTGCAATTGAAGGCCTGTGGCTCTATTATGATTCTGTGTCTTGGTATAGCAAACAATATACTATTTGAAGGAATAAGTAGGTATTTGTGTGTATTTGTGCATATATGCATATGCACACATCCAACACCTCTATAATAATATAGTAAACCCTTTCAGAAAAAGGTATTTTGCAAAGAAAATACTCTTTTTCATCTTTAGTATTAATCTGAATTATGCACATTTATTGAAACTGTATTTTCTTCTAGTATTTTAAAGTTTCCTTATATAGTTTAGAAAGCAATGGAGACCTAGGAACACTTTCTGACTTCCTTGGTTATTTTACGGATAATTATTTCCCTATTCCTATACTCTTATTTATAATTGGCTTTGAGGGATTCATAGTGCATTGATAAAAATAATTTCCGTTCCATTTAACATAATACAAAAATTATATTGAATCACTAAAAATGATAACCCACCATTTACCACAAAAAATGTAATTCATTACTTGTGAAATTTTGTTGATTTCTAGAACACTATTTTTGTGGTGCTCACTCATTGGATGGATATATATATATATATATATATATATGTAATTTGTAGATTTGTAACATCTTGAGGTTCTCCCTGACCACAGTGTTTAGTAAAAAATGAATAACAGCTTAAAACTGTAAACATACTTGTGTGTATAAAGACAATATTGGGTTTTCTTAAGTACTTTGGACTCTGGCTTAGGAAACCACATTGACACTAGAAGTCTTTGTATAAGAAGAATGTCCTCCTTAATGGGTGGGAAGGATACTGGAACTGAAAAGAAGGGCTACTGAAGCATCTTCTGGCAGTGAAGGCCTTCCGCTCAGTTGCACACTGAATAGCTCAAGCATTAGGAATTCTTCGTTTTAAGAAGAAAGAAGTCAGGATAGCTGAATGTGAGCCTTTGTTAGGCTCCAGGCATCTGCTGAATCGCGACCATCATCCTAAGAGCCACATGGGCTCATTCATTGTTTTATCTCAGTTCAGTGAATTGCTGCTATCGGAACAAAAAAAGGGGCAACGAAAGCCCCCGAAATCCAGGGAAAGATTTAACCGAAGCCCCTGGGGAGAAGGGGACAGCTGGGCCATGTGTAGTGATTGCGAGTAGTGTCAATTGTGGACACATGTCCTTTCACACTGTGACCCTTGATGATAGACCAAAATAGGTGTCATTGTGAAAAAAGCTGAGTGCTTCTTGAGTCACTAGCCACCTGCCTCACCAGCCACCCGCCTTTGGAGCACCCTCCATTTCTTCAGGATGAGATGGAAGAGATTTCCTTCCTACAGGTTTCCCTGGCTGGGCACATTCTGGCCCCTGTCCAGATATTTATTGAATAGTGTGCTTAGAGAAGGAGTTGGAGGAGTTTGCCTAAAAAGGCTCAGCTAATAAATATTTCAGGCTTGCAGTCCATATGGACTCGGTTGTAACTACTCGGTTCTAAAAGCAGTAGAAATTCCACTCTGAGAGGACAATCCTGCCCGTGTCTGCAGCACGTTTACCCACACCATTGGAGAGTGAGCTGCGATTTGCTTATGCTTGGGCATGGGTAATTTTCCATTTATTCATTATTAAATTGTTCATTAATTTAGTAAGTGTTTATTGGGCAGATATTAGGTGTTAGATACAAAAATACAATAGAGAATTGATCATCAACTTCTCAGAGCAGAAGAGCTAAAACTCTAAGCCGTAATTTTTCTTGAGTAAAGTAAATGGTTATAATCAAATTTTAAAAATATACACTAAAACAAAAATTTTGCAGATTAACCTCTTCATTGTCAAATAGTTAAAAATATTAACCAGAATATTAGCAAAAGAAATCTAACATCATTTTAAATTATTTTATATTATGAAAAACATGAGTTTAAGAACCCATGGTGGAGTCAGCCAAATGAGAATATTTCATTTCAGCCAGCAAAGAAGCTTTCTGTGGAATCCTGGTGATCTGAGTTTGATTCCCAGAACCAAGTTCACAAATTTGTTCTTTGACGTTTACAAAGGTGTCATGGCATATATGACTACCCCCATACACATGATATCATGCACACATGTGCAGAATAACAAATACAGTTAAATCAAAATTTTAAAAAAGTTGGTTTAGCCTGTTCAGGTATTGGGTGGGGGAAAAGAATTCAAGCCCCAAGGGCCAGCAGAAAGAATTGAAACAGGCAACCTTGGGAGGTAGGAGGTAGGGGAACCCTCCAGAATGTACCAGAGACCTGAGAGTAAGAGACCCTCAGATCTCAAATAGAGGGACCTTAGATGAAATGCCCTACAGTGGCAAGAGGGAACTTGTAGAGCCCACCTCCATCAGAAAGACAGGGCATCAAGTGAGGGATGGGGTTGCCCCACAGTCAAAAACTCTGACCCACAATTGTTCCTGTCTGCAAGAACTGCAGGGACAAAAATGGAGAAGAGCCTGAGGAAAAGGAGGTCCACAGACAGGCCCAAAGTGGGATCCAGCTCAAGGGGAGGCCCCAAGCAAGGCCTGACACTATTACTGAGGCTATGGAGTGCTCACAAAATGGGGCCTATCATGACTGCCCTCTGAAAGACCCTACAAGCAGCTGAAAGAGTCAGATGCAGATATTTACACCCAATGAATGGACAGAAACTGGTGACTCCTATGGTTCAATTAGGGAAAAGCTGGAAGAAGCTGATGAGGAGGGCCACCCTGTAAGAGGACCAGCAGTCTCAATTAACCTGGACCCCCAAGATCTCTCAGAGACTGGACCACCAACCAGGTGGCATACACCAGCTGATATGAGGCCCCTAACACATATACAGCAGAAGACTGCCGGGTATGGATTCAGAGAAGATGCACCTAACCTTCAAGAGACTGAGGTCTTGAAAATATCATCCTGACCGAGGTAACTCAGTCACAAAAGAACGAACATGGTATGTGCTCACTGATAAGTGGATATTAGCCCAAAAGTTCAGAATGCCCAAGTTTCACTTAACAGTAACCGCTGGACTGAGAGTGAGGTCCCAGATGGAGGAGTTGGAGAAAGGTCTGAAGGAGCTGAGGGAATTTGCAGCCCCATGGAGGGAGCAAGAGCGTCAATGGGCCTGACCCCCCCCCCCCCCCGGGTCGTCCTGGAGTTTGGACCACCAACCAAAGAATACTCATCTATGGACCCATGGTTCGGACCACATATGTGGCAGAGGATGATCTCGATGGCCATCAGGGAGAGAGGAGAGGCCCTTGGGCCTGAGGGTGTTAGAGGCCCCAGTAAAGGGTAATGTCAAGGTGGGAATATGGGGATGGGTGGGCGGGTGGGTGGGAGGTGGAATTCCCTCATAGAGGCGGGGATGGGGAAGGGATAGGGGGTTTCCAAAGAGGAGACTCAGAAAAGGGGAAACGTTGGAAATGTAAATAAAGTATCAAAAAAATTTAAATACTTAAAATATGAATGATATCTATTTATATAAATATAAATACTTAACTATAAATGAAAAACTAGATGCATATCAACTTAATATAAGTCAAAATGTAAAAGTACAAAAATATTAAATAGCAGTTAGGGACTCTGAATTGATAAAATATAAAGTTGTAATGTTTTTAAAATGAAAAACAATGCTATTTAGTGGAAAAGTTAATAAACTAAAAATCAGTTAATTTGGAAAAAAAAAAAGAGAGACTGAGGTCTGGTGGGGTGGGGGGTGGGGGTGGGTGGAGACATTCTGTGGTGATGGAGGAAGGGACAGAAGGGAGGAGGAAATGTGGTATGTGGAACAGTCAGAGGGTGTACTGGGAGAGGGATAAAATCTGGAGTGTAAAAAAAGGTTAGATAAAATTAAAAAGAAATTTGGTTTAGTGTTTTATAACACACAATTTGCTTATGGGCCTTATAAAAAGGAAAAAAAAAGGATATGATCATGTTAATGGGCACAGGGCATATTTAGTATAATTCAACTCTGTCCACGAAGAAAATGAAAGAATAGTCTTTGGGCCTCATAAGTGCATGAGAAGGCCTTTAAAATGACCACACCAGTTGACATGCCATCTTGGATGGGGGAAATTTCACGAGACTCTACCTTTACATCAAGATCTATCTATAGGCAATTAGAGGCTCCAGGGAGAGTTAGAATAAGTCTTTCCTAAGGATGAGCCCTCTGATAGGTTATCCAGTCCCAAGTGTTAAGCTCTATAACACGTACATAGGAGCAACACCAAATGGACTTAAGTGGTTATATTAATATATGTATTTGTATATATAAATAATAATATATAAATCAATAATAATTAAAGAAGGAAGGAAGTGGGAAGAGACAGGCATCCAATGATGTGAATTCAATATCACACATGAAATCCTCAAAAAATGAATTGAATGGAAAACACTAGATGTAAAATACTGAGAGGTGTCCTATGTGGCACTGGGGATAGAGCAGTGGGGACAGTTATCACTATCTTGATTCAGTTTTGCACGTCAGTCACCAGGGCAATAAGGCAAGAAAAAAGTCGATGTAAAATTTGCAGTATATCAAGAATTGGATGAATCTACAGGTTCACTATTAAAATAAAGGAATTTAACAGGTCCATTTACCATTTGCTACAAAGTGAATACCTAAAAATTAGTTACATTTCTATACCTCTTCAATAAACAACTTGAATTGGAACATGAAATAGTTTAAAGCTTACCCAAAGAATAATT
Source organism: Uromys caudimaculatus (assembly GCA_028551405.1). Taxonomy (NCBI): domain Eukaryota; kingdom Metazoa; phylum Chordata; class Mammalia; order Rodentia; family Muridae; genus Uromys; species Uromys caudimaculatus. The sequence goes on from CM052701.1 coordinate 56,543,421, forward strand.
GCTCAGGAGCAAATGTAGCAAATGAAACTTAAAATCTTTAACCAGAATCCTAAAGGAAATTTAACAGGAACTGAAAGGAGGAAAAATGTGAATCTCGGGACTGAGCTGCACAGCTTCTCAGTGGCTTTCTTGAAGGAGAGAAGTAACTAAACATACATTATATATGTGTGGGAAGTCTCCATGGAAACTTGAATGGAATTATGAAAAATAATTATGTATGGGGAAAGCTGCCATGTGATTTATCTGTAAATGTGTGTTTCCCCAGATCCCCTTCTTCCTAATTTCCTTGTTTCCTATCTTAGATTTAGTGATGTCACAGTTCACATGGCAGCCCTCCCAAGCTGACCCTGCATTTAACTATGTGTGGTTTTTCTTTGTCCTCTAGTCTGTTCTGTGCTGGAATCTCTGTCCCATCCAGTGTCATCTATCTCCACATCTCCCCTCCCCTCCAGTCTCCTTTTCTTTTCTCTTTCTTATTCCTCTGCCCTCCACCCCTGTTTGTTCTGCAAATATTCTCCTCCAGTGAAGTTGGTTAGCTAGTGAGCTTGTGAGTCACCAATACAGAGTTAGAGTTGATTAAATAATATTTTAGGGAAACAGCCTCCACCCAACAAGGTGCTGAAATGTACTCTGTGCCCTGAGAAGGAAAGAATAAATCTAAATGTTAGCTCTATCGATCACCTAGTCATGTGTCTTAAGTGTCTGGATCCATATCTAGCATGTGGGTGTTCAGAGAATTGAAGAGGTTGTGATTAAATAAACAAAAGAGCTGTTAGGTCATTGATCCCCTTGAAATAGCAGAAAATTCTCTCCAAATATAGGATAAGCACATTCACTCGGGGGTAGGAAGGCTCTCAGTATTCCAACTCAAGAGAGCCAAAGCCACTCCTACTAGCTAGGTAGCTGGGCAGCCAGAGAGGAGGGCATTCCTCCCACACTGTTCCCTGTAGACACACAGCAGACAGCATCTGGAAATGACACTGTATGTGGGGCTGGACATGACTTTGTCCATGGAGACTTGCTGGATTAGGTTTCAGACATTTGCACCAATTTTGGAGTTGAACATTTGTTCTTTAGATTTAAAAGTGATAATGAAGTTATAATCCAGGAGTGAGCTCTGCATTTGGGAAAAGATCTATGTATAGGACGTTTAACTATGCTAGACAGAGCTGGAACCTGGCCTGTAACCAAGCCAGCTTGGCCTCAGCACACGAATAAGTGGGCAGGGAAACCTGTGCTGGATCCCACCTTTCACTGGAAGAGGTTGACATCCTTGGGGCCTCTTCACTGTGGCAAATTCAGACAGGGACAAGGTGGGAGACTTCTCTAAACTGATGCTGTCAGTTTAGCCATTGCTATGGAAAAGCGATCATCTGCAATGCAAGCCCCTTAATGAGTATTTAACCTGCTCCATTGGCTACAAAGTGTGTTAACATTCCTCCAACGCTCTAACTCCCTCCTTATTTTGAGAATGTTCATATTTTATTGTCAAACCAACTCCAAAAGTAGGCTGAGTTTGCCCACAAAGCCTGGTGCTGGGAAGCTGAACTATTCTGCAGTCAGAGTCCTGTGCTTTAGGGTCAGTTTTATCCCACGGGATTTTATGTCTTCCCTGGGCTTGCTTTACATCTTAAACCAATCCCTACTCTCACAGATTTGGCATTACCAATCTTTCTCTTTAAATGATTTTTTTATTTAAAAGTTTTATATAATATATTTTAATCTCTTTCTGCTCTCTCAATACCCCTCATAGTTTAACCACATTCCAGGGCAGGCCTTATACCCAGGAGTAGTTGAATGAAAACAGACTCAGTTTTGTGTATGTATGTATGTATGTGCGTGTGTGTATGTATATATGTATGTATGTATGTATGTGCATGTGTGTATGTATGTGCGTGTGTGTGTGTATGTGCATGTGTGTATGTATATATGTATGTGTATGTATGTGCATGTGTGTATGTATGTATGTTCGTGTGTGTGTGTATGTATGTATGTATGTGCGTGTGTGTATGTATATATGTATGTATGTGTATGTATGTGCATGTGTGTATGTATGTATGTGTGTGTGTGTGTATGTATGTATGTATGTACGTGTGTGTATGTATATATGTATGTATGTGTATGTATGTGCATGTGTGTGTATATATGTATGTGTGTATGTACGTATGTAAGTGTGTGTATGTGTGTATGTATGTGTGTATGTATGTATGTGCGTTTATGTATGTATGTATGTGCATGTGTGTATGTATATATGTATGTGTGTATGTATGTATGTGAGTGTGTGTATGTGTGTATGTATGTGTGTATGTATGTATGTATGTGAGTGTGTGTATGTGTGTATATATGTGCGTATGTAGTATGTGAGTTTACCAAGCTTTGCTATTACTCTGCTTTCCCTTTGTGAATTACTTGTCTTTCTCTGGTTTTCACAAAATCCTGAGGGTTTTATTTTTGTTTGGTTGGTTTGTTTTGTTGACCTGTGTTAGTCTATTTTTCTCTCTGTAAAGTGTGGATAGTATTTGTAGGTGTTAATTCAATGTCTTTTAGTATTAACTATATTTAAGGAATCCAACACCACACTGACATCAAAGTTAACTAACAGCACTGCCCATTCCAGAGATATTTTCCCTCATGAAGACAAAATAAATAGAAGGTTTTATAGTGTGTTACAGCTCATGCTGCATTGGATTATATCTAGCTGCAAAAATGCCTGTTTAAGTGTGTGACACCCACTATCCTTCTGAATGGCCAAGATGGCATCTTATCTAAATGCCCAGCATAGGTCATAGAGCAATTTTATGGTTAAGTGTAAATCTTTCACCTATTCCTGGGTTGGACATTCCTTGGCAAGTGACCTTTATGACCACTAATGTCCGCGTCTGTCAAATGGAGACAATGATAATGCCATCTCCTTAAGCTGTTGAGTATAAGAGAGGCAAAGAATAGCAGAGCTCAGTTAGACACTAACAACAGAGTTTGTGATGCAATAGTCAGAGCTGACTGGGGAAAACATTAACAACAGATCATCTGTGATTGCTGTGGGCTTTTCCATTCTGCCCAACCACTTGGTTTGCATTTCTATGGGAAATCTATGAGAGCCCTAAAAGAGCTTCCTTCCAAGGATATCATATTATCTTAGTCAGGGTTTCTATTCCTGCACAAACATCTTGACCAAGAAGCAAATTGTGGGGGAGGGGGAGGGTTTATTCAGCTTATACTTCCATGTTGCTCTTCATCACTAAAGGAAGTTAGCTGGAACTCAAGCAGGTCAGGAAGTAGGAGCTGATGCAGAGGCCATGGAGGGATGTTACTTACTGGCTTGATCAGCTTGCTCTCTTATAGAACCCAAGACTACCGGCCCAGGGATGGCACCACTCACAAGGGGCCCTCCCCCCTTGATCACTAATTGAGAAAATGCCTTACAGCTGTATCTCATGGAGGCATTTCCTCAAAGGAGGCTCCTTTCTCTGTGATAACTCCAGTTTGTGTCAAGTTGACACACAAAACCAGCCAGTACACATGTTAATATCCAAAGCAACATGCATAGTTTTTACATTTATTATCCAGAAAAGATTTTGCTCTGCATTCCAGATTGGCTTTGAACTCATGATTCTCTGACTTCCACTATCCATCTCTTAAATGCTGAGATTACAGATGTGCACCACCACAGCTGGCCCATGTATCTTAGACCTCAGTGGTCCTTAGTACTGACTGGTGATAGGTCTCCACCAGATTCCTAACCATTTTGCAGGTAACTGTCTCCAGGACTTTCGTAAAAGGCTGGTTTGGCACTGCTGCAGCACTACTTTGAACCTTTTTTTTTTTTTCAAAGCAGAATAATATTCCATTGTGTAAATATACCACATTTTAAAACAATTTTTTTCGTTGGGGGTCATCTAGGTTGTTTCTAGTTTCTTGCAATTATGAATAAGGCTGCTATAAACACAGTATCCCTGAACAAGTATCCTTGTGGCAGGATGGAGCATCCTTTTGCTATATTGCTTTGAATCTTAAGGACATATCTTTGATCCTGGGATAGACAGTTCTTCAAGGCTCAAGGTTAGTTGGCCTTATATAGCTTTCTCTTTCCTCTCAGTTTGTTCTCCATTATCTGCTTTCTAGGCCAGCTTTGGTTCTTCTATTTCTTGTAAACCACCTGATGCTTCTACTTGGCTTTCTTTCTATTCAGAATGCTTGTTGCCTCACTGACGTGGTTACTCCAAATCATTTTTCAGATTTCAGTCTGAGTCTTGCTTACACTGAGGAAGTGTTCCCCTTCAGTCTAATATTGTATGCATTCATTGCAAGAAAATCTGTCTTGGAGATCATTTTTATAACCATGATTTTATATTTATTAGCTCTTGTTTGGTGTGTACTTTCTGCATTGCATTTTGGGGGCTCATAATGTCAAGGACCTCCTCCCATCTGCCACCTATGCCAGTACCAAACAATGATCCACCTATTAAGACTGAGTACCTTCTGACTCAGCTTGCCCCTGAAAAACCTGGGCCTCTCACAAGTCAGACACAAAAGGAGCTATACTTGGCACAGTAGAGCCCCACAGAACCATGTCCCAGCACTCTGGCGGGTGCATATGCCCTGGTGTGCCTTATCCATTCTGAACTATTTCATTACCACATGGTAGAGACTTCTTTGGGAGTTGTTTATTTCTCATCTCCATATTTTCCCCTAGGAACAACGGCTTCTGGTTTAGACCCCCAGGCCACACACTCTAGCCATCACAAGAGATGTCATACATGCAACCAAGAGAAAGACCTGAAGTGGGTGCTTCTTGAAAAGACTCATGCATGTGTCTCTCTAGGATCTGAAACAGAGTAGAGTTCAGCTTGGACCGCTGCTAAGGCTTGGGCTGTAGGTGTCTTGAACTTCAAGGTCCATGTAGGCCTTACACGTCTTTGTAGTCTTAGATTTTTAAAAACTACTTTTAATAAGAGTTCTCAAATGTTTCAACTCCCCTTCTAGCCCACCATCCAAAGGTAGGGGGGAAAGATGGCAAACAGGACAAGGGGAGGTGGACCTGTTTAGCACTAGTTCCTTGGGACGATTCCAATTGCCACTTGTCAGGATACCAGCAGTCCAGTTCAGTAGTGTCAGGATACCAAACAGGAATCAGCAGCAGTGGCATGGTCCAGCAGAAACCGCCAGGCCTCCGGCAAATCGGCACGAGTCAGTGGGAGTGACCAGAACCAGCTGGGATGCCAGGAGAAGTTCTCCGCTGTGACTCTTTCAAAGAAGCAAAGACTAAGATGCGAGACCAATAAAGCATTGCAAAGCTAACCATGCAAGCTTGCTATCACCGTCCGATGAGCCCTGTTTATACCTCCCCAAATATCACGTGTCCTCCCACAAGTCTTCAGCAAAACAACGCAAGTCTGTCTTAGCACAACAGTGTGTGAGTCTGCATCACATGACATATCTGACTTCCACTTCAGGTCTTTCTCTTGGTTGCATGTACTGTCTCTTGTGATGGCTGCAGTTTGCAGCCTGGGGGTCTAAACCAGAAGCCATTGCTCCTAGGGCGAAATGTGAAGGTGAGACATAAACAACTCCCCAAGAAATCAGTTTTTCCACCGCAAACTTCTGCTTGGTTGCTCTCTGCTGGTGACTTGACAGGACCCAAGGGAAATGCTTTCGGTAAGAGTTCACATCGATGTTTGTCCCTTTTAACCCTGCTTCTGCCAACCTGTTGTTTTATTTCCCCTGTGTATTTGTTTTCTGTATAGAACAGGTAAATGTTGAAGCATATTAACACATTTCTTTCTTGGGTCAACAAACAGTACCCCCAGAACCCTAGTTACCCTGTGCACGTGGAGGAGATAGAGGTCAACTCTAGTGTGATGTTGGCCTCTTTTGGAAAGCTGTGCTAATTATGAAGGTGAAGACAGAGGGCATGGAAGGAATTTGGGCTATACCTCAAAGGAATTTCCATTTCTCAGTTTCATGGGGGCAAAGCATTTTTACCTGGGCCCTGCTGGCCTCTGATGGCTTTTAGGAATTTTAGAGTGAATGGATGACATTAAGGTGGGGACTGGTCATCCCAAGCTTTTAGGACTTTTTTTTTTTTTTTTTTAAATGACTGACAAGCCTGAAGGGAAGTAGGAGGAAACATTAAGGCTATGGAAGAAGCTTCTGGAAGTCAAACAAAATATGCATTCAAAAGACCATCAAGCCAAACTTGATTTGAATTTTATTGGCTGTTAATTATGTACAGAGAAAATGAAAAAGGAAGCTGCATTCAATTCTTGTTCTTGAGGACATTCCAGCCTAGATGAGAAGGTAAAAGTAAATAAAAATAAATATGGTCTCAAGTAGAACAGGAGAGCAGTAAGAGATTAAAGCCTGGATACAAAGATGACGTTCTATAGGGCAGACAACATTATTTCCTGAAGGTACCATTTGGAATCCCACTGTGTGGGGAACTTGGATATATGGAGACAGAGGATAGGTCGCTTGTCACAAGTGTATAGCAGAGGGGCAAATCCGAACAGAACTGTGACAGCAGTAGTAGTCCAGGACAGGAGGTGAGAGAATTCAGGGCAGGAGAGAAACATTTGCATGGTTTGGGGCAAAGGGACTGAAAGACCAGAGGATGAATTTTCTGCTGTGGGCTCTGGAGCATAACAGGGCTTAGGGAAAGCAGACCATGGGGAAAGAGGCTGAGAAGAGGAGACTGCGGTTTAGATGCAAGTGTGGAAGGACAATGACTATATTCACAAATTCTATATGTTTCAAAGAAAAAGCAACAGTTAAGAGGCAACACTGACTTTACTCTAGTGTGTGATGTGCGTAGGAAGCCACTGCTTTGTGGACAGGAAGAAAACCTTCCAAGACTGTCAATGATGATTCCTGTAGAAGTTTCAGACATTTTCAGCTCCAAGCTGAGCAATGAATAGTAAAAGCAAAATCAAACTCAAGTTCCACAAATAACAATGAAGCCCTAAATTCTTGTTTCAGAGGAACCAAAGTTCAAATATAAGGAATAAGTAGTCACATGGAATCTCCATGGGGCAGAACTGTCAAGCCTATTTAAATCATGATGGACGAGGAGAAGTGTCAGCCTCCTTCCCTCCCCTACAGTTATTCCCAGACTGATGAAAGCTGCTCACATTTGTCTCTTGCTCAACTTCTAAGCTCTCCGTGCAGAATGTGTAGAGATATGCTTAATGAATTACAGTATCAGGTTAAAGATGAGGAGTGTCCCCTGCTGTCTTTCTTTCTTTTCCCTCCCTCTTATGTTTGCCAAGGCAGAAGGGCTGGGAAATTTCTCTAAGAACTGCTTTATTTCCAACTGTGGTCAAATGAGATGTAATAGATTTTATTCTTCATTCTGTTAGTTTGATGACTTTGTCAGATGAACTCAGCAAATCAAAGAACACATGGGGCTCGGGTTGGCTAATGCTTCTGTGGCCCAACGATTACAGAGTGACTGCTCTCCTTGGACTTGTGTTGGACTCTGTAGGGTTTAACACCTTAAAATGCAACTCACTCATTTCCTAATGGGGCCCCAGTTTGCAGCACTTTCATAGTGAAGCAAACCTTACTAGAACATGTCCCAATCACTGTAATTGTGTGTGTATGTGTTTTCAGAAAAAGACAAATGCCATGAATATGTCCCTTTCTGCAGAACTGATTGGAAACAGGATTGGATACTTAAGATGAGTGACAGGAAACAGCCAGGTGGGTGGAGCAGTGGGCAGGCTGTGCAGAGAAGTGGTAGTGAGTGGGTGCTCTGGAGAGTTTTGTGCATGGTGATGACATATTCTCTGTCTTTCATGCTATGTCCTTTACTAAATGTGCCTAACTGAACAGATGGCTCTGTTCCTTCCTATAAGTTGATGTCCCAACTCTTAGGTTAGTCTAGCATAATTAACATGGAGAACTATTAGAGATAAATGAACTCGAAAATGAAAAGTTGTGACTCAGGAGGTTGCTTGCATGCCCTCCCTTCCACATTCTCTGTTCTCAGGATCGTGTCCTCTTCTTGCTCAGCATCTTGCCTGTTTGTTGAATAAAGGGCTGCTTCTTGAGGGAGAAGAAATGCACAACAGGCTTTCCCTTTCTTCAGCTGTTCTTATCAAGACAAATCTCAGACATAAATGTCAACTCAATCTTCCAGCCATTTTGGTGACTCGTCACCTCTTCTACCTTTCACTCCTTGGTCTCCAGCATCAAATATGGCTTGGTATATCTTCCAAAAATTGACAACCACAGTCTTACAGAGCCAGTAGTTTCAGTTCATGTGGCTGTTGATGAATTCCTGGCCTTCCCACTGCTGCTTGCCATTGGAGAGACGTTCAAAGTCTGCTATCCTGTCTCAGGTAGGCTGGTGCTGGGTTTTCTCTACAGCTGCAGAGAAAAACTGGGACTTGAACACCTACGTAAGCTGACATGTTTAGAATTAGGTTATCACTCTCTGGAAAGTTTTGCGCTGGTTTTAAGTTCATGAAAAGTCCTGTTTTCACCACCTCAGGGGGCCCAAGGCAAACATGTGGAAGATTTCTGCCCGAGTCTGTTTGGAAGCTTTTGATGGATGGAAGATGCATGTATTACTTACAGCATCACTACTTCTGGGTCTGTATGGAGAGGTGGTTTCTCAGCACATGTTCACACACACACACACACACACACTCACACTCACACTCACACTCACTCACTGACATTCACACAGCCACAAGTATACATGATGGAAATGAAAGCAAAATTTCCAGACAGAGGTCTGGATTTCAGTGTAAAGGTAACTGATGAACACACATCATCATTGCAATATCATACGCTTGCTTGAGTCAGTTCTTATGTAGATAGAGGGAGCTGCCTTTGGTTCACATTTGTGATAACATGGGGTGGATGTGTTCATGAAACCAGCTTTCTTCATTCCTGCAGTAAAACCTGATCCAGGAGAATGGAAAACTTTGGTCTGTGGTTTAATGACTAGGCTCAGGCTATAGATGAATAACATTGGATTTGTATCCAAATTATGCCAAAATGAGTACTGTTTCAGCAAGTGCCAAGTCGAATAAGCTCATGACGTGAGCTTTGTCATGACACTCTTGCCTCATAAAGACCTTTCTAGATGCTTCTTTAAACTGTCTGGACATATTGGTTGGAAATTATCACACAGGTGGCTCTTTGGTCAGGCCATATTAGGAAAAATTATTTACCTAAAATTTATTTACTTGTAAAAACACAAGACTGAAAATGGCCCCAGTGCCTGGGGGCAATTACGTAGGAGACACTCCATGAAGAAAATGAATCCTTGCTTTTATCATCTCTGGGCTATAACGGAAATGGCCTGGAACAATGCCTACGATGCCTGCCAGAGCAAAGGGAGCATGAGTCTTGTTCAGTGTTGAAGAACCTCCTTGTCTGGGTGTCTGTTTTTATTAGGAACCATATATTTATCTTACATGAACTTATAACCCAATGATAAACGACCTGGCTGCTAAGCTGATTTCCTAGCCAAGCCTTTCTCTCAGGCTAGCTGTAAACAGGCCTGTCTCTGCTGCCCATTGAATACTGCGGCCTCCCTCATTATGTTCTGTGTGGTAAGGACCCTTTAACTCTAGTTTGAGCACTTGTGACTAACTGATGAGAATGACCAGGGACAGAGAGCAAAGGTCCCCATCAGGTCTGGTTCTGACCAATGTTTCAGCTTTATTCGGCAGATGAGGCTGTGTGGGTTCTGCTCAGTAAGTACAGTATCCCCTTGGGTCTTCCACAGCTGCAGGTGTGCTCTGTGCCATTCACTCTATGAGGTTCCCAAATGTCATAAGAACTTACGTGAATCCAAAACTCTGAAAGCAGAAAGTACCTTGAATGCATCTTACTCCTGTTTCTTTGCAGGTAGCCTCAGGCCAGACAGAACCCCTCCTGTGTGCGTGTCTTGCTTAGGCTCAATTCCTGGTCATCTTTTCTCCGTGGACTCAGAGAGATCTACAAGGATCGTATGCCATTTCCTTTGCCTAGAACACACTTCCAGAAACTCTTCTCATAGCTGCATCTTTCCTTTCCTCAGACTTCAGGATATTTTGAAAGTCTATTCCCAACAAAGCAGACTCCATGGTGTTTGCTGAGTTCTGAACAGAACACTCATCACAGTCAGTTATCATATATGCCTAGTGGATTGTCTTGCTTCCCCAACACAGCAAATTTCACGAGGACAAACACTAAATCTTTGTTGCTCTTTGCTGTATACACATCTGGCCCTGAGCCTGTAGTTGATAGCCTTATTGGATAAAAGAGTGAGTCAGAATTTGAAAATGACCACTAGTTTTTCTCAAAAAGGAAAGTAAAAAGCTTTGATTCTCTTCCCCTGTCAACCTATGCATGGCTTGGTATCAACATAAGAAGGAATAGAAGATCCTTCCAGCAGGATTTTCATTGTTATCCAAGAAAAATATTGGTAGGCTAAGCGAACATGTTTGTGTTGCGTCAAGATACGTCTGGCTGTCCCAGCACTTTGCCAACGCTTCCCACTCAGCCTGGCCTATTAGAGCTGACTATAGAATTATTGACACATCATTTACCTCCTGGTACTTTCTCAGCAAGGATTAATCATTCCCAGGAGACTTGTTTATATGCTTGGTTGATTTTGATAGCTCAAGGTGCCAGACCCTTAACATACAGCTTGAGGAAGGCCAGGATCCTTGCTACCCAAGTTGCTCTTGGCAGTGCTAACTTAGGGCTTGGCAGTTGCATTCTACTCAATCCCACCCTTACTAAACACACTGTAGATTACACTAAAGTAAGCAATTGTACAAGTGAATCAAGGTAAACAAGATCTTATGCCTCTAGCATACCTATACATATATGAAAATACATATATTTTTCTACTTTGCTTTTCTGTCATTGTGATAAAACACACTAACCAAAACCAAACTGAGGAAGAAAGGGTTTATTTGGCTTGCAATTAACAGCCTACCATCATTTTTAAAAGCCCATCATTGGGTATGACAGAGGCACAGAGCGGAAGAACTTTGGGTCTTTGAATAATACTTAGAGAGACCTTGCCATTGCTCAGAAACAGTTTATGTGTGTGTGTGTGTGTGTGTGTGTGTGTGTGTGTGCGCGCGCGCGCGCACGCGTGTGCGTGCATGTGGGTATAATTTTCTGGGGTTATATTTGTTCTGATGTGTGTTAATGGACTAGTCCAGTATGATAGACTGTAAGCAGCAGAAAGTGAGAATGAGAGAGAAATGGGGGTGGGGGAAGGATTCCTTTTTTGAGTAGAGTTCTAGAAACCTAGCATTGAAACAAGCATGCTCTAGGCTTTTAGCTACAGAAGTTTTTTGGTTTTTGGTTTTGTTTTTGTTTTTTTAATTTCTGCAATAAATAAGTAAATGAGACAATGTTCTCTAAGACAATTGGTGGGGACTTAGCCATCACTTCAGGCCTCACAGTATAAAACTAAAGAAAGAAATTTAAGATTACAGAGAAGAAGTAACTTCACTTCAGAAGAGGAGTTAGCCAACTGATATCACCCTGCATCCCATGTTTTCCCTCTGGAGCATCTATGTTGATACCAGGGATAGCTCAGGGATAGCCTATTAACCTCAGCTAGAATGAAGCACACACAGATAAAGTTCACATGCAGATCACAGGGGGAATTCCATATTCATTGATGGACCCTGTAAGCAGCTTCTTTGTAAATATAGCAAGAAAGGATGTGGAACCACTGTTTGATCTTCATTTTATGAAGTAAACAGGGTTTTACAGAAATAAGCACATTCAGTTTGGAGGGCAGTCTTGGAGCACAATGCTGTAGGCCCAGAAGTTCAGGGCAAGCCATGGCTGCTAGCAACTTACTGGCAGAGAGGGGTCAAAGTTAACTGAGCATGAGCAAAACAAGCTAAAAAACTGTTGGAGAAGTAGGATAAGGAAAGGGCAGGTGGGCAGAGTCTCCGATTGTAGTTACAGTTTATAGTACTCATCTTTTATTTGAAATCATATACAAGGTAGCTAAACATAAATTCCATGTTATAAAGCAGTCATGTAAACTACTTTTCCTTGCATGTACCCAGACCTACCCCAGAACAATCAATGACAAGTTTTAAGTGTTCCATAAAGACCTTTCAAGTGAAATCCTGGACTCGATGGAATGGTTGATAGAGTCTTCTGTTTTCAGAAGTATAGAGTTCTACGTTCTTTTTTACTTCTGCTTAGACATGTATAAATCTATATCCTATGTCTTTGCTTTTTAACTGTAAAATACTATTGTGTGTTCTTATTCTGTAACTGTCTTTCAAAATTAGGCACATTCTAGAAAGTTCTGGTTGTTGCATTCACTCCTACTGTGGCGTTGACAATGTTTGAGATAGACCCTGTTCCCTCCTGTGAGGATGGTAAGTTTATTAATGGGGAGGGCTAGAAGAAACTCTGACTCAGAGTTGATTTAGAGTGGTTGGTACTTCACAGTATAACACTTCCAACCTCTCCCAGCAAAGCTTTGACTTGAGGAGAGATAAGTGTGTTTTGCTTCCCAAAGGTACTGTGTGTCAATATCTTATTCTTTTGACTGCACAGTGATTCATTTGTTATCTGTGAATACTGGGAAATGGACCAAATAAAGGAAACAGTGGTTTTGGGTTGTCAGATATGAAGGACAGATCTTCTCAGAGCCTTGGCCGAGATCAAACTGACTTTTAGCTCATCGTGCCACTTGCCACTGCTTTCTCCAAATCCCGACCTTGCTTCCAAGAAGGAGGAGTATATCTGCACTGCCAGAGGCCCAGCCAGTATCACACAGGTGGAGAGGCCTGGAAATGGCACCACCCATGCCACTCTGTACAGTTAACATACTTCTAAGACCAAAATTCGATGCCAGGGACAACCATAGGCCCTGGTATCTGTACAAGTGAGTGAGGGGACCATATTCTGTCACTTTGCAAGGAAGACTGATCTCAGAACTCACTGTAAGCACTATGCTTCCACAACGTGCCTGTCAGCTCCTCAGACCATGTAGAACATCCCTCTGAGGGGCACCTGAACTTGGGGTGAGAAACATAGAGAAGTGGGTGCATAAAGCTGGGCAAACATTTCCAGTGGCCAGTCGCTCTCCAAAAGGATCTTTCCAGTGGATGTTTGTCTTGCCCTGTTCTGTGGGAGGATGACGTTGGTAAGGAGGGAGAGACAGGAGTGAAGTGAGAGATTTTAGAACTCAGATATAATTAATGGGATTTTTTCCCACCTTGCAAATTGCTTAGAAAGTTAACAAGTTACATAGAAGAAAAGGGGAAATTTCTTTGTGCCCAAGCTGTGTCATTGTCATATTGAGCAAAGTTGAGTTTCTTCAGTCTCAAAGAGGTACACAGAAAATCAGTCCTGAGTATGAAGCAAAAGTGAGCCCTCCTTGCACCTCTGAGTTGCCACACACACATCCTTTCCTGACCCTCACACAAGCTGAAGCACTGCACCATTGGGCAATGGCCTTTTTGCACATTAAGTCATATTAGTCATTTTGAAATTACAAATTTAATAGATAACATCTGTGTCAACATCTGTTTTGAACCTTCCTGTTTGGTCCAGTCTTTGGACAAGGAGCTGTTCTTTTGAGCTAGTAACATCCAAAGTATGCAGATAGACATCTAAAGTGATTTTCACCTAATTTGCTTTCAAAGATTGATTAAAAACAAAACAAAAGGCAAGTTCATTCTCCCACTTCACCTCCTGGCAAAGCTCTTCTGACTTTCCAGGGCACAGACTGAGCCTGAGAAATTGAGCTCAAAGGCATAAAATGCTTGTGGGAATTATGAGCAGATGGAGAAAGGGTATTTCTTTTAATTAGGGGTTTATTTGGAATGGAAATCTATTGTAATCTGAACTACCCTGTGGCCATGGTGGACACCGAAGAAGCGAACAACGAGAACCTGTGCTGGAACGTTATCTAAAGTGCAGCTCGGCTTTCCATGCCTCTGTTGTCCAGGTAACAGAGCACAGGAGTTCTCAGATCAAGGGCAGGAGCTGTGTACAAGGTCCGATGATGGGGATGAAGAGAGCAAAAATGTGAGGGAGAATGGATCACATTGGATCATCAGGATGCCTTTGGGACCTATATTGAACGTGCGTTTCCTTGGAAACCTACTCTAGCCATCTTCTGCCAGTTAGAAGCCATTTTCCTTGTGTATTTTACTCTAGTTCTTGATCATTTACCTTCCAGGATATGTCATATATTTACACCTAGAGATGGTTCCTCTCATCTCCTTTCATAATCCCATCACATAAACAAGCCACACTTGTGAGCCCCTTACATCTTTCCCATCTTAATGGTCACTTGTTTTCCTTGACCTAAGTTGCTCATAGTAACTCTAGACCCCTAAATATATTTCACTTCCCCAAACAGAGCTTTTCATGCCTACTCCTGACTCTTCTGTACATCACTACCCTTTACAACTACTGTCCTGGGGAAGAGCCAGATTACATAAAAGTAGTTTTTAGATTTAAGAGTTAAAATGAAGATTAAAAAGATCTAATTATTTAACTTTTCCTGAGTTCCCTATATTTTATATGCAATAACTCTTAATTTGACACAATCCCTGAAAGATAGTTGGTATCGTTGTCATTCATGTACCAGAAAGCAGACATTTTAAAAAAAAATGTGCCTCATGCATTTCTCAAGTTTAAGGCCACTGATAGCAATATATATTTCTGTTGATTGTCTCAAATGGACACATGCATGTTCTCACCATATATATATATATATATATATATATATATATATATATACACACACACACACACACACACACACACATATATATACACACACATATATACATATGTATATTTATATACACACACACCATACACACACACACACACACACACACACACACACACACACACACACACACAAGATCTACCTCTACTCTATTCTTAGATTTAATAGTTTAATAACCATGTTACTATCATGTGTGTTTCTTATGCTACTAGACTTTTGTTTTAGGTCTGTGCAGAATGACAACAAGGTTGGTTACAAGGAGCCGTTTTATATGCAACAATATAGTACTCAGAAAACTTCCAGATCAGAACAGAGAGAGCTAGCCAGGTGAACTGGGAAAGGAAACAAGGCATAGTCCCTAGTACATGCCCTCTTAGCACAAGGGTAAGACAGCAGCTTTAAACAAAGGATGCCGGAGATCCCACCAGTAGGTGAGGAGCTATTGGCATCTAATGCTGGGAGACAAAAAGTCAGTTTTCTTTGATAATGTGACTCTGGGTTGGTGGACCACATGCCAGGGTAAAGCCTACTCTCAGAGGTAGCCGAGTAAAAAAAATGAACTCAAAAAAGGTTGGGGGACAGGAAGGGATAGGGGGGAAGAGATGGCAGTTATAGGAAGAACTGGGGAAAGGAGACTGAATGTGTTAAAACATTCTTTTAGAAAGAAAAGGTAACCTGCTAGAAAGATACAGAGAAACTTACATACTGCTGATGGAAGGGTGAGTTAGTTAGCAAAGCTAGTAGGGAAAGTAGGATGAAGAGTCCTCAAGGAATTTGCAATATCTCCTTGAATTTTTGTATTAAGGTTTTAAAGGGTTTTTTTTTCACAATACAATAAAAGTTTAAATATACCCATATCAACTCATCCTGAAAAGGGGGGCACATTAGGAGACACATCCAAGGCATTTCTCTTCTCTCTGAATGCTTTTCAAGTTGCACATAGATCACTATGACCAAAACCTCCAAAGCAGCAATGTTCTCTTTCCCACTACAAATACAGGCAATATGGAATGGTTTCTAAGAAGTTTGCAGTTGATCCATGGTAAAAGTGGAGGAGGTAGATTTTCTCTTTTCTTCTCCATTTACAAAAGATTATGCCCATCTACAAGGACAAAGTTTAACTGTTAGTTAATAATTACTGCTAGTAATTGAAGTAGTCCAATCTTACCCAGCTTCTTCCATGACTGAATCCACTTACCTCCTTACATATACCCACAATCCTGTGAACAAGATTTTTTAACTGCTCACTTGAGACTTATGTAAATATCTTCCTTTTAGGGCAAAGATGGGAGCCTTTTTAGCATCTTCTACAAGTCTAGACAAGGGAACAGATCTCAGTGAGAGGCAATACCCAGATGGATTTGTGCTTTGCATAAGGAAGGGCTTGGGGTCAGAGCCCTGAAACTCTTAGGGAGTGTCCTTAAACTGAACTGTGGGGGCTGTGATCTCCTGGGAAGTCCCAAGAGCTACATTTAGGATGAATGAGTCAATGAGAATGTGTTTCCTCCCCTGGGGATCCTGAATGCCTAGCAAGCTTCATGAGGACTCAAATGAAGGCCCATTCCAAATCACTGGTCTATGATGGAGCTTCAGTGGGCTCTTCCCTAAGTTCCCATCACCCTGGAAAAAATAAGCAGAGGCAACACATCACAAAGTATGTGGGAAATGGCCTGAAGAAAACATTTACATGTACAGCTCATCTCTTCATATGGAGCTGGGTCATTTGGACCCCTGCTGAGTTGTTGTGCTTCAGGTTTTTGCTATCTCGGGCATGATCATCAGAGAATAGAACATCAGAGGTTGTCCTGGCAACCAGGGCTGCTGTATTTGTTTACATTTTATAGCCTGTCAGTGAAGAAGACAGTCTTGTGTATAGCTTGGGCACTGTATAGAGTGTGATAAGCTTGCCTTCACTGGAAAGCTGTTCTTCCTTCTTATCCAGGGAGTGCAAAGCTTCGTGAAGATATAGGCAAACCAGGCTCACAATTTCTGTTTCACCCAGTGAAGCAGTTTTAGTAACTGCTCACTTATAAGAGCTCCTGTGGGTGCAGTGGAGTTTCCTGCTATGTGATCCACTCCATAAACACCTATACCAGGGACCTTCCCATGGGCCACAGCTGGCCTACCAGCTTCTGACCTATCTGTGGGAAGCCCAGCTGGATGAGGAAAGTGTTGGCTGCTCAGGGTCTCATCTTACTCAGACCACTCACTTCTGTGGTCTCTCTGTAGTCTTCAACTGAACAGGACCTTTATGAACCATCTGACTCTACTTACCTTTAGAACAGAGCCTATAGTGTTCTCTCAGGAGTCACAATAGTGTTCATTTCTTAATGTTTATATCAGGCTAGAGTTCAGTCCCAGCATCAATCTCTATATTCAAAGTGCCTGAGAAGCTCTGACTTTTCACCAAGATGAGTGAGAGTCAGTTGACCAAAGTTATCTGGTGCTTCACGCTGAGGTTATATGAGGCAGGAGTTGGCCGTTCCCAGAAGGACTCCGACTTTCCATTATTTTGACTTTTATTTTATTATCCTCTGGTTAATGACAAATTTATTATACCTAAATATTAAAATCAACAATTGCAGATCCCATTGGTATTTCTTCTCAAAAAACAGTTATGGAAGGAATTGAACATAAAATAAAGGGAACATTAGGTTCACTGCACTCAGGGAAAAATGGCAAAACTCCTTGCTGGATTTGAAGGTCTAAAAGTGAATAAGCCATGACCCTTCTCGTAGAGATCAGTCTACATTAGGAGTGATAGTGGGCTGAGACACAAGAATGAATGAATAAACAAACAAACAAACAAATATAGCATAGATGAACAAACCACAAAATAGAAGGATTTAACAGAAACAGTTGATCCTTCTGGGAAGACTTTAGAAAGCACAAAACATGAGCTTTAACTGTAACCAGAGCCTTGAATGGTCCACACATGATGAAAGACCTCCCAGGCATAGAGAAAGCAAGCAGAAGGATACAGGTCACCCAACAGGGCATCAAGTACTCAGAGGACACTGGCAGCAAGAGGTTTTTAGAGGGATGTTGGAGAAAATGCTGAAAACAACCCATCATTGAGGTCTGGATTGCAGGATTTCTGTGCCTGCACTTAGGAGTACAGACTCTGTATTCTCAGCTATGGGTGGCCACTGTGGCTTCTACCTGGGGAAACTGTGAGCTCATAGTTGTAGTTTCTAGCACTGCTTAGTATCACTGACTTTCAAGGTAGAAAAGACTGAAGGACACATCTGGACCCAGTTCTTACACATCCCTAATCTTGAGGGGCCCTGAAAACTTCAGGACTACATCAAAATAAAATAAAATAAAATAAAATAAAATAAAATAAAATAAAATAAAATAAAATAAATTAAAATAAATTAAAATAGAACAAAACAACTTTTTCATAGGAGTCAATTTATTTTATGTTCTTTTTTGAAATAAGATTGTTTTCTCTTTGATAACACTGAAGCATTAATTAAGATTAATTGCAAATGTTAAGGAAGCATGTCACCTTTTCTCTGACTGTTTCTGTTCTTCCAACTCTTAATATTGAGTCAATCATGCAGAGTTGAAGGTCTATTTGAGGCCAGATTGAAGCCTACTGTGGGCAGATTCAGAACAGAAGAGGAGGGACACAAAGGGTTCATCATTGTCCAACTGAATAAAGCAAAGGCAGAAGCTACATCTCACAACTTCTGGGTTGTAAAGATGCCATCAGGAGTCTATTCTTGTCTTGGTGGAGTGGGTGGAAGCCAAGTACCCTAGTTTGATTTTGTAGATAGGCCCATGTAAAGTTAGGCAAGTTCCTAAACTTTTATGAATCTTCAGTATTTCTATATTTGAACTATGGGTGAAATGCTCAGTTCCCTTACTCACATTGCAAAGCTACTTTTAAAAGGATGTCAATGAGACAATGTTGTCTTGGGAAGCCAGAGTCTTCCTACAAAGTATTTACGACTGTGGTAAACAGGCTGCATTATAAATTCAGTAGTGCACATTCAAGGTCGAATTAGGGTTGGATGATAAAGGAGTCCTACACATGATTTATGGCCTTAAAACTTATGCTCAACACAAATATATTACCAACTTTGGGTTTTTATGGTGATGTATTTAATTCAGCAATGTCTCAACTACCTTGAGGAGAAAAATATAAATCTGTCAAATGTTCTTTCTGATTTTCTTTTTAAATGAAGCATAGTTTAACAAGATCAGTAGTTGGGGAGAAAAGAAGAGAAAGGGAAGGAGTTCCATTCACCATTTTAAAAATACCACGGCTAGACTTGATATTACAAAATCTCCGTGCTGTTAATGGAGAATATATATAGTGAGCCTTTTCAACCACTCAGCTTGATTTCCATAATTGCTTTTTATATTGACACATCATGTATCTTCTAACTGAGGACTTATTTGAACTTGTATTATTACTTTATTTTGTTAAATATTTATTATATAATTATGTAATGATACTAGTAATCTTTTCTGTGCCGTCTCTATTTCTGTGTATATTTCTAGTCAACTAGTAGGAAGCACTTATGGAAAGATACAGTAGTAGAGATAAATTTAGTGCTTCTCCTGTGACTAATGAATGGATGTCCTATTTCAATTGATTCAGGTTTTGTAATTTGCCAAGGATTTAGTCACAGGTTTTTCTTCCTTTCCTAGCCTTTAATGGATGGCTTCTTTGAGTACCATTTTAAACCAACACTATAGATTCACCAGCTTGTTAAATCAATGAGTTTTTGCTGAGTGTGTACAATTAGATTTTGTTTGTTTACATATCTTTGTTTTTTCTTCTTCATACACTACCTTAGCCTCAGTATTCCCTCAATGTTCTGAACAGTTTAAGATTATACAGGGTAGGAAGGAAGTCTTGTATTTCCTTAAGCAAATGTCATAAAAGGTTGAGGTAATATTTACAGATAGAAAGCCTGGTTATGAGAAGTTGAGTTTTAAAGGATGAGATAATTGCTTGGAGTTGCATGAATGAAAGACTGAATTGATTGTCCTTAGGAAACTTGCCTAGGATCTTACCCTTCCCACAGGGAAATGGCTACTTGTTAGACAGTTCTCCTGAAGGCTGACCCGGCATAGATTACAGTCATAATAATGCATTCTATTTATATTCATATTTGCATTTGTGTGTGTGCATGTGTGTGTGTATGTGAGTGTGTGTGTGTGTGTGTGTGTGTGTGTGTGTGTGTTTGATGCATGCATGTGAGTGGGTGGATTGGTATTTGTGTTCATATGTATGCATACAGAAATCTGAGGAGGATATTAGATGTCTTTCTTGAGACATGGTCTCTTGCTGAATTAGAGGCTAGGTTAGATGGTCAGCAAGTTCTCCGGGCCTCCCCGCCTCCATCCCTCAAGGCTGGATTACAGGCATGCTCACTTATACCCACTGAGCAATCTCACCAAATTCCAAAGAACTTTCATACCTTGTTCTTTTTACTGAGTCTATTGATGAAGTACAAAGAGCATTGGAGCAAGAGCCAATGACCTCCTTAATCTGCCAGCATGTGTCTCCCTGGGGAACTTCAAGAGGCAAACAAGATAATGTAAGTAATCGATAAGACAAATAAGATAATTTTTTTAAAGTCAAGCTAAGAAATTTACATATTTCTTAAAGTCTCTGAACCTTGCTGCCTTTCTTGATAAAGGGTTAAGAGTAACCTGAAATTCTCCCTTTTGATCTAAGATTCTATTATGTTTTATAAACTCTCATAGATAAGTAGAGTCACACAGCTAAGAACAGTTCTGTTTGGCTGAAGATCACAGAGGTGAAGTGAGTGTCCCGAGGAAAGATGAGACCCCAAGCAACCCAGTCAACACTAGTCTCACCCAGCTGGCTTTCCACAGATGTGTCAGAAGCTGATGGGCCAGTTATGGTCCATGAGGGCCTCCCAATGTCCCCAACCATAGATAATTGTCCATGGAAAGCAAATGACTCTAGATCACAGAGCAGACAGCTCAGCTGTATCCAGATGATCTCTGTTAAAAGAGCAGTTACTAAATCTCTGGGCGAAAGAGAAATTGTGAGGGGTCTGGTGTACTTATACCTTCATGGAGCTTTGTACTCCATGGACAAGGAGGAAGAATGGCTTCCCAGGGAAGGCAGGCTTATCAGTCATCTAGAAAATGAGTCTTTGAGAAGTTTAGCTTTGTGTCTGGAATTAATCCTCTTTCTCTTTAAGTGATTCTTAATTTTACTCTGTGGACTACTTTAACACTTTGATGATGGCTAATACCATTTTATTGTCTTTGAGTTATCACATGCTTTAGCAAATAATTTCACTGAATTATAAAACAACAACAACAACAAAAACAACCCCTTAAAGGTCATATTTGACTTTTAAAGTCAGCACTTCTGAAAATTTGGTATTCATAGGAATAAACCTAGGGTCCACTCTAAGGAATTCTTGTTCCTTTCATAGTGGTACCAGAATTCAGAGTCTTTGAAAAGTATCCAAAGGGAATTCTTTAGTAACTGAGCCGGGATAAAATACTGAGAAACCTTGTCACAGATGTCAATGAGTCCTGAGCAAGGATGTAACCTTAGAATCCCAGTGTCCCTGAAAACATTCCTCAACTTAATATAATCCTCCTCAGTTTCAGCCTAAAATGCAAACCCATGTCTCCTGTCAAATGAATTAGTCAAACTGGAACGAAGCACCAAACACAATGTGAAGAAGTGTTTGTTCTGACTGAGTCAGTCTGGCTGTGCTCCTAGCATTTTGTCACCACGTGTTCAGTGTCCATTTCTCCAGGTGACAGGATGCCTAACTTCATACAAGTATGGACACTTGCCAGTCCCTTTGTATGGTAGAAACAATGTCACGTTAAAACATCTTAGACTCACAGAAACCCTTCCCACTTTACAGTTTACCCTAAATCACTGTCGTTGGAAGAAGATTTGAAAACCTAAGTTGAAATCTAAGAAGAGAGACCGGATAGGGCAGTGGTGTTAAGCATCATTTACCTCACCAAGGTGATGCTGCAATAGAGTGCAGAGCAGGGGCTCAGTAGCATTGGTGTTGAATAACAGATGGTTATGGAGTTTGAGTAGAGTAGATGTTGGAAACAGGTGTAGGTGTTGGGCTTCTCAATCACTGGCCAGCTTAAACACAAAATAATTCATACGGGCATTGATTGACCAGTTCTTAATAAATAGAAGTTCAGGAAATAAAATATCCATGGATAGTGTGTTGGTTTGAATGGGAAACATTCCCCATCAGCTCTGATATTGGAATATGTGGTCCATAGGTTTGTAGGATAATTTTAGGAGGGGTGGTCTTGCTGGAGCAAGTACATCCCTGGAGGTGGGCTTTGAGCATTTGAAGCCCCACCTACTTCCAGTTTGCTTTCTTCTTGTGCTTGTGGTTCAAGATGTGGGCTTTGAGCTTCCTGCTCTGACCACCATACCTGCTACTTGCTGCCCACGATGGATTGACTCATATTCTCCTGGGACTGGATGTCCAAATAAACTCCTTCTTTTGTACCTTGCACTTTTGCTCATGGTGTTTTATCACAGTATCAGAAAAGTAGCTAATACAGATGATCAGATTTATCCATCTTATGCCCATTAAGTACTCTGTAGTAATGAACTGACAGAAGTAAGGGAGAACTCTTTGTATGCAACTTCATCAGTGATATTCTTTATTGTATATTTTATAGTTCAGGGGTTGGAACAGTTGACAGCGCCAGGTAATATACATGTTAGGCTTTATGAATTTCAATACTGTTTCTGTAATATATCCATATCACCATGCTATATCAGAAACATATGTCTTTCCACAAGGTTGTAATTTATTGAATAACAATTAATACACAAGGTATGATGTTTTTCAAAACAGTAATTTAAAGACACACTACATACTTCCACTTTGCTCAATAACCGAGGCTGAGGCAAACAATGGGTCTTTTTTATTCCAATCTTGATTACTTATATTAACTTTCAGATTATACATTACACATTACACAGTAATTCTGTGTCTACATAAGTGTTTGTATAGGTTTTGGAATGACTATGAATGATTAAGAGTCCACAACAGAGTTTAAGAGGTTTTGAAAGTCCTGAGTGGCAGGGAGGTTGATAGAAATGCAAATAGTCTGTATTAATAAGATAAGGGGCTCGATCTGGTCCCAGAAGAAGCTGGAGTAGGTGATGCAGCTGCTGGCTTCTGGCTTCAGAGCTAGGCTGCAAGGTCAGAATTGGTCTGTAGGACTGAAATGAGGTGAAGGGCAGAAGTGTGCCCACACAACTGAATGAGGAGATGCGTGGGCGGCATGTTCAGACAAATGAACCAGACAATGACGACCAGAGTAGGATATGTCATCAGCAGGGGCTGAGCAGAGGAACGGTTAAGAGTTCTCTACATGTGGGTCCTTGGGTCATGTGACAGGTCAGTAGAGGCATCACCAGCACAGTGATTTGCATCTTCTTTGTGGGGTCCACATGAGGAACATTCAACCTTTCTTAGGTCTGCTGCGTCTAATGTGTTCCTGGGCCTGTTCTTCCTGATGCGTTTTTAATATACCCATGTCATATGGACCCAGGTCATCCTGACAAATATATAGGGGGGCACCCTTTCTCCTCTCAGGAAAAGTCATTTATCAGTCTGTGCTGCATGAATGGAGTTGGACAGATGATGCATTTCATACGACCACTCAGGCACAGAGTCAGTCTTCATCTTCAAAATGGAGTCAGATGACACTTGTAAAATGGAATCTCTCATGGCAGGGCATAACTGTATATTGCTTTATAAAGTACACAGTACAAAGTAACTTAGAAAAGGGAAGATAGGGTCTGATGTCAACAACTCATCTTTATTTTAACAAATGGTTAGTAGTATAGAAATCATCCATAGCACTCTGGAAGTACAAGAAAAAGGCTGGACTACATTGGGTCCCAGGTTGCCCTTTGTTGATCTTCCTGTAGGGTTACCCCAACAGTAAAACTAAGATAACGTAGTTTATATAACTGGAATTTCCTGATAGAAAATATAATCCACTGATGAGTTTTCCATTGAGAATATGTCTGTGTCCTTATCTACTCAGGGGAATGTCTAAGTGTTTTCTCAACTTTGTCTTTCTTGTCATAATCAAGCCTTTGAAGAACACTGTCTTAATAATACATGAGTATGTGTGAGTGAGTACATAATTTAAATCAATTCTAAGAACAATGGGAGACTGGCATCAATAAGAAAAGGATGAGGTGGCTACCATTATGCGGTTATCACATTGCCATTGCTCCATGCCAATCTTTTAGCATTTGAGATGAACACTTTCCTTCACTTGAGCAAGAACAACCTAGACCCAGGGCAAAGGGCCTTGTTAGCAAGGATTGGATGGATTGTAATGTCACTCAGACCTGCACGTAGGCACTCTTGTTCAGGGCTATGTATCTTGCTTGAGGGTATGGGAATGGATTAAGAGTTAATGCATCTTACTTGTCCACTTTTGGCATAGCATAATTATCCCACTTCTAGTTTGAAATAGGGATTACCTTGGCCTAGTTGTCATACCTATGATGGAGTGGGACTTAATGGTATGTAACTATTGGTAAAGAGTCACCCATGATTTGGTAAGTAACCCATAACTCATGCTCCATGAATAAGACCAATGAACTCATTGGTTCACCAAGTTGGACTTTGTGAAATGGCCAGTTTGGTCTGTTGTTCATGCCCTGTCTGGTATCAATGGATGCTTGTTCTTGTCTCCCAAGAAAAGTTAATGCAACAACACTGGATGATAGTCTTTGAAACTTGGTGACCAATTAAAACTGCAGATCTCGAATTGCCTCTTAAGTTCTGGTTTTGGAGACTACTGTTTTAAAATGATATTTAATTTGCTGAGCATTCCACTCAGTCACAATGATTGGTGCTGGCTTTAGAAAAGCTTTGGCTTACGTAAGTAAAACAAAACCTAAGGGGGAAATAGTTGCAGCAATAGATGTGGACTAGGCAAGACTAGGTGGAGAAAAGAAGACTCCAGAAGACTGAACAGTTAATACTTCCTCTTTCCTGTGGGTATGGTTATTGGCAGTGTTACAGGGTTGAAAACACAGTGCCCCCTATTGTCCGACATTGGGTCTGTTCTCACAATGATCATGGTGGCCTAGTGCATGTGACTGAAGAACTTTGTGCATGCCATTTGCTTCTAGACTGATTGTTGCTAGGGTTCTGGGAACCCAGAAGTATGGCTACTGAAAACCTAGAGGGTGTGCAAGTGTGTGGGAGGGAGAGAAAGAGAAATGCTGGACCTGGTCCCTCGCGTCAATCCCTTCTTTTAATAGAAGCAGACAGAAATATTGATCTTCTTGCTAAAATACATTCTCTTGGGGCAAACACAAACAGTGCTATCAACTAGACACAAGCTAAAGTATTTTGGAAAAGGGAATGCCAACTGACAAAGTGCTTCCATCAGATTGGCCTTTAGTTCATTTTCTTGATTGATAATTGATGTGGAAGGGTCCAGCTTACTGTGGGTGGTACCACCCCTGGGCTGGTGGTCCTGGGTTTAATAAGAAAGCAGAGTGAACAAGCCATGAGGAACGACATAGGAAGCAGCACCCTTCCATTGCCTCTGCATCAGCTCTGGCCTCCAGTTTCCTGCCCTGTTTGAACTCCAGTCCAACTTCCTTCAATGATAAACAGCGACATGAAAGTGTAAGCCAAATAAACCCTTTCCTCCTCAACTTGTTTTTTGTCATGGTTTTGTCATAAAAGTAGAAACCCTAACTAAGACATATATATGGTCAGTGGTTTTCTAGCACTATCATGGACTTATTAATAGGGCTGGTCTTTTGTGTGGCTATATTCTTAAGAGATTTAAGGGCAGTTTGCAGAGGTTTTTTTTTTCCTAATAAGTACAGATGTTAAATCCAACTGAGCGAATGAGGTAAATGTGTTTTACTGAGGAAACACAAGAACTTTCTGACAGTAATAGATTTGGGGTTGATTAGCTTGGGAATGGTTATATAATGCATGATTTGTGGCAATGAAACTACTTAAATGGTGAATCATTGCATCTTAGCAGACATGCATTTAACATAATGATGTGTTTGTTCCTTCTCAGTGTTCATACATATTTGAATGAGGGTCACAAATCATCACTGCTGTCAGGGATCACATTGCAGCTGTGTCTCAGCCCGCAGGTAGGTGGAGCCTAGAGCACTGGGCCCAAGCACAGGAGGCCAAGGACTAGCCATTTTTGGTTGATTCAACTATCTATGGTGGCTCAATTTTTTTCCTTGTAAAATTAGCTCATACCGATGGCCCTATAATGATATTGCCAGTGTGAATCACACGCACAAACGCTTGGGATAAAGTAAGTGTGTAATGAAAATCTGTTTTCTTATAACCTTTTGCTTTAGTATTCTCTTAGATTCCAAGTATACTAGAATTTACAAATCGAGATAATTCTACGCAGGAGTTTTAATACTTATAGAGCTGAATACTTCTTGGAAGATGAGGTAAAAATATTACCAAAGAAATTGTGGCTCTCTCAAAATGTACAGAGAGAAATTTAGAGGGGGAAACAGGTAGGCAGGCTGTACTCTCAGAAGCATCCAAGAAAAGGGAGATGTGGCATAGAAAGCAATGCCCTGTGAATCAGGGTCCAAGAAAGCTAACATGTTCAGTAATGGGGGTTGGCAAGCACCCACATGGCGGAAGGGAGACAAGGTGAGAGTGTCAAAGAATGCTTAGGTTTTGGTCAATATCTAGAAGAAGAAAAGATAGAAGGAAGAAACCAGATGATTGATTGATTAACTCTTATGGAAGGAGACCAAAATATATAATGTTCTAATCTTCAAAGCAGATCAGAAGATCAGAGGTATTCTTTCATTTGACTAGGATAGTTTTACCAGAAAAAAAACAGGGAAAAGTAGGAGCCAAACCCAGTCAGGAAAGAAGTCTATCTTCAATGAACTTCAAGGCTACTAATTCCTATTTAGCAAAAGTACATCATTTTGAGGAATCAACATACCTCAGTTAGGACCCAATGAGTTAAACTGGTCATTGACCCTCACTGTGTCTGTTGTCTAGCACATATTAGGTATGTCCTTCTTTTTCTGCCATACACCCCTGGGACTTGTACATTTAGGTGCTCAAATTAAGTTGTTTTACCCTTTTGACCATGAACCTACCCTAATTCCAAATTCATCAAACAAACAAACAAACAAACAAACAAACAAAACTGACATTAATTTTTTTGTTAACAGATATCTTTGAGACTAAATCACTGCTTCCAGGCTGGATTTTGACAGTATCAAAATCTTCCTTAAGTGGATTTGTATCACATATAACATTGTTGATGTTTAGAAAGCCCTGAGTGTGTAAGGTCCTTAGTGAATGTGTATTGTTGACATGACCATGGCAGATCCTAGCCTCAGAGCCAGAGGGTAATGGCCAAGCATTCCCTTTTGGCCCATATGTGGATATTAACAGTCTTGTTTAGCTATATGTAATTACCCAGTCTCCTTGTATAACTCTATACAAGCAAATGCTTCCTGGGTGCTGTGGTTTCTCTAAGAAAATTGCCCAGTCCACCTGCCTGATTCACAGATTATATCTGTGTGTTTGTATGTTTGGTTTTTCTTCATCCTCTTATTCATTGCCTTAGGTCAAATCCCTGGAGCTGTGCACAGACACACAGTGATATATTCAGACTGAAGTGGGGATCCCTCCAGGCAACCCCTACTATACAGTCACATTCTACACCATCCACTCCCAGAGCATGACGCGCCACTATCCATGAGCCTCTAGAGCATCATTTTTGTGATGGCTAGCTCTTCTGCCTGCAGGCCAACCTTGAGCCTCTCCATTTTGCTTGAGAAATTTGGCTTTGAGTTTTCTTATGCTGGACTTCCCTTCCTCCAGAGAACACTCAGATGTTAAGATGCCACAAAAATATAGAGAAAGCAGCAAATAAAACCAAGACATTCTACTTAAAATAGGAACACAAAAATCCAATGAATGTGCTATCCAAGAGTTCAAGTAAAGAAAGTATTTGAAGAATGAGGGAGGGGACAGTGATGTGGAAGGTGGCTAATAGATGGGGTGAGATTAAGACTTACAGTTATTTGAAAGATTTAGCAATATGGACTTGGTTAGTTTAGGACACTAATCTCATTCTATCTTTAAAGATAGAATCTTATAAAATCTCTGTGAAGATATAGTCTTTAATTTTTACATTTTATTTTTCAAATGAAGAACTTGAGAGTCAGGAGATATAAACCGTCCAAACTGGTGTCAATGGAAAACGGCCAAATTTACATCTGAACCCCAGTTTTCTAACGTTAGCATTCATTATCTCTCATATCAGGTATATACAATTTACTTTGCTTTTAAATCATATATTCTTTTTACAAGAGTTCATATTTTAAGATTCATTCTATCTTTTGAATGTAAGATCTTACACACATTTTTGAGCTGTCTCTGTCAGGAATGTATTGAGACTAGTTTCAGGAATTCTTTCTCCTACCTGAGAATGAAAGGCGTCTTGAACGTAACCATGGTAACACTCAGACCTCTTGAGAATCCATCAAGGTTTTGTGGAAAGTAGAATGATATGGAAGATTAAGCACACCCTTTCCCTCATCTTAGCTGAAACCCTGAGAAGACTTCTGAGAAGGTCCTGAGAAGGTCCATGCAGGGTGACCAAGGACACTCAGGATTCTAAGCAACGCCATGGGTAGTTTGCTGTTCTGGGGCTCACAAACTCAACAATTCTTGAGGAAACCCAGGTATCAGATTGAATCCCCACTGTTTCTCTTTTTTGCATACTCTGTCAAGATCACTTCGATTCTATTTACTATCTCCCTAATTTAAGAGTATCCCCAATATGTTTGAACATCATCAGTACACATGCAGGGGGCTTAGGGAGAATCTCTGCACGGTATTTAAGTGCTGATGTTTAGGCGCTACATCGAGTGGTTCTTTTGTAACTCACTGAATAGTATCTTACAGATGAAATACTCCAGTGAGAACAGCCCACAACCTGCTGGCATCACTGCTTAATATCATCAATTATTAAGAACACCAGTTGTTCCAAAACTCTTCCAAAAGTATGAAGAGCAGGAGATATATAGTAACTCATTATATGAAGTCAGCATTACCTTGATACCAAAACTGACCAGAAAACAATAATAAAAGAAAGCTACAGTTGATATTGCCACTGAACATAGATATAAAAATCCTTAAAAACCAAGCCGAATCAACCAAACAAACAAAAAAAACTCAACAAATCAAACTGGGATATGGGGAGGATTAAACACATGCAAATCAGTGAACACAAGGTGCCGCATCAGCAGAATGAAGGACCAAAACTTCTGGTTATATCAGAAGCTACAGAGAAAACATTGGACAAAGTTCAACATTCTTTCATCTTATGATTAAAAAGCCTCAGCAAATTAGCAATGAAAAAGACTACATAGTACAAGCCCAGGGCTAACATCCAAGTCAATGGTAGAAATTTTGAAAGATTTCCTTTTAAAACCAGGAACAAAACAAGCATGCCCACTCTTGCTGTTTCATAACCATAGAATTAGAAGTTGTAGTCATTACGATTAGTCAAGAGAGGGAAAGAAAACGCACCTAGGGGCTAGAGTTTTAGCTTAAGGGATAAAATAGTTGCTTAGTATGTGCAAGATCCAACCTCTGATCTATAATATCAGGTAAAAATGCAAACTTTATTAGTTCATTAAATCAAATGACTGAATATGGTAAGGAAAACCACATACAGTCACAGCAATCCAATATCAGAATGGTCTCTATTGGCCCTATATTTCTCATGCTTCTTCAATATTGGTAACTTGCTTTATTTGTTGTGGTACTGTAGTAACTTCTTAGAAGAAAAATGTTAAACTTGTCAATAAATTCAATCAAGTTCTAAATTACAGAATCACTTCACAAAAGCATTGACCTTGTATGTACAAGGAAAGAACAAAATTTCAGAAAAGGTCTAGAAAAGAAACTCATTTATAATAATTACAAAATAAATGAAATCCTTATGGCTAAAATTAGGCAAAGGAGTAAAAGATTGACATATTAAAAATTATAAAACATTAATGAAAGAAACCAAAGAGGACATATATAAGTGGAAATATATTCTATCTTCATGGATTTGAAGAATTCATGTTTTAAAAATTATATTATTCACAATTATATATATAATTGTATATATAATCTATATCTATATCTCTATAGCTATCTATCTCTCTCTATATATAATTTCACTATATTCCATATCAGTATTCCAATGATATTTTTTTCATGGACATAGAAAAAACCTCCTAAAATTTGTATGGAGCCACAGATGACTCTGAATAGCCAAAGAAATATGGAACAAAAAAGAACAAAGACACCATGTTACCTGATTTCAAAACATGCTGCTTATTTGTAGTGATCAAAACAGCAAGGTTCTGGTATTGACTGGCGGAATAAGATGGACAGCAAGAGCTTAATGTATATGTTTATGATGAAGCATCTTTTTACCAAAAGATGCTGGGAACAGAGGATGGAAGAAAGGACCACTTCTGTAATGGTGCTGGGTGAACTGTATGATCATGTGCAGAATGGAGCAGGACCTCAATCTCTTAATAACGAATGTGGAAATGATACTATATCAAGTGGCATTAAAAAGCTGTACAGTAAAGGATGCTGTCAACAAAGTGAAGAAACAACCAGACAGTGGGGGAAAACATTTATAAACCAGACCATTGGAAAGGATTTAATATTGAAAAACATCAGGAACCCAAATGGTAGCAAAAAGCGAGCGATGATGTGAAATGGAGGAGACACGGGGCCAAAGGCTATATGATTACTCAGCGCCATTAATCATCAGGGAAATGCAAATGAAAACCACAACAAGATACACCTCATATCTGTTACAATGGCTCTGGTCAAAAGGATAAAATATGTGAGTGTAGCAACAACGTCAAGACAAAAAATTATTGTGCACTATTGATAGATTGTAAGTCGGAGGAGGATCTCATTATTCACTATTGATAGATTGTAAATTGGAGGAGAGGCCTTGAAAACTTGAAAATTAGATTCTCACGTTACCCATAAATCCTCCTAAGCAGTATAGATTCTGTACTAGTTTCATTTTGTTTCTGTAATAAAATACTCTGATGAAAAACAAGTAGGTAAGGAAAGAGTTTATTTGGCGTACACTTCCAGGTCACAGTCCATAACTCAAGGCAGGAACTCAAGGCAGGAACCTGGAGGCAGCAACTGGAGCAGAGGTCTTGGAGGAATTCTATTTTATAGTTTCCTTTCTGGCTTCTCTCAGGTTCATGCTTGTCTAGGTTTCTTTTGTATCCCAGGACCATCTGTCTAGAGATACTGGGCTGGGTCTTCCTACATCAGTTCATAATTAAGAGGATTCACCCAACCATTTACATAGGCCAGTGTGGTCTACACATTCCTTAATTGGGGCTTTGCTTTCAGACAACTCTAGGATGTTTCACACTTACAGTTTTTGCTAACTAGGACATGAACCTAGGAAATAAACCCAGCACATGAGACATTTGAACTGCTCTGTTCATTGTTGCCGTGTGTCTACCAGTGGGTGATAGAAAAGAAAATGTGGTATCTACGTATCTATAATGTTCTGGAAAGCTATTCAGATTTTAAAAGAAAAAGAGACTTATTTACAATAAGAATAACCCAGGAGGAGGACATTATGGTAAATGAGACAAGCCAGGCAAAGGCAAACACTGCATGATCTCACTTTTAAATGGAAACTAAAAAGCTAAACTAATAGACAGACACAGGGGTTAGAATGGTGATCATCAAGGCTGAAGTTTACTGAGTAATAGAAAAAGATGATCAAAGGTTATAACATTTTAGGCGAGAGGATCAGAGCAATAAATCTGTTGAATAATCTATGGTTGAAAATCACTAAAAATAGACTTTAAATGCTCTCAAAACAGAAAAAAATAGTAACCACAGAAGTAGTATTAATCAGTTTCATGTAGCATTTTACAGTATGTACATATATATTTTAAAACATTATGCAACATAAATATGCACAATTAAAATTTTTTTAATTAATATAAATAAATAGTTGAAGATGATTTGGGGGCAATAAATAGGGCTTTTTGTTATACATGACAAAATGAACATTTTCGTCCTGGGTCCAGAGAGTTAAGAGGGCTGACAAATACCATAGATGTTAATTATTTGGCACATGCAGAACATAATATTAATTAAAACAACCTAACTCATGAACTATCTCTAAGTTGAAATGTCCATTTTAGTGTTTTAAAAATGGATACTTGGGCTCAATCAACATGCCTGGCCCATTCAGAGACTGATGAGGGTTCAAGGCAGCCACAAAAATGCTGCAAAGAGGCCACAGCTCTGAACTGAGAGTCTCTAGGGCTGTTCCTACTGTCTGTGAGTGTGGCTGGAAAATAGAACTCGGGTATCAAGGGACCAGAACCTCAAGAAGTACCACAAACAGCTCCTGGCATGGCCATGGCCCAAACGCCTGTGTAGAACTGCAGTAGCCAACAATCTGTTGATGTTGGGTTGCTTGCTTGTTATTGACTGGTGTATTGGTTTAAGGCAGATGGGGCAAAACTATAATCCACTCAGTTCAAGTAAAAGCAGGGACTTATCCATGATCTGCTCTTAACCAGCTGCACACCATCTTGGCTCAGTGAGTCCACTTCCTTATTGGCAGAGTGTGTGGAAAGTGATTGTTGATGGCCCTCCCAGGACTAATGAGATGGTACTCACAATGAGCATTGTACTCTTAGGAAGGAATGCCCAGTGGCAAGATGTTATAAATCAGTAATATTAAAAGTGCTTAAACCATGTGCCTGGGGCTTGAGAGGTTGCTTATTGGATAAGGGGCTCTGGGGTCTGGGTTTGAGCCCAGCACCTACATAGTGATTCACAAGAACCTGCAACCTCAGTTCCAAGAACCTAGACACTGTCTTATGACCTGTATGCCTGGGTTTCACAGACTTACATGCAGACAAAAACACACATTTACATAAAATTAAACACATAAAAGCAACATGTGCCCACTGTTAGTAAATGGAAGATATGGGTAAGCATATAATCCAATACATGTGAAGTTTTAATGGTTCCCAATGATGGACTGAATAAATAAGATAATTGATTATTGCACAGAATGAAGTTTCATGCTTCAAAAAAAAATAGCCTAATGCCTGCTATTTATGTTCTCAATACACAGAGGACATACTCGAGCACTCCCTTAGGCAATCCCTAGCCACTGAAGGTGGCAATCAGAAAGAGAGAAAAAGGTTGGCTCCCTGAGTCTGTTCCCCAGGGGACAACATGGAGGACGCTCTGATGCTTCTGCTCTATCTTAAGCCTGCCTCATAAACTTGCATCTGTAATGGTGACTGTGATAGATGCCAGCCGGAGGTTGGCCACCCTCACGCTCTCACTTCAAAGTTGCTAAAGCTCTTTTGTTCTCAGGATCTAAGAGGAAACTGCAAGTCATTACATTCAGAGAGGCACCTGTGAAAGGCACACCTTGCTAATCAGACACTTCCTTTTGAGTCATTAGATAGGCAGCCAGCTGCCTTAAAGAACACTTTTCTGTATTTGAGGCTCTGGTAGCTGCTTCAAAAACCCTTTATTGACATGAGATGACTTTAGTTTCTTAACTAAAATCTTAAACTGGATTCACCTAGCTATTCGCCCTAAAATCCAATTTTGTTCTCCCATCCCTTTGTTTTGCTTAGTTTCGTTTTTAACTACAGGTGGCTCCTGATCTTCTCTGGCCAGGACTGCTTCCTTTCTGCATAGCCTATGTGTATCCCACCCAGAGCCTCTACCCTTAATACTACTCTCTTCCTGGCTAAAAACCTGTGCCTCAGATCTCCCTATCCTGGGAGTCTCATTTCTCAGTTCGACTATCCCTTACTCACAGGCCTTCCCTGAACATGTGGTCTAAGGCCATAGCCTCTCTCCATCCTATGGCTCAGTTTACTGCTCTGTGAAGAACTTGTAGGAATGTCAGTTACCTTGCTCATTTGCTTCCTCCTCATGTGAGTTGAGCATAGAGCTATCTTCATCAGACGTGGAGATCTATGCCAGAACAACATATGAACACAGTAGATTCTTACTTGATGTGACCCACATCTTTTCTCTTTTCCCCAGATTTTATTTTATTTTATTTTATTTATTTTATTTTTTTTTTGGTTTTTTGAGACAGGGTTTCTCTGTGTAGCCCTGGCTGTCCTGGAACTCACTCTGTAGACCAGGCTGGCCTCGAACTCAAAAATCCGCCTGCCTCTGCCTCCCAAGTGCTGGGATTAAAGGCGTGTGCCACCACTGCCCGGCTCAGAATTTTTAATAGTTGTGGATGTAGAACTGTGGATTACCTGTGAAGCACGTGTACATCTTATACTTTGAATTTGGAAGTCCCCAACTGGCTCAAGGTTTGAATGCTTGCTTCCAGTGGGTGATGATATTTTCTGCTCACTTTGGCTTGTCTTAAAGAGAGACTACTTATAAGACGTGGGGTATAGGGATATAGAGGTTTGGAAGCTTGACCGTGGAAACTTCCGGTCAATTACTTTGACTTTATTCAGTATGGGGGAGTGGTGTAAGTCGTCATCTAACAGATGTTCATTACTCTCACCGTTTTTAGGGAAAGGCTTTAATTAAATACAACCTTTCTGCCTTTGTTTTCCCATGGCTGAGTGCCTCATCTACATTTGAGAATAAAGTGGTACAAAATGGCTGAGAAGCCTCTGATATTGAGGCTTTAAAATTTTTTAAATGTATTAATGCAGCTGCCTTGGTTTTCACAGCGGCGTCTGCAGTGATGAGTCTGCTGCCTTCTTTCTGGGTGATCACTCTTCTTTCCTTCTTTATCTGCAGTGTAGCAGGTGCTCCATGCACGAGTGAATCAGTGCACGGTAGACAGATATCATTTCTTCCTTTCCTCTGCCAGCTCTTCATCTGCTTATTGTAAGTGTTGCTCACTTGGATGTAATCTTCCCTTTGATAAGGTATTGTGCATTGAATAGAACACTTTTATAGAGGTGCTTTTCACTAAATTTTAGTTTGAATGTTGTTATTATGCATGTGTGTATGTACATATGTTTGTGTATATATTTTGTCAAGGCATCGGGTCTGGATGTGGATTTTAGTATCTAAGCACTGTGAGGAATAGACTATGGTGGCCAAATAAACAGCGAGGGAGATGAGCAGTGCGTTGACTGCAAATGTTCCTCTGCTGTTGGCTCTGGATTACTTGTGACTTTTTACTTAATCAGAATCCCTGCCCATCCATTGTCATGACCACTGATGAAACTCTGAAGTCAAGACCTTTCTGAATCATGTCTTAGTATGTTGGGCAATGCCTTTATTTTGGGATTTGGGTTATTTGTGGATTGCCCTTTTATGGTATAAATGAGCTGGACTGTTTATTTCCATTTTGCAATAAAAAAGGTACTGCCTACTTAGCCAGAAGGCAAATACTTCTACTCTGAATTGCTTTCTGGCTATTTTTCCAGTGACATTTGATGGTAAGCTGTGAAACGCATTATCCCCACTCACTTCTCTCATCCGTCTCTCCCCTCAAACATTTCCTTTTAGGTGGATCAAAACCAATGCTTCAGAAAATAAAGCCAATGTTATTTGATTGCTTCTTTACTGTGTGAAACTACCAGAGAGGCTGGGATAAATGCCTGTTGGGTCCCAAGCTGCTGCCGTCAAAGAATGTCTATTGGCCAACCAGGTGTTCCAGAATATTTTGCCTTAGTGCTGGACTGCCCGGGGACTGGCATTGACATATGTCTGGGCTTCAGTATTTTCTGTGTAGCTGAAAATGCTGTCTTTGGGCACATTTATTAGGTCACATAAGGAATATTGGGTATTGGACAACAACCTGCATAGCCATAAAGTTATGTATGCCTTAGGCATATTTTCAGATATAGAAATAATCCTTTTATAGGTCTCTGGATCTTCTGGGTTTGTTTTAATTTTTTCATTTTCCCACCTGAATGTAATCTTTGCTCTCCATTTATTTTACTACATTTTCCTCAGCTTCTTCATTTCTCTAGCCATTCAAGATCTTACATTCAAACCTACGCCTTGCTAACAGCAACAGCCCCGGCTACCCTCTCACATGCGTAACTTCACCCTGCCAAATAAAAGCTTCAAAGTTTCAACGTAAGACTGTTTCTTTCCAGCTCAAAGCTCCTGTCTGTAGTCTGGCTGCCCTTTGTTTCAGTAATTTCCACTCTGCCTCGTTAAGCTCACGGTACTGCACAGCCGATTGACTCATAGTCTCGGCATGAGTAGAAGATTCCTGTCTTTCCTTTTCATTTTGGTGACATTGCTTAGAAATGATCTGGCCTTTGTGACACAGCTGATAATAAAGACGTTTTCTGACTTTTTAATAACACCGAGTGGTAGCAGTTCAATACAAGTTAAATAAAACAATAATTTCAAAACCATACTCACAGGAATTAAATGGCAGTGGGTTTCCAATGGGCAGCAATAGCTTGGGTATTGATATATTGATTCCTAAAAAGGGGATGAAAAATTTCTCCTCAACTTGCCATACATGTCCTGTAGATTGAAGAGAAAAGATGCTTTGTGAAATTCACTACAGCATGTTGGCCTATTACTACTGAAGGCTGCCTCAAACCTGTCAAATATTTTGAGTGGTATGTGTTGTGTTTTATAAAAAGAAAGAGAACAGAGATATGTTTGGTGAAGACTCGGTAAGGTGTTGGGGAAGGGGTGCCTGTGCGGGTCTGTGCTGAGGCATCCCGTTCCCCTCTGAGGTACCAGCTACAGGACAGTAGAGTATAGAATAAAGTTTATTCAGGGCATGGGGAGGGGAGGAGAGAGAGAGACAGAGACAGAGACAGAGAGAGACAGAGAGACAGAGAGAGACAGAGAGAGAGAGAAGGAAGAGGAGGAGGAGGAGGAGGAGGAGGAGGAGGAGGAGGAGGAGGAGGAGGAGGAGGAGAGTAGTGTAGTAGAGGAGTAGAGGCCAGCCATGAGCATATGGAGAGAGAGGGGGAAGGGCAATGGCGAGGGAGAGAGAGAGAGAGAGAGAGAGAGAGAGAGAGAGAGAGAGAGAGAGAGAGAGAAAGGAGCAAGAGCAAGAGGGGGCTAGCAGACCCTTTTATAGTGAGTCAGGCACACCTGGCTGCTGCCAGGTAACTGTGGGGCGGAGCCTAGACTAAATGCCAACAGTATGGGAAAAGAATACATACAGGGTAATTCCATTTTATTAATTAAAAAAAACAAAACAAAACACTCGTGTTCTAATCTTGTGGAAAACCCAACCAGAGCAAACATAACTCTTCTAGAACCATACTATACATTGGTAAATTAAACTCTGATAAGTTTTATACAACGGAACTGTCTGATTTGGTATCTCTCACTTTTGTTGATCTGTGAGATTCTGTTATCATAAAATATAAAACAACAACTCATAGCAAAGGTCCACAGAAACTAAAGAAAGGTTTTGATTTTCCTAAAAGCATAGGCATCCTTGAAATAATATATTTGAAACATGGAGGTGAGAATGTTATATGTTTTAAGAGGTAAATCTCTGCCAGAAAAAGGACAAGAGCAAGGAGAAGCAGATGCTAAAATCTACATCACTGGGAGCAGAAGAACAATCGGGCTGATTTTCCAGAGTCCAGGCTTCTCCAGCTTAGCTGCGGATCAGATTGTATCATTTAATTTGTCTGTCTTTGAAGACACTTGATGGAATTTTCATTTCTAAAACTATATGACAAAAATTATCTTCTGACTCATTAATTCAACATTTTCCTGATGTATCCCTGGCGAAGTCATAATCACATTGCTTTAATGGGTTCAAGTCATTGGTCATTGTTCTCTCCTTAAGCTTCATCAATTAGATTTCCTACACATTCCACCCATGCACATGCACACCAGACTTCCATGGGTGTGCGTCTGTTTCTCATTCTGAGGTGGTGTGTAATGAAAGGTTACAGAGAACCTGGGCAACAGCTGGCCTGCAGATGTTCCAGAATTAAATGAGCTATACACAAAAGGTTTACTGGAGTCAGAATTTCTCACCACGATCCCAAGCATTTTAACTCATTATTTCCCTTTTATTTTCAAACCAAATAATTAAGGGACAATATGTTGCTTTAAAGCCCAATGGGCATTCTCATTCAGTCCCTCCCTCCCTGTCCCTCCTCCCCCTCCCCCTTCCCCTCTATCTTTTTCTTGATCCCTCTCCCTCTCCCTCTCCCTCTCCCTCTCCTTCTCCCTCTCTCTCTCTCCCTCCCTCCCTCTCCCTCTCCCTCTCCCTCTCCTTCTCCCTCTTCCTCTCCCTCTCCCTCT
>CM052701.1:56581987-56632954 GCA_028551405.1 Uromys caudimaculatus
CTCCTCTTCCCCTCCTCTTCCCCTCCTCTTCCCCTCCTCTTCCCCTCCTCCCCTCCTCCTCTCCCCCTCCTCTCCTCCTCCTCTTCCCCTCCTCTTCCCCTCTTCCCTTCTTCCCCTCCTCCTCTTCCCCTCCTCTTCCCCTCTTCCCCTCCTCTTCTCCTCCTCCTCTCCTCCTCCCCTCCTCTTCCCCTCCTCTTCCCCTCTTTTTTCCCTCTTCCCCTCCTCCCCTCCTCTTCCCCTTTTCCCCTCTTCCCCCTTCTTGCTCTTCTGTAATAACCCTCTGGTTTTATTTAATGCTGTCCATAGATGCATGAGTGTGGAGCCATTCACTGGGGCCTGGACAACCCACCAGCGGCCATGACCCCAAAAGAAGAGTAATTCTCCCACCCTCACCTGCCAACAGCTTCCTTCCCAGTTAAGGGTAGAGCTTTGCTTGTTTCCCCCTCCTGTCTGCTGGAATGTCCCGTGCTTGATTTTGTACAGATCTTGAGAGGAGGTAGCTGTAGTTTTTAATGATAGTCATTTGGAATACAGGTGAGTATGCTTTTCCCCTGTCTCCTCAACCTCTCTCAGTTCTCATGAGGACAAGAAACTACAATCCAAAAGATTTTATGTTTTAGATTTGTTAATCAAGGTTTTGTTAAACTCCCTAAAGTGATCTGGATGTGGGGAGACATCTTGATGCTTTTTAGCCCTTGTTAGACACTAGCATTATTCTAACACAGAAAACTCTCCAAATACCTCTCCAGAAATGGTTCCCTTCGCCGGAAGCTCATGCCTGGGGTAGACATAGATGATGGTCTCAGCTTAGAAGCTCTTATGTCATTTCAATAGAACCTGCAGTTTATTCTGCTAAAGTGTGAAGGGAGAAGAATGCTGAGGGGAGAGGGCAGGGCGGGAAAGGCACTGAAGAATCACCCACAACTGGAGGGTGAGAGTTCACGGGAGAACCCTGGAAGGAGAAGATGGAATTTTCTCCTGGTACATATTTGAATAAGACAGTTGGCTTGAGCTTCACCTGCCATTGGTAATTACTCTGGAAGAGAGGACTGTTCTTTTATGACAGCCATTATTCTTTTGGAAGAATCATTCTTGGGATGCCTCAGAGAGAAGAGAAACATAAACGACCCTTCTCTGATTTACACTACATCTTGATTTTCTTAAGGAACACTTGTGTCCCTTGCCCTTTTGCAGCAGCTGGACATATTAGATAGAACAGTTGCCCTGTGATTCATGAAACTGATGGAGAATGCTGGTGACACCAGGTCAGGGCTGACAGAAACCTCCTTCTGTTATTATGCTTTCTCATAGCAGTGGTACTGTAGTGGCAGACATTAGAATTCCATGAATTCTCTCTGCCACTGGTGTCCTTTCGGTAAAACTCAATTCCTATTGTATGTCATGATGTTTTTAAGTCCTTATTTTTCAGATAAAAAAAATTAAGATTTTGAAAAATCTTTATTCTCAGGTTTTATGGCTCTCTAAGAATTTGCTTCTCAGGGTTACGCCTTGCTTCTTCTCCAAGTGGATGGGTAAGTGAGCATTATGGGGGCCTGCTTCACCTCTCCATAGCCCTGTTTAATTTGTCTGTGGTATTTCCATGGCTGGCAGCTAGCTGTAGTGCTTTAAAAGTTGGTTGCTGTCATGGCTTAGGAAGGAATATGAATTAAGTATCTATTTCATTCAGGACAGTAACGTGTCTAGTTATAGAAAATGCTCCAAGGCTGCCAAAGTTTAGTTCTTGTGTGTCATCTCCTTGGGGGAAAATAAACTTGGGATTTTAAAAAATATTGTTGACGTTGTTAAATTCTAAACCTCCCAGTGTGCATCTCAGCAACTTTCCAATACCTAAACAAGAGCAATTTAGGCAGAGGTTCTTAAGACAGAGCAAATGTCCACTAAAACATACTTGTCCATTTCCCCAGCTGGTCCAGGGAAGACTTCCAGGAACTAAATTAAAATCAAAGGTTGCCAGCAACTCTTTCCAATGAGAAGATGTGGGCGAAGAAATGTAAGAGGACTGTTAAAGAATTTTATGAGACATATATCTTAGAGATGTAGATACAACACTCTGCTCACTTTCAGTTACTTTCTATTTTCTTTCTTATTTAATTTTATTTTCTTCAGAGGAATTAAGTCACTTTAAGTCTACATAAAAGATTTAGCTTTTATAGCACATAAAAATTTAAGAGAATAAAAGTAATTAGAATTCCATTGCTTGAAGACAAGTATTGATAGTATTTTAGAGTTAGTTGTATCATCCTGTTAGTTGCGTGTGTGTGTGTGTGTGTGTGTGTGTGTGTGTGTGTGTGTGTATGTGTCATGATTTTACAAAGTCAATAACACAGTTTTTAAAAATATGGCTTCAGAATAGAATGTGAAGAAGTTTACTACATAGCTATTACTCTGTTTTAATGGCTTTATGCTACATAGTTAATTGTTTGCTTTACTATTTCTGCAACATAAATATTTTTATTAACATTGGAAAACTATGCCAAACTAACTTTCTTGGAGGAATTTTGATTAAAAGTGTGCACCTTTAGAAGGCATTGGGCACATACTCTATCAGACATTCAGAATGATATTCATTTGTTTGTTTGGTTTTTTAAACTAGGAGTGGGGCAAAAAGTTGCTATGTATCTGCAGCAAGGCAGTATTCTTTATTTTAGTCACTATCAACTTTGTGAGCAAAAGAAAGTATTTTATTGTTTAAATTTATGTCTTTAATTAGAAAGGATAAAGATTAATTTACTATTTGTCTATTTCTTCTATTGTAATATTTTTCATAGTGAGTACATTTTAGGGTCTTCTATAGCTTTTATTATGATTTTGAAGTTCTCAAAATATTTAAAGACCTTAATTCTTTTAGTGCTACTGGCTTCTTTTTCGTGTGTGTGTGTGTGTGTGTGTGTGTGTGTGTTATACACATAGATTTTTACACTTGCTTTAAAATTTTTGTGCCATTTTTAACATTGAAAAGTTTCACTTTTAGGCAGTTAAATCTATTAATGTTGAGTTATATTGATTTTACTCTTAACTCTTACGTTCTTATCCCAAGAGCAAAAAGATGTTTAAGATATTTATAATATTTTATTCTGGTGGTGTTCTTGTTTATATTTATCTCTTGAATATCTCTAGGATTCAAATATCTGTATAAGGACTAACATTAGCATTGACTCTTCCCTTTGCCTATTCTGAAGCAATTCATTATTTCTCTAAGAACTTGATACTGTATTTTATACACACTTGCATTTCCCTCTGAACTTTCTGGGGAGGGGGTGTCTAGCTCAGCAATAAATCTCTTATCAAACATGAGGAAGGCTCTGGGTTCAATCTCC
The DNA here is from genome assembly GCA_028551405.1 of Uromys caudimaculatus. Classification (NCBI taxonomy): domain Eukaryota; kingdom Metazoa; phylum Chordata; class Mammalia; order Rodentia; family Muridae; genus Uromys; species Uromys caudimaculatus. Next base: position 56,585,326 of record CM052701.1, read on the forward strand.
AGTACTCTGAGGTCTGGGGGGTGTAATTAATTCCTCCCTCAAACCCTTAAGAATTGGCAAATGAGACTACATGAAATTTAAAAGCTTCCATACAGTAAAAGGAACTATCAATAGAGTAAAGAGAAACTCAATAGATTGAGAAATAGTCTTGCCAGCTACACGTCAAACAATATACAGTTAAAATATACAGAGAACTGTAAAATATTAAACACCCAAGAAACGAAGCTGACAGTCGGTGAATGGACCAACGGCATGAACTGACTTTCAAAAAGAAGAAATACAAGCGGCTAACAATATTTTAAATGTCTTCAATAACTCTAGCTATCAGAGAAATATAAATTCAAAACTACTTCAAGACTTTACTCACTCTGATGAGAATGGTCACCATCAAGAAAAAGATTGACAAGAAATAATGGTGTAGATACGGGCCACTGAAAAGCTTTATACATTAGTGAGCATAAGCTAGTGAAAGCACTTTGGAAATTTCTCCGAACATTAAAAGGAGAACAGCAGCATCACTCCTGTGTATTCCCAGAGGGTGGCACAGCCTACTATAGAGACTACAGAGACACTTGGACATCTGTGTTCATTTCTGTTCTTTCTACAACACCCCCAAGTCAGTCTAGATGCCCATGAACAGAGGACTGGATAATGAAAAATCAGAAAGACACGAACACTGTATTTACTCTGTCATGTGGGGATCCTTGCCTCTAACTGTTAAGTACGCTTATATGGATGTGCGAAAATGTGGATGATGCCCAAGAAACTAGAATGTGGTCTGTGTGACTGGGGAAAAAAAGCCTCGGAATGAAGAATTAGGGAAGACAATAGGGCAAAGTGTAAGTGGGGAGTGCTGAGGGTGAGGGAAGAGAAGGAAGAACAGCAGAGAAATGGATGGCGAGCTGAGGGAGAGGCGATGTATCACCCATAAAATGAAATATGTATGAAAATCTCATTTGCAGCCAATTAAAAGTTTTAAAAACAAAAAAGGACAAAGGCAAAAGTAATAAATATGAGCAAATTTCTGTTGGATATGATAAGGCATGACTGTAATTCAGCCTTCAGGAGGATGGAGCAAGAAGACTGCCAAAAGCTGCTGGGTAGCCTGTGCTACATGCAAGAAGCCTGTCTTTTACATCTAAATCTGGAAAAGAAAAACAAAAACAACAAAACCTCTTCATTTTGATCTATTGTTTTGTCAGCTAATTTTCAACATTGTGTTTGAACCTTTTTACTTAGACAAATTGCTATTAGTTTTGTCTTTGTCATATTTATAATGTTTTTCTTTCATACTATATGGTTTATTCTCCCAGAAAATTTTTGAAACATTTTTGGTTAAATCAATATAAAGAAAATAAATAATCCTCTTTGGCATATTAATTGGAATTACACTTGTATTCCTTGTGTAATCTTGGGTGATCTGATGTTTTCAGGAATCTTATCTAGACATTCTCTATTTGTGATATGACTTTAGCTTTGAAAATATTTTCTTAGATTATGTTATATATTAATGTTCTCTATTTGTGAATGATTTTGAACTGTGATAAAATTGTTAATATTGCTTGCAGTTAGCAATAAAATCAAGCAGTGAGCTATGACTTGGGAGCAGGGGCCATGTAAAACACATATTTTGTTATTTTACTGACATGTGGGTTCCCTCTCCAATTCAGAGCAGATGCATATGTACACACATATGTACATAAACACACACAAAATTACATAATGGTTATTTTCTGAGCCCATGATCTAGGAAAGCTTTGTAATAATTAATTTTTTTATCTTGTGTTAAACTATCATTTAGACATAGCTATTGCTTTTGTTCCCTATGAGTCTGTGGGAGCCACAAGTGCATTCTGAAGCATTTAGAAGGCTCATCCCTGCCTCCATCCACAGTGCCCAGTTTTTGGAAAACTTCACTTTCTTTCTTCCTGAATTGGCAGGCTTACCAATGGGTATATGCATAAAGTGACTTGTGTGTCTGCTACTGCCTTTAGCTCATCGTTTCCTGCATGATTTCCCTGGACAGACTCTCCAACTGTTATTTTATGCCCTGATTTCTTAAAGAGGAAGGGATTTTTCTCCTTTATAGCTGCAAATCATTGTAACAAAATAATTAATAACAAAGTGAATCATGGTTTTCCTTTCTTCTCTAAGACTTCAGAAAGGAAAAAGAACCTTTTCATAGTCATTGGATATTAGGTTTCTCTCTGAACAAGATGCTATTGGAAATGACTCTGCATTCTTGGTTCTGTCTAATAGTGTGCTGACAGCAGGAGAGGTGTGAAGGCAGGGACCAGTAAGCTGGGAAGCGTCGGAAGCTAGGAAGGAACTGATGATGTCTTTCTGGTTGTGAACAGATAGTCCACACCAATCTCTCTCACAGTGATAGTACTGCCTCAGGGCCCTGGATATGGAAGCACCTTCTATCGGAGAATTTTGCGCATGGTCCCAGCAGACTTTACAATACGACTCTATTCCTTGTCCTGTGTAAAAGCAGCCCTTGATGATACTATATTTCTTCTTTTTTCAATGGATCTTTGCTCATGGCTGCCTAATAAAAGTATTTCAGTAATTGTAAACACTACATTATATCAGAATATTGTTTTTAAATGAATAGATTCGTTCCTTGACTTCCAGCCCTCAGCCTCCCTAGAAAAGTGGTGTAGGTATACACAATTGAGAAATAGAGTCTTAAAATAGCCTTTGTGGTACTAACTTATTTACCCTGGCACTTTTATACAAAGGACAAAATAAAAATGGAAGTTTGAGAGTAGAATTAAAGCTGTGCAAGTCTTCAGTCACATCCCCAACAAGACTGGGTACAAGGGAAAGCCAGTGTGTTCTGTCTCAGGAGCTGTTCATAGAGCTTCTGGTGTGTGCTCTGATGTATTCAAGGCTTGCATTTAGAGGATGATCAGAGGACCAGCCACACATAGAACAAATGTGACTCGATTGCACAGAAGCTTTGTTTTAGGGTTACAAACCATTTGGTATGAGAAAAGATCTGGAAAGCAAAAGAGACACTGCTCTATGCACGCTGGAGCAAGTGGAGGCAGGCTTCTCTCTGCTTCTCCTCCTATATTGTGGTTTTGTTGTTGCTGCTGCTGCTTATTTGGTTTTAGTGTATGTGAGCGTGTGCGGGTGTGTGCGCACATGCGTGTGTATGTATATGTTTCTTTAGAACTCATGTTATGACAAACTGCTCAAATAACTTTCATGGTACACTTTTCCTTCATGCAAATTCTGCTTATCGTATTTAAGTCTGCTTCATTCAAGAAGTGCTGACTTTGTGGAAAGAATTTGCTCAACATACATAGGGCGAGTTCACTTTAGAAGATGCAGGAAAATAAACTTCACCCTGTCATAGCCTGGGACAGAACTATAATAAGCTGTTATAAATTGCTTTTCTTTGGAGTTAGAGTTTTGTGGTGTCTTCCAGAGATGCAGCTGTGCACAATCCCCAAAACCATGAATTTTCACTTTGGGTCTCTTTGATGATTTGCATTACAGCATGAGTACCAAATAAAGTCAGGAGACATTAGTATAATGCTTGCCAGTGAAATTCTGCTAGATCTCTTGAATATAAAAGAACTTAGATATCAGAACCAAAATTATATGCTTCAGTTCTTCCATGTGACCTATATATTTGGAGGCTCAGAAGTCCTTTTGAATGTCTGCTGGAGAAAAAGAAAGTCATGAGATCAATAATCACAGAGGAAGGATAGATAGAATCAGGAAAGGAGCCATTGGTACGCTCCAGAGAAGGCAAAAGCAGGAGCTGTTCATTCCAACTGTCAGGGGTAGGGGAGAGTTCTGAAGAAGGGAAGAGAAGCTGATCTACCTCAAAAGGTTGAGAACAGAAGGGAGGGGTGTGTTTCACATAAGCAGGGAAAAGGATCGCAATTCCACAATGCTCATTTCCCATGGACATTAAGTCGAACTGGAATTTCTCCAATGATGCCCTCATTGAACCTGACCTTAGTGCTTCTTAAGCGAGAAATCAGATGCAGGTGGCTGTCTCCAGATGAAACCCTAGAGTCTTCAGACACAAGACCAAGGCCTAGACCAAAAATGAAGAGAGCCCTGGGAGTGAAAGGGCAGTCACTCATTATCCTGTCATAGAAATGGATTTTTCAGATTACTTTGGAATCCCATAACCTATTCTTTCCCTCTGAGTGTAATTCATAGATCTTGAAAATAAAATGATGCAATTATCTTGGAATCTATGCCATATGGGGGAAGGGACACACCCTCTTGTAATAATGTATTACTTGTCTGAACTTTCAGCAGATTGGGGGAGCCAGACCTTACCTTATTATTATCATCTCACTTAAAATACAGGTGAGACAGACTAGGGGTGGCTGGAGTTGCTCTGAGCTGTGGCTGGGATTAAACAGCACTTGTGGCTTGATGATTTTGGAACAGAAAATCTGGGAAACTTTTTACCAGCCAAAGAGGAATCTACCTTATGATGTTAGTTAGTTGTTTGGTTTGGGATAGAGCCATGTGAGAAGCCTTTTTTCTTTGTCTTTTTGATGATATTCATTACCAGTGTGGACTTGGATTCTCGAAAGTCTTTTAAAAGGTGGCAAAGAGTCTTTGAAGAGAACCCACATTTAATTCCCAGCACAACACAGTGGCTCACAACCATCTGTAACGTCTGTTTCAAGGGCTCCACACTATCTTCTGATCGCTGCAGATTCCAGGTACGTATGTGCTTCACACACATACATGCAGGAGAAATACTCGTAAATAGTGAAACATCTAAAAAGTAGTCTTTCACAAGTCCCATATCAAAGGAAATGAAGGAAGGGGGAAGGGAGAGAAGTTTTCTGAATTATCCACTTAATTGTGTCAACACATAAGTACTCGGAGAAATATTGAATACATAAATCAAAGGAGCAAGACACAATATGGAAAAGGGTACATACCCACTAGGGAATGAAGACGTAGCCATTTGTTTGATAAGGATCAAGGTCTGTAGAGGAAAGGTCCATCTGAGAGATAACTGAAAAGAAACATCTTCCTACATCTTTGGATTCACCTTTTCCAAGAGCTCTGTGGCTACAGAGAAATCCTGGCTATCCTGTACAGCAAGCAATAAGGACCTTGGATAACTGAAATGCTAGTATCTACTGACGTTCACATGAGAAAGAGGTGAAATAAATTAAATATGCCAAAACAACAAATACTGCCCCTCTCTAATCTTTGGTGAGTCAAGGCAGTTCAGATATATGATAGAGTCATATATTGCCACAAAGTCACAATAAAGAAAATTAATGTTACATTTTAAAAAAATGGATATGTATTTTTGAAGGAGATTTCCAAAGGAAGATAAGTTTTGAGATCATAAAATATAGAGACACCTTGAATTTACTCCATGCCTGATTTTTATAAAATGCAATGTTTCTACTTCTTAGATTTTAGAGGAAAAAGGATTAGGTTACCAACTCAAAGATGAAAAAATTTAAACATCCCTTCAATTGGTATGTGCCAAAGCTGAGTGGGAACAGAAGCATCTGAGTGGTTTAAGTCTTAGTCCTGAGAACTAACCACAGAAATCCACCACTCCTTCCAAACCTTTCATTAAATCTGTGCTGCATTTCATAGGACAAACCCCTATCATTTATATGTATTTTTATTTAATTTCATTTTTAATTACATTTATATGTGTGTGCCCAAGTGTGACTATGTGCTCACGAGAGCAGGTGCCTGGGGATGCCCGAAGAGGGTGTTGGATGCTGGAGCTGGGGTCACAGGCAGGTGAGAACTGCCAGACATGGGTGATGAGCTGAGCGCGGGTCCTCTACAGAGACAGCATGCTGGCTTAACTCCCGAGCCATCTCTTCAGCCCCTCAGTGATTGACTTTTATATCACTTTCTGTGTTCCAGTTACCAGATAAGTTTGGAGGAGATTAACAGGCACTAAAATTAAACAGCTCTTAGGGAGACAAACTGTGACTTGAAACATCTTCTCACTCCAAGCACCTTGTTTTTTGTATAAGGCTTGTTCCTTTAATATCAACTCTTCATTTATTGAAAGCTCATCAGGACAGATTCAAATATTATAGTGACTTTACCTTTGAAGAAGAACTTGGGAAAGGTTCATGGACTCCTGAAATGGCCATTGTAATTATGACTAATTTCTTCTATTGGTTGTAGTTTTGGTTGTCAATTTCACCATCAGTAGCCTCACCATCACCACCACCACCACAATCACCACCACCACCACCATCATCATCATCATCATTATCATAACCATATCATATGGTTATCATCATTTCACACCATCTAACTCAACTCACACCTGGAGCAGAAGTTTTGGTGACAAGCAATTAACTAGTCCATGTCACCTATTTTTGTTCGCATTAAAATTTATCTAGCCATTATTGGCCCAAGAAGAATAGAAATACTGAAAAATTTTAGGTTTGGGGCTCAAGGGGGACACTGGAACAGGTCGTCTTTGGGGTAAGAGATTTGCTAGAATTATCAGTGCCACAAAACGGCAGCATATCAGGAGCCTTAAGCGAAATTCAAACCTACAAGGCATTGTGGTGGTGGTGGTGGCAGCGGTGGCGGTGGTGGCGGCCGTGGCGGTGGTACCATCTTGTAGGTTTCAGAGAGAGGAGGGAGGTCCCATGTCATGTAGCTGATGAACAGCCCATAGTAGGTGCTCATATCTGGTTTGTATCTGATTCTCAGACAGCATCAGAGAGGGGAAAGTTTGGCCCTTTGACTGGTGTCCATCCTATGGGATGTGGTCCCCATAGCCCCTGATTGCTTACAGTAAACTTCCTTGGGGGAAGTGAGAGTTATCACAGACAGACTCTCTAGGTAGAGTGCCTTTCATTTTCCCTTAGCATTGGGAAGTACAGAGTTAGCCGTCGGGATAGAGAAAGTGGCTACTGCAGGAGGACATGGTCTGGGTAGCCCCTATCCAAAACCTAACAAATACAGCCTTATTTTCTTTCTCTCTCATGAATATGCTTCCTCTCCCCCCTCATTTTGCCTGTGTGTGTTTTCCTCACTTTATCTGTATGCCCCCAAATATTTGACCACAGTAATTCCAAAGGAGCTGTTCTTTGGGACAAAGCAACCATGTACTTTCCGGCTTGGGCACCACCCTTGCATACCAGGGATGGACAGGCTGTTTTGACCTTCCTCTACTCAAGAATCCAGGAAACCACTGTCAGAGGATTCATTCCATAAGCCACACATCAGCCTTCGGCTTCAGTAATATGGAAAGATGGATTTGTTACATTTCAGCTCAAGTGCAGAAACCAGTGTATTTTGTCCACAGTGGCAGTAAATTCCACACCCTCCACACAAAATCATTCTCAGCTGTATCAACAAACAGTTCTTTACTTAAAATCCTCAGGCTGAGATCCTGGGTTCTCAGCTTCAGGAAGCCCTCTCTCAAATGAAGAGAGATTTTTTTTCAGACATAGGAAGACTAGCGTTCGCCCCAGATATGGAAAGCTTTCTCCCTCAGATATGGAACTGTGTCTCAGATAAGTTTTAAACGGTACCAGTAGCTCATGGAAAATACAGATCTAACGAGAGAATAGAAGCTCGGATCTTCCACAAGTGACAAAAAAACACTAGAAACGTAACAGAATCAGAAGCAAATGACGCTTTAGGAAAGCTTGGTATTTATGTAAACAGGCAGGTTGTTTATGTAAATGAGCAGTGTTTCTGTAAATAGGCAGCTGTGGCTATGCAGTCATCAGAGGTTCAGGATTTCTGAGACTAAAGTGAGGTCAGTGTTGAGACTCCTGGAAGTCCTCCCTTCAGGACTGTTGGATGGAGGCGCCTGCCTGAATACCCTCAGTCAATCGCATCAGCGCTGCCTTTCTGGAGAGTGTGCCCACTTCTCAGGGAGTAGCCATCCCCAGTGAGGGACCCATGCACTTCAGGACAGGACTACTCTGCAGTACCTTCCTGACCCCTGTGCTCCCATCTCTTTCCCAGTTCTCAAAGCTGTTTACCATACAGCTCCTCCAGCAACCTCAGAGCCTCAGTCTGTTCTCTGGGTCACCTGATCAACAACTGGACAATCTAAAAAGCAATAGAATCGTGTCGCGACTTAAAGAGTCTCTTGCCATCTGCCACAGCTCTTCTCCATAGTTGATGAGAAGAAAACCAAACAAGCTCATCTGGAATCCAAACAACGCACGGAGGTGAGTTTTCTCAGCGGGTACACAGCAGAATGACTCTCTCCCTCCTGCCTTGGTCACTTCCCTCAAGCGGAGGATATTGTGATCAATAGGGGATTTTGAGTGCATCAGAAATGCTCCATGTCATGGAGTGAGAATTATAAAAGTTACAAAGAATAGTTGATGGCTAATCTTGCTTGCCAACTTGTCACACTCAGGAAGAGAGAACCTCAGTTGAAGTCTCCTCACCCTCAAACTGGCCCATGGGGCATTTTCTTGATTGCTAGTTGGTGTTGGAGGGCTCCATCCACTGTAGGTGATGCCAGATAAGAAAGCGGCTGAAGCAAGCCAGTAAGCAGCATTTCTCCTTGCCCTTTGCTTCATCTCCTGCCTCCAGGTTCCTTTCCGCCCTGAATTTAAATTTGGTCTGAGTGTTTTATCACAGCAACAAAGAAAAGAAACTAGAACATGGATACTTTTGCAATATGGCTAAAGAATGATTCTCTTATTTAAACAACACTCCCAGTACTTGAGAGGCTGAGGCAGGAGGATCTCTGTGAATTCAAGGTCAGCCTGATCTACATAAATAGTTCCAGGCCAACCAGGGCTATGTTAGAAACTCAACAAACAAACAAACAAGAGAACAAATAAACAAAAATGAAGCTGTGACTGAGCAATACCTGACATAGAGATTGGATTTATGAAGAGAAAAGGCTGTAGCTGACCTTCCCTCTGTATATTTGGGTTTTGGGTTTCTGGCATTCATCTTTTATCAGTTTCTTACCCAGTGCTTTGAGCATTCTCTGAAATCTGCTTAAATGTGCCCACTTCATTATGAACATGATTGTGTGATGCATGCTCCGTGCTGACCCTGAGCCTTTCAGCATGCCAGCAAAGGTTGTTTCAAATTCTTCAAAAAGCTTTGGGTTTTAAATGAATGGTTTTTCGTCATTATAATACATGTCATTGCAGAGTTATTTTTAGTTTCTGAAGTTCCTAGGAACTGAAGCATTGGATCTGATGAGAGGAAGCTGATGGATGGGGTATAGGAACCATTTTTAGAAAGTTGAGTAGACACTGGTGAGCAAAACCCTCTCTTCAACTGAGAGTGTGCCACCCTTAAATGTAATTCATATTCTTCAAATAATCAGTTTGTTGATTTGTAATTTGAGAGCTTCATGCTTATGAAATCCAAGTGATATATAATATATTAAATGATGGATCAGATCAGCAAGTAGATTGGCTCAATAATGGGTATCTTTTCTTCCTTGGGCGGGGTCAGACACCTGTCAACATGGCAGCTGGCGATGGGTTGACCACAAAGCCAGTTGCTCACTTTTACTTGGGAAATTCTCTTGTTTCATCAGTTTGTTAGTGACCACAAACTAGAATTAAAAGTCTTGTTCAGAGATGGGACCTGAGCAGAATTTATGACACTCAGTGTATACCATCCTGACTATACCTTTTGGAGGGCAGTCACAGTCAATGAACTGGGAAAGAAGGCGTATGGATATGTGTGTGTGTGTGTTCCTGAAGTATTTAAAATTTCTTTACCTAACTGAAATTGCAGTAAAATGTGTAAATCTTACGTTGTAAACTGTCCATTTTGATTAAGGTGTAACATATGATCACAGATATTTCTATATCCTCGGCAGTTCTCTCATAGTCAGTATCACCAGGGAAGTCAGCCTCATTTTGACTTACTTGCAGTCTCATTAGCTTTGCTCATTTTCCTGTCACTGACGCTCACACAGCTCCCCGGTGTCTCACGATTCTACCCATCTGACACGAATCTGTAGGGCTCCATGTGTGCTCTTGCTTGTTTCAGCATTTCATCCTCTCTTTTCGGTAGTGTCCCATTGCAGTGCAGAAGGACGCCACAGTTTGTTTGTCCATTTCCCTAAGAGACATCACAGTGCTTTTAGTTAGAACTGCTATGAATAAAGCCGTAATGAGCATTCCTGTGCACGATGCTTGGGGGACATGTGTTTTCATTTCTTTTGGGTGATCTCTGAGGAGAGGAATGGTAAGATCATGAGTAACATTTGTCGTTTTAATTTTAACCACACTAGGGGGTGTTGTGCAGTGTCTGTTTGAGGTTTTCCTCTGCACACCCCCGCTGAGTAACAATGTCAAGCATCCTTACATTGTCTTTTGTGAAATAGCTGAGATTTTTGCCCATTTACAACGGGTCTTTGAAACATTCTTAATTTATTAATGTTTTTGTTATATACAAAATTATATGTACTTATGAGGTAAAATGACATTTTATTCATGTAAAAATTGATAACAACAATTAAAACAGGAGAACATTAGCAGAAAATGTATGAGTATTAGCCTACTTTATTGCAGTTCTGCTTCCATATTTTAAAAGTATATGTTATATATATTAAATTGTTTTTAAAAGTTTGTTTAAAAATTACATATTACCCTACATGTACGTATGTGTATCGTGGGAATGCCTAGTAACTGCAGAAATCAGAAGTGGGCATCCAGTCCCCTGAAACTAGAGTTACGGCTGGTTGTAAGCTGCCATGTGGATGCTGGGAACCAAACCCATGTCCTTTGCAAAGGTTCTTAACCATCTCTCCAGGCTGGTAGAAGCTCTATAGAGCTTGAACATATCCTTTGCCAAACATGCATTTTTTTTTTTTTTTTTTTTTTTTTTTTGGTTTTGCGGGACAGGGTTTCTCTGCATAGCCTTGGCTCTGTAGACAAGACTGGCCTTGAACTCAGAAATCCACCTGTCTCTGCCTCCCAAGTGCTGGCATTTTTAATGTCTTATTTTAAATCCTTTTGCCTTCTGCTCTTACTTTTTTCTCTTCCCTTCAGTAATTGCTCTGCAGACTAGTCTGAACTTACGTGACTGCAGCACTATCCCATATGGAATGCAAGGGGCTCGCTGCAGCACACTGCCATGTACCTTTCTCATTTTTTTGATGGCTACTTTTGCATCATTTGTTACTGCGCAGGTTACAGACCTCCAAAAGCAATGGTTTTGCCTTTATGTTTAATTTCACTTTAAATGTTTCCTATCCTGGTTTGGTTTGACACAATCTAGAATCATCTGAGAGAAGAACATCTGTTGAAGACCTGCCTAGATTACATTGGTGCCTGGGCATGCCAGGGGAGAAAGCCCGTTGGTTAATTGATGTCAGAGGGCCCAACCTACATAATACAAAGAATGCCACTGGTTCTGTAACACTCCGGAGGGCTTCATGTCTCAGGGAGGAGTCCACTGCACTCTGGGAAGCCAGCTGTCGTTTATTGCCGGGCCTGTCCGGTTCACTGATCGGTTTTCTGGGTATTTACTTTCTCGAGATTTTTGGAACTTAACAGCACATGTGCTGTTTGGTTCTTCACCACTCCCTTCAATTTTCTTTCCCTGTCTTTCTCCGAAGCTCTGTGAGCATACATAACGACCGGGTGTGGCTTTCCCAGAGACCTCTTTCAATTATTTTCCTTTCCAATCTATCTTGGGTAATTTCCTCATGTTAAATTCAACATCAGGGTTCACAAGTTGTTTGTTTGTTTGTTTTGTTGCTATTGTTTCTGTTACTGTTGTTTTGGCTAATTGTTCAGAGTCTGTCTCTGCAGCTGTGATATGGAGAATGTTACGTTTTGCTTTCATTCTTATTTTCCTCTTGACAGTCCATCTTCAGTGGGTAGCCCTGAGTCTGCATAGCTTGGCAGTCAGCCAGTGAGGGAGCTGAGATGGTGCTCACACATCTCTAGTGCAGCCTCCATGTCTGGCTGTGCACCAGGCGTGAGTTCAAAGTTCAAGCAGGTTTCAAATGCATCCTGGGTTTTATGTTCTACTGGGTTCTCATGGGTCTTCCCTGTGAGAGTATGCTGTATCAGAGCCATCACGGGGCCTCATTTGAGCCTTCTAGCTTTCTCATTTCTAGAATTTCCATGAATAGTATCTGAGTAGCCTGTCTCTCTGCTGTACACCCTGGCTGTTGCTACATCCTCAGACTATATACATTTTTTTTTCCTGCCAGACTTAATATTTTTTATTGGCAGTCCAATAAAAATGGTGGGCATGGTGAGCTCCTCTAACAGGGAACTAGAGGTGGTTTATGGCTCACCAATGTACCGGAGCTAGAGAGTAATGGGAACAGCCCAGGCCAAGAGGTCACAGACCCCACTTATTAGGTTATCAGTTGTTCATGGATAAACATTTCCCTCTGCTCTCTTTCTCTGTTTTGTTTACAGACCCTGAAATGATAACTTTTGCCAATTTTCTCTTATATTAAAAATTTTTAGGAGTTTTGCAGATGTTTTTATGATGTTGGGAAATCTTGTCCTGGCAGATATATTTTGACAGAGGCTAGGGAAGTCAAAGACACTCGTCATAGCTCGAGAGTTAGTGAGACATACAGAGTGGATTCTGCTCACATCTGCTAGAGCTCTGTAGCCCACACCTCCTTCACTACAAAGGAAGCTCTTTTTTTTTTTTTCAATAAGAAGTTGTGATAATCGATTCTATGGGTCATTTTCTTGTCAAGGACACCTCTGGCTCCTACAACCCTTCCTCTCCCTCTTCTGCAAGATTCCTTGAGCTCTGCCTAATGTTTGTCTGTGCATCTATGTTATGATTGTGTAGCTTAGTGTTCTTGTGGAATGACTACAGTGGGGTTGGGGGTGCTTCTGACGCTTTGCCTGCTTTGGGGCCCCTTGTCCTCCTACTGGGTTGTCTTGTCCAGCCTTGATATGACAGGGTGCGCCTAGTCATCTTATAACTTGATATGGCATGTTTGGTTGATAGTCCTGGGAGGCCTGCTATTTTCTGAAGTAGAAGAAGGAGAAGGAAGAATGGGTGGAGAAAGGGAGGGGAAACTTGGGAGGAGAAGAGGGAGGGGAAACTGTTGTCAGGATCTAATATCTGAGAGAGGAATAAATAAGCAAAGTTTAAAAAGAAGCTGTGAACCAGGCAGTGGTGGTGCACGCCTTTAATCCCAGCATTCAGGAGGCAGAGGCAGGCGGATTTCTGAGTTCGAGGCCAGCCTGGACTACAGAGTGAGTTCCAGGACAGCCATGGCTATACAGAGAAACCCTGTCTTGAAAAACTAAAAAAAAGAAGCTGTGATAGATAGTTAATCTCAGGAGAGCTCACTTTTGAATCTATTGCCCCACGACTGGGGTGCACCCAGTCATGAAGAGAGTTTAGGGAACACCTGGAGAGCCTGGCTTCAAGTAGACAGAATAGAAAAGGGTGCCTCAGAGCATCTGAAAGCTGCCCGGCTCCTTGGGGACTCCTCTGGCACCGTTCCTTACAGTCCTTCACAGTCCTTCCTCCCCTCTCGTCTCTAATAACAGGATGCCTTGCCGAAGGGCTGCAGGCAAGCGTGGAAATCCCCGCAGCTGAAGGAATTCCAGTAGAGAGCAGAAGTGCATGAAAACAGCATTGAGCATCTCAGGTGTGTATGTATGTGTGCATGTGAGTGAATGTGTATATGTGCATGCAAGTGTGCATGTATGTGTACGTGCATGTGAGTGTGTGTATGTATTTGTGTATGCGTGTGTGTGCATGTGTGTGTATGTACGTGTGTATGTGTTCAAGTATGTGGTGTTTTGCCAGGTGCATGGAGCAGATAGAGGTGTAGATTTTCACTAAACAGCTATGCAGTTATGTTTCATTTGGCTCTTTATCTTGTATACTAGAACCTTTTTACCCCTGAGTAGAAGGAGGATAGCCCGCACCTCATGTTATGTATTTTTATTGGTGGGTATCATTAGAAACTGTAAAAACAAAAGGATCGCATTTGAGGTTTAAGGGCTGTAATTTTGGAAAAATGGGTTCAACTAATCTGAATGATTTTTCTGGGAAGGCAGAAAAACTGAGAGTTTTATGCACTGGGAGGAAACCAGGACCCAGTAATTGAGAATGAAGGAATAGGGGATGCCACTAATAAAGGCATGTACAAACACATGGAAATGTCTAGAAAACAGCAGCTGATAACCTCTGGATATGTGCTAGGAACATCTGGCTGCAAGGATCATCTAGTTATTTGGGTCCTTTTAGATGCCATAGGTCAAAGGGTCAAAGCGATCGAAGTTCTTTCTAAACAGCACAAATTCTAGTTTCTTGGTGGCCTCTGCGCCCCATTCTGAGAGCCCATCTCAATGTTCCTTTCGTTGCAGGCTCTTTCATTTTCACATTCATGTATTTTGTCCATGCTACCAGATTTCAGCCTGGGTGCCGTGCTGTCTCATTCAGCTGTTTCTATTCCCTGTCTGATGGAGCTTCTAATGTCTCACATCGGGTTGGCCATAACTGAATGCCGTATAGAACACACAGCATCCTTGTCATTTCCAAGTGCAGAGTTTCTCAATAGTAATGGCTCTGCTGAACCAATGAGCATGCAGCTCAGGATGCGCGGCAGATCTGGGAGCTCAGAACTGCAGGTGGTGAGGTTCAGGCAGCAGCGAGGGCTAAGAAACAATGGCCTCATGGAAACTCATGCCTCATGTCATACACGAATGTTTGTCTTTGCCTTTTTATCTTAAACCAATACTTACCACATCCCCGAGAGACACACTGGAGTAGTAGTTGGCAGAAAGTACAGTGATACAGAAACTGAGTTATATCATGGTCTCCATCACAGTGTGTAAATACTTCTGAGGTGGTGTTGGCTGAACGCCTTTTGGTGCCCTTGTGTTTATGAGCTTCTTTGGTGACTGACAGTCTAAGAGAGCAAATAAGAAAAAACAAACCAACCTGCAGATAGGAAAGTTGTCAGATTTCAAAGACTGCAAGCCATTATGGAAAATACAATGACACATTATTTCAAATATTTACCTTCTACCTTGATCCCCAAGGGTCTTTGTTCTCATTCAAACAAGGAATAGCCCTTGACTTCTTCTTTGAAAGGGAAAAAGGAAAGTAGTAAATCTTTCACTGGTTTTTAAATACCCCCCCCCTTGAGACAAATTTCCTACTCCTGCTCTTTGGGATGACAAGATTGCCTTCATGTCAAGTTCTTTGGCTCACTTATTTCTAAAAGCCTAAAGGCAGGTGGGCTTGCACTGGCCATGCAGAGGCTGACATGCACCACAAACTTTTGCCGACTCCACAGCCTGGAAAATCAACTCAGATCTTCTGTGCATGTGAATTCAGGTGCCTATGGAGGCCAGGAACTTGGTTACCTCTGGAGCTTCAGTTACAAATGGCTGTGAGCCATCTGTCATGGGTACTGGGAACTAAACTCAGGTCTTCCACAAGAGCAGTGAGTGCTCATAACCACTAGCAAACTCCCTAGGCCATTCTCTTTATTTTGTTTTAAATTTTAATTTAATTAATTTATTTTAAAGTATTTTTTTAGAATTGTATACAGTACGGTGTATTTATTTAATTTCCATCCCCCACATCCTTCCAACTCCTCTCTCACCCACATCCACTCTGATTCATGACCTCGTCTATAATTATTATTGCTGCCTAGACTTTACCACACACATGTGAATCCCTGTATTTTGACCATATGCACATGTGTTTAGGGCTGACCACTAGGGACTGGACAGCCAGAGAGGATTGTTCCTGGATAAAACCTGACGCTTCCTCCTTCAGCTGCCATTGATTGCCTATAGCTCTTTATCTGGGGTGGGGCCTTGTGAAATGCTCTCCATCTCCTTTGGCATATTGATATGTATGTCCTAATGCAGGCCTTGTTTAAACAACCAAACTATTGAGAATCTCATGGGCACAGCCTTCCTGTCTTGTCTAGAAAACAGAATCTTATAGCAGACATCCTGGTCCTTAGGCTCTTACAATCCTTCTGCCCCCCTTTTCTGAGACATTTTGTGAGTCTAGGCTTCACATTGTAGATGAACTAACTGGGGCTGAGCACCTGCTTTAGTCAATGTTCTATTGCTGTGAAGAGACATCATGGCTACAACAATTATTCTACAGGAAAGCATTTAATTGGGGGCTGGCTTACAGTTTCAGAGGGTTAGTGTATTATCAGCATGGCCGGAAGCATAGCAACACCCAGGCAGACACAGTGTAGAAAGAGCTGAGAGTTCTTTATCTGGATAGACAAGCATCAGGAAAAAGGAGAGAGATATTGGGCCTGGCTAGAGCTTTGGAAACCTCAACACCCAACCTCCCCGACCCCCAAATCCCAGTGACAAATTTCCTCCAACAAGTCCATGCCAATTCCAACAGGCCACACCTCTTAACCCCTTCAAATGGTGTCACTCCCCGAGCATTTGCATGTAAGAACTTATGGGGACTATTCCTATTCAACCATCACAGCACCCCATGACCACTTACTCTCTGCATTTTGACCTGCTGTGCATCTCTGTAGCAGTCACTATACGCAGAAAGAAGCTTCTGTGATGAAGGAGGAAGGATATTTATGGAGGCAGGTGCAAGTTAGAAGCTATATTGGTTTGGGTGAACAGCAATAATGGGTTTTCCTTTAGGATCTTTGACTTCTCCAGCCATGGGTAGTTTGTCTAGGTTTACAGAACCATTTATGAATTCCTTCCTCTTGACAGTCCTTAAGTCCAATTAGCTGATAGTTAATTGGATGCAAGTGCTACTACTGTACAGTTGGAGAGCTCTTGCTAGACTTTACAGATGATAGGCCGACTGGTTACTTTCTCTCTTGGTAGCTTCCGTCTCACCCTCTGCTTTTATGAGAGCTAGTGCTCAGAGAGCCTTCCAGGGCAGTTCCATCTTGATTCCTCCTAGTCTTGTGTCCAAAGTGTGTGGCACCATTGGAACAAACCAAGGGCAATAACAGCAATAGCCTATATTATTTTGGAGACTCTTGGGCCCACTTGACCAATGACTTTAAAGAAAGATTTCCCTGATTTTTTTTTTATATAGTTTTTGGCTACTGAAAGGAGCAGTATTTCCCTGTTTGGCATAGTTTATTTTTAAGTGTGCTCAAAAGAATGTTTCTCTATGATTTTTTTTCTCTTTCAGAAAGTGGTATCAGGGTGATTTCTAGGAGACTGTATCATTCAGTGGAATTTTAGTAATTCCTTTTTAGAAATTTTTTTTCAATTTGGGGAGGTGTTGTTCACTTTTTAAGGAAAAGATTTATTTCATGGTGTGGAAAAATCATATTCTGTAATGATTTAATGACTCCCAAAGATTCCTATGGAGTGTGCATATTTCAACTGTGCAATAGTAAACTTAGACTCAATTAAAAAATGGTATTTAATTTTGCTTGTTTCAAGCCTGCTCATATTATATAAGAGTGTCAGGTACATTCCCATACTTTTAGAAGAAATAACTGATTGTATGAAATGGAAGGCTTTGGCCAGCTATGTTCAACAGGCAGACTTTGCACTGAAGACCACAAATCACCGTTGCTGAGATTAAGATGTAAGCCTCATTCCGTGGAACTTAGATTTGGGTGGTCCTGAGGTGGATGATCCTGAGGTGGGTGATCCTGAGGTGGGTGATTCTAAGGTGGGTGATCCTAAGGTGGGTGATCTTGAGGTGGGTGATGCTGAGGTGGACGATTCTGAGGTGGAGAATCATGAGGTGGGTGATCCTAACGTGGGTGATGCTGAGGTGGGTGATGCTGAGGTGGGTGATCCTGGGGTGGGTGATGCTGAGGCAGAGACTGATCTTTTTATGCCACTTGTTTGTAGCAGTGATGAATCATAGTTGGTACTGCCCATCCCTGTTGTTCTAGTAGCGTTCTTTAGTACTTTGATAAACATCATGACAAAAAGAAACTTAGGGAATAAAGATCATAGTTACCTACAGGTTACAGTCTGTCATCAAGGGAAGCCAAGGCAAGAACTCAACATAGGAACCTGTATGCAGGTGTTGAACTGAGGGATGCTGTTTCTTGGTTTTCTTCCTCTGTTTCTACTTAGTCAGCTTTCTTATACAACCCAGGACTACTTGCTCAAGGGTAACAGTACCCATAGTGGGCTGGGCCCTCCTACTTTAATCATCAGTTAAGACAGTACTCGTCCACAGGCCAATCTGATGGAGCCAATTCCTCAACTGAGGTTCTTTCTTCTCAGGTGTCTACAATGTGTGTCAAGTTGACAAAAATTAACCATCACAACTGACCCCTTGTCAATGAAGCCATATTTTTTTTTAAAAATTATTTATCCCTTAAATCTCATGTCATTATCACAATATAAAATAGTCCAATTTTAAAAGTTCCACATTCTTTAAAAATTTTAACACTTTAAAAATTTAAAAAATTCTTTAAAATAGTTTCTTTGGCTGTGGGTTCCTGCAAAATCCAAAATAAGTCTTGTATATTCTTACTCTAAAAGGGAAGTAAGGGCACAGTTATAATCAAATCAAAGCAAAACCAAATCCAACAATGTAAAAACCGTGTCCAGTGTCTTGGACTCACTCAAGATGATCTGGGCTGTAAAAGGCTTGGGCAATCTCACTTCTTGGCTCTGCCTTCTGTGACATTTGTCCAGTTTCCGGTGACTACACTTTTAATGTTAGTAGTAGTTTTGTTCTTTAGTCTGACCCACTTTGGAGGAGAAGTTGATGTCCTCGTTAGAAGGCTGTTCTGATAACGAACATCGTTTCTCTTTCTAGTATTAATGCTACCAGAAGCAAACTCCAGCTCAGACCTGTGGTTGTCTTCTCAAGCCATCCTCTTCTAGATACAAGTAGACAGCAAGGGTGACTTACGAAGCACAGGTATTTTAGCAGTAAAAGTTGGAACTATAGTTTGCTTAGAGTATAATTTTTTAGTGCAATTATGAATTACCATGCTGTGTTCTCCCAGTTCTTGCTGTCATTTCTCTTGGGGCTTCACAACTCAGAATTCTCAAAAAAATTCTTGTTTCTCAAAGAAAAATAGATGGAATCACTTCGTCTGATCCCCGGGTGCATATATTTCTTACTATTTCCGTATTGAGAGCCTTTCCCAGCCCAGTCCACACAGCAACATGATCTGTCTTTTTCTTAGAGTGTTCTATAAGTGTCATTGAAGGAAAGAGAGTCCACCATGCTGGACTAATTAGGTGTGGAAGAGGCTGAACTTTTAGAATTGAAGAGGAGGATCTTGTGCTAATGGGCTCATTCAGGGTTTTTCCTGAAAGAATGGGCCATGCCAACAGAAGGCTTTGAAGCTCCTTATACTGTGCTAATGATGTGTAAGTCTATAATAGTCAGGGGAATAGGTAGGTGCAGCATGGTAGAAGATACTTTTTCATTCTATAGATATACAGCCTTGTTGAGCAAGTGTCCATGAAAGGGAGATAGGTCTAGTTTGCTATGATGAGGGAGACTCTTTGGTGAGAGTGAAATTTGATTTGGGGCTTGTATAGAGTATGCCTTTGTGTTGGGGGTGGGCAGGACAAGTTATGCATGATAGCAGATTGCAGTAGCTTGAATCAAATCTGAGTCTCATGGCAGGAAGCTGGAGCTGTTATAGTAAGTTCTACATATTTACCGAGCGGCTGAGATACCGTTTGAACCTCGAAGGCCAGTGGGGTTTTTGACTTTCACTGGAATATCGTCCTTCTACCTTTCAGGCTGGCCCAGCATGTTGAACTTTCTCCTCATCCATCCAAGAACAGAATTTCACTCACAGCAGTTCTTATTAATGCTATTCTGCTCGCTTCCTCTATGTCTGGGTTTAGTTTTTCTTAAGTGCTGTAATTATGTGGGGTTTGTGATAACATATGTTATCACTGGTGTATGAAACATCTTCTCCAGAGGAACAAAGTGTCATTTAGAGTTCAGGACAACTCTCTGGTGATAGTTCAGAAAACCAAGTGTCTCTCTAAGGAGGGACATGACAAGGTCATCTTTAGGGTGGGGTGCTTCTCAGACTTCTCTGTGCATGTGACTAATGCATTAAAACTGAGATGTGGATAATATTTATGATTCTGAAGGTCCAAGGATCAGTTAGTAGTGAAACTTGTTCACAGTCATAGGACAAATGCCACGACAACACTGTAGTCCAGGAAGATTGTTTGTGGAATGTATTGGAAATACTTTCTACATAGAATTATGGTCATGGAGTCCCCCACACAGACTCAACAATGAGTCATGGTTGCTATCCACCCAGAGCCATGCTTCGCATAAGAAGGGTGTCTCTTGGGACATGAGCCATTGAAGTCTTGGGAATATCGGGCCCTTTTCATCAGGATCCCGGCAACCATACTTAGGATTTTACAGCAGGAAATAGAACATGGTGAGTAAAGGCTCACTTGGTTCTGAACTTCTTCCTTATTAAATGGTAAGTTAAAGGTGGATCTGGGTGCTCTATGCACTCATACAGGTTAGTGGTGTGTACTGAGCGCCAGCTCTGAGCCCAGCCCTGCTAGGTATGTGGATCTCCGGCAAAGTGAGAGAAGTTATTTCTGCTGTTCAGGAACTTTCAATATTATTGGTTCAAAAAAAAAATCCCAACACTTACAAGCAATGAAAGAAAAACACCAAGGAACAGGAGTATAATTACACGCTAAATTGAACGTAAGCAAGTGCCAAAATTATGACACAAGCAGCAAGTGGTGGGCAAAGTCAGGGAGGGTTCAGGGGTTGGCTTTGTTCCCTGAAACCAGAGTTTCAGTTTCCAAGTTGAGGGCTCTATTGTTTGGGTTTGGAGATCTTATGGATACAGACCTGGGAGCTGCTGGATGCAAAAAGGAAAGGCAGAGTCCAGCGCAGAAACAATTCAGTGTTTGAGGCACTAAGAGCACAATGGATGCAAATCACAGCCTCCCACCCTTCTGCCTCATTCATCAGTGAATAAAGCCATTCTTTAAATGAAACCATCCCTAGATAATGAGATCAGTGCTCCCCTGGATGGGCTTTTATTGGACACTCCCACAGCTTGTAGACTCAGACCTCGAGTGAGCTCTCTCCATAGAAGATAAATAAGAATGGGACTTAATGGGAAAGGCCATCTCAGGATCTGAGGGCAGATACCTTATAGTTCCTGGATGGAGCAGACAAAAGGAGAAGGGGCTGGGAAAGGTCCAGGAAGGCAGAGAGGGGACTCCTCTCCTTTGTCTTATGGGGAAAGCTCTGTGAAAGAACCAGGCCATTCGGTCCTTGTAGAGCACTCTAAATCCTCATAACTGTGAGCTGGTAAGTCATATGCTGTCCCTGGAGAGCAAATGCAGATTGGCCTCTTCCTCCCTCTTACAGAACTTATGAATACAGAGGCTATATGCATCTGGCAGAAAACACTCAGGCATCCCTTACCCTGCTCAACTGGGACCCCTCAACATGGTCTAACCCATTATGTGGCTTTTTCTTATGTGTGAATCAAACCCCACTCCACTGGCAATCCCTTGTCAGGAATGTTCTCTGGGTTTTCCTGCAGAAAATTCATCTCCACCTAGGGACTGAGGAAAGGGACAGCGCCTCCCTCCTCCCTGCAGCATGGCTGAGAGGCCCTCTCCAGGTTCCCCTTAAAGAAGTATTCCTCAGAAACACACCCCTCTGTACTATGGCCTATTTTTACTTCCATTACAGGGTAAGTAGCACATGTAGATTCCCCATATGCATCTGCTCTTTGCTTATATTGGTAACTCTCACCTGTTATGGTTGAACCTTTGCTTGACTAAAGTGGACAGAGTGATCCTGTAAGCTTAGATCATGCCATTGGTTCTTTCCCATCTCTGGAAAAAATGCTGGCAGGACTCCTGTCCCCAAACAAAATCAAAACCACTTTCATGCAGAATTTGACTGGGACCTTTTCATGTCTTGGTCTTACTCTCCTATCTGGAGCAATTTTGCCCCAGTAGTTCCCAGTGGTGGTCTAGAGGTGAAATCTGGTTCATAGATACATTTGCTTGGACTAGAATTATAGACTCTAAACACCTTAATACATGTAAATGAATGTGTTTTTATGTAAACATTTGGATATCTGACCTTTTTTGAGCAACTATGAGAAGCCAGCAGTCCTGGTTCATGCTGCTACTTGGAAGTTGTCTTAAAGTTGAGGACAGCTTCCCACTCTTAACCTTGACTCAGCCCACCTATCTTAGTTTGTTACTAACTTGGGGGAGGAAAGGGGGTTTTGGCTTATAAATCCTGATCACTCACTTGAGGGAAACCAAGGCAGTAACCCAAGTCAGAACTGAGGCAGGAGCGTGGAGGAACTCTGCATCCTGGCTTGCTCAGGTTCATTTCTTATACAACCCAGGACCATCTGCTCAGGAGGAAGTGCTCTCCAAAGTGGGCAGAGCCCTCTCAACTCAATAATCCAGAAAATGTCCTACAGACATGCTTACAGGGCAGTCTGATGGAGGCAATTCCTCAGTTGAGGTTCTCATTTCCTAGATGACTCTAGCTTGTATAAAATTGGCAAAAGGTAACTTTTGTCTACCACCCAGGCCTCATTCACACCATAGCACCTGTAAGCACCGGAGTTGTTGACCTTATTGAGTCACAATGTAGCCC
Source organism: Uromys caudimaculatus (assembly GCA_028551405.1). NCBI lineage: Eukaryota > Metazoa > Chordata > Mammalia > Rodentia > Muridae > Uromys > Uromys caudimaculatus. Next base: position 56,607,847 of record CM052701.1, read on the forward strand.
ATGTTAACTCCATTTTAATTTCCTGGGTGGCATCCCCAAGTCAAGGCAAGTGATTAAGGAAGGATGGGCATGTGTGGCTCAGGAATTGTACATGCTGATTTGGGGAGAGGGGAGGATTAGGGAAATGGTCCAAAGTAGAAGAGAAAGACTCCATTAGTGCTTTTTAGACCATCTGTAGCCAAAGGAGTAGAGTGATATCTATTTTCTAACTCAATCTATCACAGATTTATACCATTGAAAATCATTAACACACACTAATTCCTAGAAAAACATAAAACACACAAAATAAAAGTAAAAATTTATTATTAGTAAAAACTGTCGTCAGATTTTAGAATGAGCATGTGATGGGCTTGAGAAAAACATAAAGTCGAAGACTAAGACTAAGAATTGTGTATGATTCATGAGCAGGGAACAAACTCACATTAGAAAAGCATGGGTTACATGAAGGAAAGATTTTCTTAATCTGAGAATTCCATATTCAGAAAATTGCTAATCAAATTCTTTTTATTAAAGATTTGGAAAGGTAAACAAGAGAGTGTCACTCCCTTTAGTGACAGGGCTCTGAAGATTTATCTAATTTGAAGTATTTTAAGTTGAATTTTTGAAAGTACATGTTTACTGTGTACCCATCCCCAATCCAGGCTCTAGACTAGTGTAGATGTTTTCCAGTAAAATCATGTGGAAGATGGCTGATGGGAACACAGAGCCCTCGGAGACAACCTTCAGTAAGGGGCCATCAATAACACATGCCAGAAACATGGCAGTGAACAAGACAATGGCTATCATCAAAGATAAAATCCAAGAGGAGAACCACAGCATGGCACAGCCTTGAAGGGTACCCTATAAGTGAGCCAAATCTCCAAACCATAATTACAATCTGCCCATTTTGCAAGTTATGTTCTTCACCTGCTCTTCTTAACGAAACATGTATTTGAAGAAAAACAGATTTTTTTCTGAGTCTATGATTCAAGAACTACACATGCAAACCAAAAGGACAAGTTCAGCAATTATGAATGGGTTGGGAGACACGGCATCTCCAGTGTTTGGTAATTTTTTTGTTTCTCCACTCCCTGCGTAGCATACACTTGAGCACCCAAGGTGAAGCCAACCTGTGTCATCGGTCTGCCCTCCTTTCTGAGTTCAGCTCTCTGGGCAGTTGTTTCAACTTACTTGGAGCAGAAACAGTGAGTCAGTGAGAACATTGCAGAGATATGTCTGTGAAACCTGCACAGGGAAGCCACACACCTGCTGTGGAAATATCTGTGGTTGTCCACAGGGGAAGGAATAGGCAGGATTAGCAGGATGGGCCAGCAGCAGGTGGTATTTCATTCCAGTCACAGAGTTCATGCACATGTCCAAGTATTTGACTATGGCACCTCTTGAGCTTGCTTAATCTTCATTTTCTGAACCTCTTTGTATAATAGGCTATAGCATCCCCATGGGAAAGTAGACTTTATAGCACAGTCATTAGAGGTACCCATTGGATTTAGCAAGCCAGCCCACAGGATAATCAACTTTGTTGACTACATGCTGCAGCAACCTCTTTGAACCTTGAATACCAGGATCTGTAGATTATATAGTGCAGTAATCTGCTTAAGTTTCTATAGCAATATTTCATGGCTCTGTGGATTAAACTATAGACATTTATTTTCTCATGGTTCTTGAGGCTGCAAGTCCAAGAACAAGGAATCATTATGGCTGGGCTCTGACACCAAGAGAGCTACCTGTCTACTATGTCCTTATTGTCTTTTTATAAAATCATTCATCCCACTATATTAGGACACTTATATTTACCTCATTTAATTATTATTAGCTTCTAAAAGACCTGTCTTCAATTTTAGCCATATTGAGAGGAATTGGAGTTTTGTCAAACATTTTTGAGACACTATCCACTCCACAGAACATGGAAATATAAAGGTTAAGTGGTCAATTAAATTTCATGTGCCAATTTTAAAAACTCATTTAGATTTTCATGTCTGTTATGGTTTGACTGTAAAATGTCCTTTTTGGGTTCATATGTTGAGCACTTGGTCCCAAGCTGATGGTCCTATTTTGGAGGTGATGGAAACTTTGATTGGTAAGGCTTAGCTGGAGGCAAACCTCTTCTACCATCTGGTCTCACCGTCATGATGATTTGCCCAAGTGCATGGGGCTATATAAGCATGAATGAACTCTCTGAAAGTCAAAAAGATAAATCATTCTTCACTATAGTTAATTATGTGCAGAAGTTTTGGTTAGTGATGAAAACTCTGACAAACACAACATACAGGTCATATTTTGATTATTTAAGTTTCTATGGCATTTCTGGATTGGGTATTATCGCTTACTAGATGTTTTTTCCTTGATTTGAGAACTGGTGAAGGGAGTGAGGGGCTTGAGTAGAGTTGGGTAGGAAAAGATGAGAAGTCCTGGCTGAGATGGGGCAGAGCATCTTTGAAAGAATAGCTGTTGCAACTTTTGGTGCCTCAATGCCTCTCTCACACTGACTCTATATATGTTTCACCAGTAAATTAAGAAATAAGTTGTTTATTTGTACAAACTAAGATGGGAATAGATATTAAATATGCAAATATAAGTAATGGCAAAAATGTATTTATTTGTGGAATCCCTGTAGAAATTAATTATTAAATGATCAAGCAGAAAAAAAAGAATTAAGTTGTTTAAATTAACTGGTAAATAATTGTATATTATTTGGGGATATGGTGTGATATTTCAAATATCATATGTTATGTATGGAATCAGGATAATCATATACCTTTAACCTTAAATACTTATCTTTTATTGGAGGGTAGAGACAGTTAAAACCTAGTTTGGGGCTATTTTAAAATATATGCTACATTATTGCTGTTGACAGCAACATTTTGCAATAAAACATCAGCACTCATTCTTCCTAGCTAGAACATTCTACCCATTGAACAATAATTTCCTTTCCACTTTTCTTCCCACCTAACCAGCAGCCACTTCTGACTATTTAGGAACTGGATTGAAACAACTGTGTGAAGGTTGTTTGTGTGGCCACATTTATACAGTGATCTTTCATAATTGCTAAGGTACAGGACCGACTTAATGTGTCTACCAAAGCATGAGTATGGTATGTGTGGAATGCAATATGTACATATAATGAAGTAGCATTGAATATGATGAAAATTAGGACTTCCATTATTTCCAACAATGCAGATGAATCTTGAGAACACTGTGTTAAGTAAAATAAACCAGACACAGGGAGCACATAACATATGACCAAACCTATATGTCAAATCTGAAATAAAAAAAATCTATAAAAGTCAAGTGTGGAATGAACATGTACTCAAAGCTTGAATGACCAAGTACACATGAAGTCTTAACATAGGATTTGACATTTTTCTTGGACTGCCTTTCTCAAATCAGCCTCTCATGAATCTAATTTGTGCATTTGGTTTGTGGGTTTTACTGATTCCAGGAAGTGCTCAGGCATTGTGTGAATATTGGCAATGAATCTAAGGACCTGGGAAGTCCAAGCTGCAGTTCTCTCTTGGGCTGAGGCTGAGCTGAAGTGCCACAGTCAGGCAAGGAATGGGTTAACCCCAACGGCAGTATGACAGGGCTTAGAGATTACTCTTCTTGTTCAACATTCTATTCTACACATAGAACTATACATAGATCTATGTTCATTTGGTGGGTGGGGGCGGGGTGGGGATTTGGGGGATAATGGAGCAATGTTGGCCAGAGATTAAAACGGAAGTACAATCCAAAAAATACAAGTTCTGAAGTTGACCCTGCAGTAGTAATGTGTGAAGAAGGCTCAGGCACTCACTGGGTACTACGATTTAGGTATATTTTTAAGTCTCTTTTATCCTAACACCCTTTACAATCCTGGCTAGCCACACCTTTGTAAAGTCTTTCTTGAATCTTTCCTAAGTGCTCTGGTGACTATAACATCCTCACTTGTGGGACAAGTATTCCTCCATGTCAAGGTCTCTTCTACATCCAAGATTCACTGATTTTAGTATTTTCAGTGATGGCACAGTGCCTGGCACAGGGGGTGTTCCCAGTGAATTCCAGGCCATGGCTAGAATAAAAATTAAAGCAAGGCATTGAGAAATGGCTTGAGGGATGCGTGCTCACTGTGCAAGCATGAGGACCTGAATTTGTACACCAGTCACCTGTACTACACTAAGCCCAACATTGCTACATGAGAATCCAATAGAGGACTGCAAAAGTAAGAGAATTCTCAGAGCTCACTAGACAGCCAGCCTAGGCCAAACAAGAAGTTCCAGTTTCTGTGACGATACTTTTCTTGAAAAAGAGATACCACATACTTGTAATGTAGTGAGCAACTGAGGGAAACACCTGACAGCCATAGTGTGGCCACTACAAGAATGCCCAATTGTTTAAATACATCTCTGCACACATGAGTATGTAACTGCACACACACATGCACACACACATACAAACCCATACACACTACACACACACACACATATGTATTATGCATACATATACACCACATACCTACAGATACACAGATACACACACATATATACGCTACACACATTCATATGTATGTATATAGACTATACACACACACCATGCATACATTATACGCATATGTACACACTGAACACATATAAATATGCACACAGAGTTCATGTACTCACATATATATGCATAACACACACATACACATATACCACACACATATACCATATGTATACATCTTATGAATATACCATATGTATACTTACCACACCACACACATACACACAAACACGCACATTAATTTTAAAAACAGGCAACATTGTACTGGTGACTTTGTTTTTTAAATAGTATCAATTGCCTGCCCTTACAATAGAAACAAGAAAAATATTCTGCCAGTAAACTGCCAGAAAACTGAGGTTTTGGCTTGGTGCCTTATAAATAAGCAGTAAGCAAATCTATTCTAGTGAGATTCACAACACTAAGCTCACAAGCTTTATTTCACCCTCCCTGCGGGCCTGCAATTCTTTTTCTTCAGAGCAAGGCATGCTGAATAGTTAGAAAAAGAAAGCCAGCTTCCCACCTTTATGCACCCAGGTCCTGCAAAAGTCATCAACTGTTCAAATTCATCGTCTGACTCAGTGACCCTGAACCTCTTGGTGGCCTGGAATGCGTGTGGAATGCTCTTAGTTAGTGCTTGGCCTGACTCACATATTAGTTTTCCTACAAGGCACCAGTGCCAGGAAGAGGGGAAATCAGAACACAAATCAGAAACTTCTATACCATCCCGCCAGAGAGGGGTTAGGGGCTGGACGCTGACTCCCAGCTTCCAAACCTTCTTATGCTGCTTACTAAAATGTTTTACTAAGACCTGTGAAGCTGACCAACACTTCACTGAGTACACAGTGCCCTGCATCTCCTGTCAGGCAGTGTGGGGCCTGCTGGGTGGGAAAGGACTTGGGAGAAGTGGTTCAAACACTCTGTAAAACTCACTTTCTACCCTAGAGCAGGTTTTCTGGGAGAGTACTGCCTATCCACTGGGAATGCTTGACCATTTCTTTGTTACAATTTCTCCATAGAGTTGGTTCTGCTCCAACTTCTGTTGGAAGGTTTGATGTGAAATCTATGTTTGCTGAAAGCTGGCTCTGATCAGCTGATGTAAAGGACCCTGGGAGGGAACTTGCTCACATGCCTGGTGCCTCCTAAGCAGGGGGACAATTTGAAAGGATTATCTCAGATCATGCCTTTAAGATCAAACTAAGGCCACAGTGAGCCACAGGCGCTGCAGATTCTTCGCAAGCATCGTCCTCTGTCCTCTGGGGGCTCCTGTCACTTTGCTTTCCAGTACTGGATATCAGTTCCAGGGATCATCAGAATCCATATGTGTTACTTGAGGAGCAGTCGACCCAATCAGGGAGGGTAGCCATGGAGCCAAATCTCTTTTTAAACCCACATGACTTATAGAAGAGTTATGTTCTGGATAGTAGATTCTGACTATTTCCTTCTAAGGAGCAGTAGGCTAGTCTGAGGAAATCAAACCCACACAAGTAATTCCCAAACCTCATTCTTGTTGAATGTTCTCCGATTCCAAATGTGTTCAGCAGACTGGTGGCTCTCGGCACAATTAGCTGATGCCTGTTCTCTTTTCTTTTCTCCTCCTCCTACCAATCCCCTAATATGACACTAATGACAGAGAAGCTGCCAGAAGAAGATACCAAAGACGATGAAATAGACCTATCAAAGATTCATTTCTAGCCTGGAAATTCTATTTTGAAAGTAGGGTTACCGTTTCTTAGAAGGCTCACACCAACTCAGTCAGAGGGCGTGGGCGGAAACTCTGTCACCCTGAGACACATGAGAAATGCACACAGTAGGTGCCCAATCTGTAAAGTGTCTTTTACAAAATGGCTTCATACTCTCAGCATAATTCTGAGGGCTGTTTCTGGGAGTTGGCTTGAGGCACTCTGTGTGTAGTTTTACTTAAAGTCCTTATATTGTTTTATTTTTTAATACTGTTGAACAGCGTAAAAGATATCTAGGTACTTTCTAGGGACCAGAAAGAACAGGGTGTCTGTTTTTTTACAGGACATTACTATGGTCCTCAGGAGTCCTGTGCAAACCCGGATAAGACCTCAAGTTCAACTATCCAGGTGGTATCCTGTGAATGGCTGTACTGTGGTGTGAAGACTGCTCTCCTCATAAGGAGTCCGCTTTGGAACAGGGATTACCAGCAAAGATGCCATTCACTAAATGTAGGCATGTTGCAGACATTCTGTCATTTAATTATTACCAAAACCCTTTCAAAGCTTATTCATAATTTTCAGAAGAAGAGATGAAACACTTGGAAATGAAATAACTTATTCCAAGCAACCTTCTGTGAAGTGGTAGGACTTGGGGCTGTGCTCGTGTCTGTATCAGCTCCTAAGGCTGGAACCTCTTCATTGTGTCTTCTGATGTAGCCTCCGGGCTTATGAGAGCCCCTGCCAAGGAATAGGTCTCAAAGGAATGCTGCCTAGTGCTGCTGATAGAGAGGTCAGCACCTGGGCTCTCAACCACGGTCTCTGTGGTCCCTTCTCAGGCTCGTCACAGCTGTCTGTCAGCTGCCTCTCTCTCCTACTCTCCGTCGCTAAAGGACCTAGGGCTGAAGGAACCTGATGTAGAGTCTCATGGTCATTTTTTCTTTCTCTTCTATCCTCATTTTTCTTTCTATACAAAATGATTTGATTGTACGTATGAGAAGTGTTTTGACAAAAACATTATTGGAAGTTACAGGAGCTTTGTAATACCTAGAGACTCCACCTGTTCTTCAAGGGAGAGAAGATCTGTTTGCACACTTGAACTTTAAGACAAAACTAAAAAACTGGACAGGTCTTTCATGTTCCCTGGAGGTCAGGGCTGAGATTTTAGGAAGTCAGGAGTCCAAACTTTTTCAAAATAACATCAGGAGCTTGTTTGCCCTTCCTAACCTTATGCCGGCAGTAGACAGTGGGACGTCACAGAGGTTACGAGACAGAGGGAACTGCAGGAGTGACCCATGGACCCACCTTCCAGGGAGCCTCACTCAGACACTAGGAAGAATGGGAAATAATGCCATTGACCACCTAATGGTGTTTAGTTTTGGAAAATGTGGCTTAAGAAAAAAAAACAAACACTGTTTATATTAAAGTATAACTAAATGACTTCACTTAAAAATTTAAATTTATCATTGATTATTATTATTGTTGTTGTTGTTGTGTGTGCACACATACATGCAGGTACACACGTGTACACGTACTCATGCCACAGTGTACCTGTGGAGGTCAGCAGACAGTTGTCAGGAGTTGATTCTCTCCTTCCAACTACTGAGACAGGATGTTTGATCTTTTGGTTGTACTGCATTCTCCAGGCACTCTAGGCAATCCTAGAGTTTCTTCCTTGCCTTCCATCTCATCAGAGGAGTGATGGGATTAAAGATGTAGACCAGTGCAACTGGCTTTTCTATGTGGGAACTGAGCTAAGGGCACCAGGCTTAGCAGCAAACACTTTTCCAGTGAAGCCATGTCCTGGGCCTACATGTTATTTTTATTTATTTATTTTATTGGAAATAGTTTTTTTTTTTTCATGCAATATATTCTGGTTAGGGTTGCCTGTCTCCCAACTCCTTCCAGATTCTTCCAACTCTCTCAAGTTCATATCTTACCTGTTCTCTCTCTCTCTCTCTCTCTCTCTCTCTCTCTCATTAGAAAACAGATACTTAAGAAAGAACAAAAGAGCAGGGCAGTGGTGGCGATCACCTTTAATCCCAGCACTTGGGAGGCAGAGGCAAGCGGATTTCTGAGTTCGAGGCCAGCCTGGTCTACAGAGTGAGTTCCAGGACAGCCAGGGCTACATGAAGAAACCCTGTCTCGAAAAACCAAAAAATAAAAAAAAAAAAGGGAAAAAAGGAAGGAAGGAAGGAAGGAAGGAAGAAAATAGTAAAATAAGATAAAGTAAAACCAAACGAACCTAAATAGGACAAAACAAACAGAAAACACAGAAACAAGAAAAAGGACAAGAAACACATACAGAGATGACAGAGAGTCCTTTTCCTCAATAGTCATCCTCTACAGACAAGATCACGTGGAGACAGACTTTAAATGGTTACAAATGAAACCCGATTGTTCTTAGAGAAGCAAATCACACGGCTGGGCCCTGAGCTACCTCCTGTCCATTTTGAAAGGCAAGTCAGAAGCATAATGACATGAGAATTTAAGGTAATTCCCTTGGGGCTGAGAGGAAGAGGAGACAGGGCTACAAGGTCACAGGGCCATGAGAACACATTATACTCTGCCAAGTGGCTCTTAGAGCAGAACAGCAGAGTCCGGACAGTGAGCAGAGAGCAGAGAGCTGGCAGTCCGCCCCACTGTGAAGAGCTAGCTCTGCGTGCAGGTTCCCACTCACAGGCAGACCACATTAGAACATTGTTTACCAATCGTGTGGAAAAACAGACAAATAGGCAAGTGAGTAGGGGATGCACTTGTTTCAAAGACACTCTAGGAGTTTCAGACAAAGCCAGGAAAGTTTAAGCGGATGGGGAGGGGGAGGTGTAAAGTGGTCAAAGGAGCCTGTAGGAGCTGCTGAATGCTAAGGGTACCCCTGTCTTTGCTGTTTGTCATTCCTGGGCTGTGGCTGCCAACCCTGAGTTCTAACCCAATAGGGCAGATTCTGGGGAAGAACTTCTACTCTGGGGAGTGAATCTAAAATCTAATCTGAAATATTTGGGACTAATGAATCTTGCCTTTTCCCCTTTAAAAGGCAATGCTTTGCTAAAGATGCCTTCGGAGCTAGGAAGACAGAGGGGGGCGCTTTTTACTGACATAGACTTGTGAGTAGAACACAGAGTCTGCTTTGTTCCTTGACTTTCGGATCCTCAGCTGCTTCACCTGACAATCCGCTGGTGCAAGACTTGGGACTGGGGGTAAGCCTGGCCTTCCACTGTGTCATCCCGGCTGGGAAGAATTCATGGCGTAGGAAGGAAGGAAGTGATGTGCTGTCCTCAGCAAAGACTCAGCTATGTCCCAATGAAAGCACCAACTTGCAATTTAATCTTCATACATTTTCTTTTTCTCTTAAAATATTGGTATTTCTTTCAAACTTGATCACAAAGGAATACAATTCAAAAATTACTGAGAAAACTTAAAGGAAGAAAACAAAAAAACAGTTTACAATCTGACCTCCAAAGATAGCCTAATAGCATGCATTGGATGTCTTTTAATATTTAAAATATTAAAACACTCAAAAGAATATTTGGGACATGTAGTTTAAACACTTGGCTATTTTATTTTATTTATTTATTTATTTTGATTTTTCGAGACAGGGTTTCTCTGTGTAGCCCGGGCTGTCCTGGAACTTACTCTGTAGACCAGGCTGGCCTCGAACTCAGAAATCTGCCTGCCTCTGCCTCCCAAGTGCTGGAATTAAAGGTGTGCGCCACCACTGCCCAGCTGGCTATTTTAAATCTATAGTTTGCATTATAGTTTTTGTAGCACTACAGATTATATTCAGCTCCAACATAGCTTCAAAGGCTTTAAAACATTTTCCTGTCAATTTTCACTATTGAAATGCTTAGTGAAGCTTTTAAAATGAATAATTTTCATTTTAAATTTATTTAAATCTAATGTGTATGCACTTCTGGTGTGTGTGTGCATGTTTGTATGTGTGGTGTGTGTATGTTTGTATGTGAGTGTGTGTGTGTATGTGTGTGTGTGTGTACATGTTTGTATGTGTGATGTGTATGTTTGTATGTGAGTGTGTGTGTGTGTGTGTGTGTGTGTGTGTGTGTGTGTGTGTATGCAGAGGCCCGAGGTCTCCACTAGGTGTCGAATTTCAGACTGAACCCCAAGTTAACCATTGCCTGGACTGCCCGTGAGACCCTAGAACCCCTGCCTGTCTCTGCCCCCATTCATTCCTAATATTGCAGGCAGGTGCCATCTCGTTGGGTTTTTACATAGATGTTGGGGATGCAAACTTAGCTCCTCATGCTTGCACAGAAAACACTTTACCTAGCACCAATTATTATTTTAAATGTATTTGTTTATAGAATGCAGTGTGATAATTTGATACATGTTTACAATGTGTACCGATCAAATCAAGGTAGCTAACATTCCTATCTCCTTATTTTAAAAAGCGTAACACATTATCAGTGTAAACATTGACGGGGTATAATAGATCAGTACATACAAGATGTATACAAGATGTAGTAGTCAGATAAGGATGTTGCATCTTTCATCTCCTTAGAATCAGGCTTGCTTTGGAGGAGAGAACTAAATGAAGGCACAGGATAGCTTCATTCAAAGGACTCACCCGAAGACACTGACCTTTCAACTGGTAGCAATAGCTTAAGATGTGTCTTCTTTTTCTTCCTCAGTTTCCCTGACCCACCTTGTTTTCCTTACGGCTGATGTATAAACACGTGGGGCTAACTCCTTCCATCTCCTTCTCTTCCTTTTTTCAACAATATTATTCAAGAGCCCAATCAAACTACCTAGGGTTGATTTGCAATTTGTTGTAAAAAACCGTATGTTATAGAGCATTTTGATAGTATTACAGCTATTATGGCCATGAGACTTCAGTAACAATAAACAGTAAACAGCTGAAACTGGATGTCCTGGCAATGAAGAAAGCACCTTAATCATGTTCAGCTGACAACCTCTCGTCTTTTCCGAAATGACAGACATTGTGTGTTAACTGTAGATGGCTGAGTTTCCAACTCGAATGATGGTTATGACCCTACTTTATCAGACAATAAATTACCCTAATGCAGTTCCTGGCATCTCGTTCTACCTCTGAAATGAGGGCCACCACTGTCATGACTTGCTCAGCAGGGAAGGCCAGTTTTCTCATTTGGTTAGCATGCCCTTCCTCTGAAGTCGAGACCACAGAGTGGCTCGACTTCAGTCTAGAATTCTCTAATTGCTTCAGGACCACAGGAAATGTTTCAAAATATTCTAAACATTTTATTTTATTTTTTTGCAGAAAACCATACATGGGCTGTAGTCAAAAGGGTGAGATAATTTAGACATATTTGGTTGATAGAATCATAGTTATGACTGTGGTTGACAGAATTTGAAGTTGACTTTCAAAGTTCATTGCCCATCCTATGATTTCCATGATTTTATGATGACTGGGAGATCCAGGTACATGGATCCAATCATGTGAGTTCTTTAAAACTACAGTATTTTCCTTGAGTGGGAGCAGTGGACAAACTGAGAAAGGTCTGAAATATAAGAGGTATTCACATGAGTGAGAGTGGAGCTACAAAACCATCCTTTTGAACAATGAATATGTGTTAAAAAGTTAGAAAATATAGAGGTTAATAAAGCAGGGAAATTTGGAACACACTAGTAGATGGTTTAAGACCAGAATTCAATTCACCATTGCTAGCGTGACGATGATAGGGTCACGTGAAAAATTGATGAAGAAAGTGAATCTTCTAAGAGCTGTTAGCTTGCAAGACCCGTCAGCTAAAGGCACAAAGTTTTAAACATATTCAAATGAGGTAATATTTTTTATGAAATTTACTAACTTTGCAAATAATAGGAGAAAATGGTATCATAAATGTGATAAAGCCTGAGTGCATGTGTGTGTGTGTGTGTGTGTGTGTGTGTGTGTGTGTGTGTGTGTACATGATATAAAAGCGTGTGCAAGCTACTGCAGAGGAGGATCACTTAACCCTGGCAGAGCTCTAGCAGAACAGGGTAAGATTCGCTTCTCCTTAGAGAGCTGGATAAAAATCAATTTTCCTGATGCTGTACATGAAAGAATGCATACATAAAGTCCACTGTGATAGAGATGGGGACCATGTGAAGTTCCCTTTCCTCTGAGACTCCAAGTCTCACTGCGTCTCACAGGGGGCATTCTTGTCAATGTTCTCCTCTAAAAGCTTCCATGGAAAGAAAAGAGAACCTCAGCTGCTGGGGCTCAAGCAGGCTTATTATTGTTACTCATCTAAACTCGGAGAGTGTTAACTCTGAGAGAGTTTAATGGGGGACACCACTAGTGGCTGCTTCTAACAACAGGGATCTGAGCAACCTTGGCTATGTGCTGAAAGCAAATAATTACAGAGCCTAGAATTCAGGACCCTTATCAAGCTAAGCCCATCCTTCAATCATCATTACTGGTAGTTTTCAAATTCTTCATTTCAACGTCAGAGTAGTAGCCATTTCGGTTCTTTAATAAGCCAACATGCTATAATAAATGAAAACTTTTCTGAACCAATGTCTAACTGAAGCCAGGCATGAAGGACTCCATGTTTAAGATCTCCTGACTCTTGCTTTTCTTCTCTGTTCAGGTGCCCTGCTCTGGCTTAAATAGTGTGAATATTCTGGGAGCTGAAGATAAGCAGACTAACCAGTCAATAAGAACAATCACTGCTTTTCATGGGAGTTGAAGAACTGAAAACATGTCTGTGACTGTGCAGTTTGGCTCAGGTGTGTACCATCTGCCCTCCAACCTTACCACCATGAGAGGGGGCCCATCCATCCCCCACGTATCCCTCACTCATGCAAGCTATTCCAAAGGTGGCTTTGGAAAAAATTGGTATGGACAAGTGTTCTGTATCTACTTGGAGGCTAGATTTTCTAATAAAACAATCTTCTATGCCTTGACACCTTGTTAGTTGACTTAAATGGCTTGTTGTAACAGTAAGCAGACACACAGACTTGGATTTGGAGACATCACTTCTTTTGCTGATGCTTTTAAAAATTAATTTAAAAACATTTATGTGCACATGTCTGTGTGAGTATATGCCATCTGTGTGCAGGATATATATGGGGGCTGGAAGAGAGCATCCAATTTACTGGAGCTGGAGTTACAGGATGCTGTGAGTTGCCTGAACTGGGTGCTGGGAACCCAACCTAGATCCTCTGGAAAAACAGCAAATGCTTTTAACTGTTGAACCATCTCTCTAGCTACCTCTTCCCTGTCTTTTACAGCTAAGGTCGTGTTAAGTAGTCCAGGATGTCCATAGACTCTAGCTTACCTTCCTGCCTCAACCTCTCTAAGTGCTGGGATTAAAGCTGTTTACCAGGGCCATGACAAGCTCTAGAACTTGTTTTAATTAGATGTTTCAAATCCATCAAGAATAGATATAACCCTGGCATTTGCTGAGGAGTCACATAGTAAAGCTTTATTACCTAGTCAGAGCCTAGGAAGAATAATGAAGGCAATATCACATGAAACAGCTCATTCAATTGGCTCATGTGGTGGAGAAAGCATGGTTTCTCAGAATTTTGATACTTTTCTTTCAATATGGCCATTTTTGACAAAACTTGACTGTAGGAGCTTACATTTTCCTCTGTTCTTGAGTAGATCTAGTTAAATTAGAGGTTGAACGGGTCACATTGAAGGCCAGAAATATTTCCTCTTTGCTAGCTTCATGAATTTTGAGACAGAAAAAAAAAGGCCACTACTTGCTAAGATCTTCTTGTTGAAAGACAATCATATGAAAATAGAGAAAGTGAGTTATTTCTTACTAAGTCTGTCTGCCTTGGCAATGCATGAGTGGCTTCAGGAGTCTCTGTGTCTTTAGGAATCTTTTATGTTTGCAGGAGTACACCTGCTAGAACCGGTGGAATGAAAGACTGTGGGGAAAGTCAACTGCATTTGGTGCGTCCCGCCCTATGAGCTCATTATTGACTCTTAGGAGTTATAGGTATCAGAAGATTTGGAAGGGTCAAGCAATAGAACAGATTCTTGTGGGTATAGGGGGAAACAAAGCATAGAAAATATGACCAAGCTGCATCAACCACTACCCCGTGCCCTCCATCTCTAAATGATTATGAAGATAATTTGTCCTGCTGTCTGATAGCATTGCCCATGAGCAGTCGTTTCACTGGTGCCAATCTAAATGTTTACCTTTATCTTGTGCCATCATTGACTATTTTGCAGAAGTCAGGATGTTTTCCTTCATTCTGTGAAGCCTGGCTGAGCTGGCTTCAGGCACATCAAGGAAATACCATTGCCCCTACCGCCTCAGTTCCAGTTGCCCTGGCCATCCTCTTAGTGCACACAGTATGAGGTCATATATTTAATAGGGTGATGTCTTACCCAGGAGACTTGTCTTACTGTGGACAAACAGAAAAGTACCCACAGCTGCCACTCAGAGAAGAAAGGAAGCCTAAGGTATCATGTAATATGCGCATGATTTGTGGGAAGGTAGACTTAGGCTTACGGACGGGCTGAATAGATTCCTCTATCTGGCTAGCTTTTCTTCTGACATATAATACAATTGCCATAAAAATTGTTTGACATAGTGCATGACAGTGACAACTCAATAAATGTCAACTGTTTTCCCTTTAATTATCTGTGAACCAAGAAAAAAGTTTTTGCCAGATTCATCAGCTGGCCTTGTTGTTAGACTGTAAGGGGGGGAGAGCATTATGGTGTAAGCCACCCAGTCATGGAATTCTGTTATAACAACTTCAATGAACCAAGACTCTACCTAACTACATAAAGAAGGGGAAAGGGGCAGGAAGGGGCACATACAGATAAACTGTCAAGGGGAGAAAGAGGGCTGTGTGCAAGCTTTCTGCCCTGAGAATCTTCTCTGTACTTTTTTTCCTGTCTTGTTTTCTTCTTTATTTCATGCCCTGAATCAACACAATCAGGAGCCCATTGGCCTCCATGGCCATAAGAAGTCATGGAAAACTAGGAGCCATGCTGGTATATTCTTAAGCAGTTTCTCATTCCCAGCACAGACATCCTTTAGAGGGACAGGGCCTCTCCTGAGTCTGATCTCAATATGACTGGGTCCGGGTTGTTGAATCTAGGTTGTTATTCAGAGCACTTATAATTGCCAATTTGCTTTGTTGCTGTTGTTTTGGTCTCAGTTTTGCTTTTTATTGGATGGAAAGAAGAGTCTATGTATTTTATCATAAACACATTCAGTTGCTTTTGGAGTCAAAGGTGCAGGCAGCCATGGGTAGTCTTCTGTATACTTACTTGACTTTTTTTTGTAAAAACACATCTACAAAGAAAGAAAGAAAGGCAAATTTAACTCTTTAGTTCTTTCAGATGGTTTATTTAATTGCACTCTATAGATGCTCAGTAGAGCTTTCTGAGGCCATTTAACTTCGTTAATGGTCATCTCATACTCTTTCTAGAGAAGTTTCTAGACTCAAAAGTTTACTAATTTATTTTGTGTTAAAAATGCATAATGATACTTTGTTATTTAGGGTGTCAATGGTTTTCCTAAGAGTTTGCACACTAGATTGTATATGTGTACTTGCTTTAAAAAATAATTTCTAAGCAAATAGCAGTAACAGGAGCATTAGCAAGAAATGCTACCTCCAGAAAGAATGTTTCTGATTTTTTTTTTTTTTTTTTTACAGGCATTGCTTAATTTTCATGAGAACCACTTGAAGGTGATGGTCATTTGGAGATTGTGGACTGGTGTTTGCTAGGAGCTCAGCACAGAGGTAAACGAGGAGTAATTATTTAGTGAATTTAGGATTTTGGTTAGAGAAAATGAAAAGTTCTGGGGCAGATGGTGATTAGGGTCAAACAAACAATGTGAGCAGCCAAGAATTGTACATTTAAAAATGTTTTAAACATATTTTTTGTAATAAATGATTAATCATTGAGAAACATAAAGTTAAAAAAAGGAAAGAAAGTAAGGAAGGAAAGAAGGAAGGAAAGGAAAGGAAAGGAAAGGAAAGGAAAGGAAAGGAAAGGAAAGGAAAGGAAAGGAAAGGAAAGGAAAGGAAAGGAAAGGAAAGGAAAAGAAAGAATCCAAAAAGTGTGTTTGCAAAACAGCATTTGTGGCAGCAGCCTGGGCGCCATCTTGGGAACCTGGTGAGATTTCCATCACCCATTATTTAGTCCCAGCCACCCCACCCATGTTCCACTCTTTCAAGGAGTCTCCTAGTTTGGGGTTTGATAGTTGTTCTCTCACTATGTTCTCTCACTTCTGGCCCAAACAATGTGAATTTTAGCCCCATAATGTCCAGCTCTTGCTTATCCAATACACAGTTAAAGGTAGAACTTAAATAAAAGAACTGTGAGACTGAAATATTTGGGATTTGTCCGTAGCTAAACATAGCTTTTGCCAAGACCCTCAGATATGCCCCTACCATGTTCTGTTGAGGCTCCTCCAGTTACTGCAAACACCTCAAAACTTGTGTGGCAGTCTGGAACACTGGAGCCTCCATAAATGTTTTACTTCTAATTTGGTACATATTCCCCCCAAATATATTATGTGCTCATGTTCAATTTATTTAAAACTTATAGTTACCTATTTTGACAAAAAGATGGACTCTGGAAAAAATTCACCCCCCAGAACTAGGTAATGTTATGTATTTTCTTACAATAAATATTGCCCAGTTCTTTAAAAAGTATGAAGAATTTGCCTGTGATCTTTCTGTCCCTTCCTGAAGTCTTTATGTGTGTACATGTAGAGACATTTGGGGAAATGACACCACAGGTGTTTCTACTTCATCAGAACACATTGTTCATGGTCTTATAAACCATGAAAAATGGATGACTAATGTAATAATAGGGTGTGTGGTTTTCTAAGGAATGTAGAAAAATTAAGGAAGGATATTATTCATGTGTATATTACAAATAACCACATAGAACCTGTTGTAAAAATAACAGCAAGGTTAGTTTCCTAGGGAAAATAGCTGTGATTATGTTGAAGAAAATTAAAGAACAACATGGCTGACTGTGGCTTATCTCATGACAACCAGCACAGCTGGGCATTCTGTAGCTCAGGCAGGAACATATTAGGTTTTCAGTTGTGTATGAAAAATATTTTACAACTGCAGTAGTGTATCTAGGAGTAAAGTTGAGCTCTTGCATATCCAACAGGAACAAAGGCTGTATAGAATTAGATTTATCAAAATTGAATTGTTACAACCTTCTCTCCCATGTGACCTGACTAATTAGGGGATAAGCCTGTTCCTATAACTCTGTCCTTTCTTTGTATGTACCTCATGTCCTGTGGTCATGCTCATTTCTACTTTCTCATCATTTGCTTTGCCTTTCTCTTCTTGTTATTTGTTCAAGGTCAATGGCAGCAGAACATTGAAGAACATAATTATTATGTTCCTCCCCAGAAGTGGCCTAAACATCATGTACATAGCGATCTTAGGAATAGAAAAATATATGTTTGGGGCTTAGGTCTGCGGGGCTCAATGCAAAAGAGCACAAATTCCTTTCAGGCTTTAGCACCATAAATAAGTAACTCTTCTAGAGTTTCTATTTTTAATTTATACAGTAGGGGTTGGTATTAGACTTCAAGAGTGCGAGATGAGATGAAGTTGGTGAGCTAATTAGAATAATTATGCACATATATAACATGCTTATGATCTACTTCCTGTCTCTCAAGACAAGGGATGCTCATAGGAAGAGGAGCCACACGCCTGTAGAATTCTAGCAGAGCACAACACAGCTGATAATGCTCTTTCTCTTTAGGAGCAGAAGTGTGTCACTGCTAGAGAAGGGTCAGGGATCACTAAGGATGTTGATTACTCAAGTGAGGCAGGAGCACGCAGGGTACACTCTGTCCTCTAGACTCAATCCATGGAGGAGCTAGCTGTGAGAATGAACCTGAGGATGTGTGGATCTTTACTTCTTGGTGGGCTTTATGTTTTTGTGAGGGATTCCATTTTTATTTGTCTTATAGAGAGCTTAGGCCTTTCTTTTCTTGTTCTATCTAACACCATCGTTGTCTTGGCATCCAAAGACTTCCTCAGCTTTAACGTGACAGAGCTCTCTCCTGTTTCCAACCATGCTTACAGCCAAGAAACATGTGTAGAGGAACTAGAAGCCACCTTTCCTATAGGCTATAGGATTTTTTAATTGACAGGTGATGCATCCATACAATACACAAAATATTCTCTCTACAAGGGGCAAGGAAAGCTAGACACTAAAGTAGCAAACATTTTAATAGTAATGAGAACAAATACTGTCAAAAAATAAGCAAGGTGTGTACTGAGGTCAACTTTACACAGACATAATGGGAGTTTAGAAGGGAGAACGAAGTGAGGAACAGAGGAAGTTGAAATACAAAGGGTAGGAATCAGGAATGGGGATTACCAGTGGGTTCTGGCTCTTTGACCTGGGTAACTAGCACTTAGGGAAGTCAGGCTTTTATTGCCCAAATTATATTAGGAACATAGTAAAACTCTCTCTTAAAAACCCAAGGAAAGCCAGGCAGTGGTGGCGCATGCCTTTAATCCCAACACTTGGGAGGCAGAGGCAGGTGGATTTCTGAGTTTGAGGCCAGCCTGGTCTACAGAGGGAGTTCCAGGAGAGCCAGGGCTACACAGAGAAACCCTGTCTCAAAAACCAAAAAAAAAAAAAAAGAGGTACCCCAAAACAATACAGACTCTTGCTATTCACCTTGGTTACCCATCAGAACTAGATGATAAGACCCTATTGTTGAAGACATCACATACTCTGGATATATTGATAAATAATGCTGGAACTGAGTTGAAACTTTCTCCTTCCTGGCTATCTTTCAATAGTCCTCAAAGGTGCTGTGAAATCTTCTTAAGGGGAGACTTGGCACAAAATAAATCGATGATCTTACCCAGCTCTGACCCCTAAGATCTACAAGACCAATTTGCTAGAGAAGGTTGGGCAATGGTGGTTTGATTGTTCTGGGCATAATCAACTATTCTCTTATGGGATTCAAGACCCACCCTGCAAGGAAGAATTCTTGTCTAACAGCACTGTGATACTAGACAGCTGGTAAACACACACACACACACACACATATGACAGGGGAGATCATAGGCCTAAGAGAAGGACTGAATACTCTTGCTTAGAATCTACATAGCATCAATCTGTCATTTAAATATTTCTTGTTTATACCCATAGAAAAGTTCTACTCTTAGCCTTAATCAGAGAAGCCTTTCTGTCCAGTGAACAGTGGTAAATATAGAGACTCATGCCTGCACATGGTACTGAGGAGTAAATAACTGAGTACTCAGCTCTAAGACATTCATTTCAGCTCCCCCCCCCCAACCCCCACAAGGTTCAGTGTTCATAGTTTTTATAGGGATAGGGCTGAAGCGTAGTTGAGAAGAAGGCTGAGAGCCTGGCTAGAGTTTGATCAAGAACAAAGGAATGAATCTTTGCCACCTGTCATTGAGTTCATATCAACATCCTAGAATATCTGCCCCAAAGCACTGAGCACAAAGCAACTGCCTTCCCCCTGCCAGCGTCTGTCTCCTATGGCTCCTTTCAATGTGCTCCTTCAGGTCCAGGGACTGGGTTTCTCCATGCTGCTCTTTGCACAGTGGAATTTTTTCCAAGTCAGGAAGTCCCAGTAGCCGTTGACTCATATCCCTAGAGAAAACTGGTGGCCAGTTCTAGAACGCAGACAGAAATCAGGACTTGGCTCCACAGACTGTATTTCTCAGGACATCTCTACAATTATTTAGAGGCAAAACTTCTCTGTTTCTTTGCTCTTCTCAAATCTCTGTGGTATCTATTTAAGCTTCCTGTTTCTCAGCAAGTTTTGAAAGGAAATAATTCAGGAAGTCTTACATGCTCCTTTTATTTCTACTCATTCCCATTTTCCCTGAAGCATCGAATCACAGAGGCTGCTCTTGGATTGACTAGGGGAAAGGGAAAAATTCAGAGGAAAAAACCAAAACCAAAAAAAAAAAAAAGTATCTTTCAAGTCCCATATATACAAGTTGACATGAGGAATCTGAGCCTAGCTTTTAAAGTTTAATAGAGTTGTGGGTCCCTGATAATTTCCTTGGTTAGTTCCTTATAGCCACATGGGCCTAGGTCAGAAAATTCAGATTCTAGGCTTCTATTGTTCAGTGATTTCAGACTCCAGTCCTTACCTATGATAGCTTTCCCAGCCATTGTGTTTCAAGCTTGTGGCAGGAGGCAATACCATGAAGCTGAATGGATAAGTAATATGTAAGGTATGGGGTGGGCTGTCCCCCAGGTCATGATCCTCTCTGGCTATTGTACAACCAAGCAGAGATCACTTGGTGCCCATGACTGTACTGCACTGCCACTTCACCCAGGTCAGAGGAAAAGTCTGCTAGATCATTGACTAATGCCAAGGTTATTTTTTCCTAATTGAGTCTTTGGCTCTCCTTGTGTAGTACAAATGTTCTATTCTCTGACAGAAATGGGGCATCACCTGCTGTTGGCCAAAGTCACTGGCATTTGTTTACGTGGCTTCTCTGTCCTTTCTCCTGAAACTGATGTTCAAGATGACAACTATTTTCCACCTTTTAGCAGTATATATATATATATATATATATATATATATATATATATATATATATATATATATATACACATATATATTTACTTTAGAAAAATCAAGATAGAGCCACAATGTCTGTTATTATAATTATCCACATTTCTTTTTTACTATGTGTGCTGGTCAATGCCTGGGGGGAAAATCATACTCAGGAGGGTTTCTATTTTCGATATGTATGTAAATACATTGACACCTATCTGGTGGATAAAAGGACCATGACACAAAGGGGCACTTGGAGTGTAGACCTGGCCGTGGGTCTCAGTCCTCCTCACGAGTGTCATCAAATGTTTTCATCTTCCTCTTTGTTTCATAACACCAACATCTGGGAGGTCTTTTGTTGCACTTGGGGTCCATTTCTTTTAAATTGCTTCCCTTTCTCTCTCTTGGCACAGACTGAACTGCATTTCTGAGGCTGCTTACAGTATAAAAGGTCAGTTCTCGGAGGGATGTACTTGTTTCTTCCCCCCTGAGCTTCACCGGCACCTGATATAATCTGTCAGCAGCAAGTAGATGCCTTTGTTCCCTTTTCCTCCCAAGCTCCCTCACCATCTATGTGTCGTACCCAAGGCCAGACACTTGGCTGAACGTCAGGACACATCCTGATTCTGTTTACAGGTGAGGAAAGACCATGTCTAGTGCCCTAAAGAGAATGGGGGCAAGAGAGTTCATCTCTGCAGCCATGTGCCTGACCAAGACAAACAAGTGACTCACTGGCTTCCTCTGCGGTTCGATGTCACAATCAGTTCACGATTTCCTGGTTTGGGCAAACACATGAAGTCAGGATCGCCCTACCTTATGTTGATTTTCATCTCCTGGATTACAATTGCCTCCTTAAGAGAATGGTGAATACTGGACAGGCTGAGCATCTCACTGGCCATGTGCTCCTTTTGGGTTCTTTGCACTTCTGATACAGAAACAAACCTTTTTTTTTTTTTTGTCTGAGTCTTCTTTGTCTCTCAAATTTTGTTTCTGTAGCGATTTCTTAAGAACTTCTGTTTTTTAGGATCTGTCTTCCAGAGAGTCTGAGTATGCACTTACATGGATTCTGGACGGGGGGACCTAGAGAATAAACACACACACACATACACACACACACACACACACACACACACAGAGACACACACATACACACAGACACACACAGACACAGACACACACAGAGAGAGACACACATACACACAGACATACAGACACACACACAAACATACAACACAGACATACACAGACACAGACACACACAAGCACACACAGACACACACAGACACAGACACGCACAGACACAGACAGACAGACAGACACACACAAATGAAACACTAAGACTGGGATTGAAGAATTACGTTTTCTTTAAAGTATGTGGGTAAGTTTTTACTGTGAGAATAGGTTTTTCTTAAATTTAAAGAGACTAAGCAGCTATAGTATAGTAAGAAAAGAAAACCGTGGTTGCCGCCTCCCTGCCTCAGATGTCAGCCTTCATTCTTCTCATCCATCTTCCATTCCAGAGAATATCGCTAGACGTCTGCTCTCTGCAAGCCCGTGTGCTGAGTTCTGGGGGACAATTAACTGCCTCACCATATTACCAAGCATAACTTGATCCAATTTTCTGATTCCCAGAGATTCAAATTTTTTATGGAAAATAATGTAACAATTCATGAAAAATTATAACTAGAAAATTGTAAATAGTAAAAATGTAAAAGGCCCCTTCCCATTTCCCATCAGGGTAGTGTTATTGGCATTTAGAATACTATTCCCTCATCTTCCTGTGCTTTCTATAAATTCACAACATTCCAGAATGCTTTGCACAAGTAGGCTAACATTATTAAAACAAAACAAAACAAAACAAAACAAAACAAAACAAAACAAAACAAAACAACTTTTCTGGAAACGTTCCCACTGCTGGGAGGTTTTGGTGAAATGTCTGTGCTGCCCGCTGAGGTTTTTCTTGCTATTGGGTGGTGGCATCAGGCCGCGCTGTCAGTCACTGAGGTTCGTGCACCCAGCCCCCCGCTGATGACCGCTTAAGCTTGCGTTCTTTCTGTTGCCATGGATCACGTTTTCACAGATCCTCTTCTTCTGGTTTATTAAAAAAACACCATAGTAAACCTTGTATGCTCATCTGTGTACACATTTCTATATTTATAGGATTCCTGAGTAATTGCAAGTTTAAAGATTTGAATTCACTTTTGAGAAATTCATACATGTGTATTTATGCACAATCTAGAATTGCGATGAAGTATTATTGATGTTGGAATATGAAAATTCTTATTTTTAGGCTTCTCAATATAATATTGCATATTTTATATTGAATATGTTTATGTATATTATTATTGTCAACCAATAACTTTATACTTGTCAACGACTGTATTTCCAATTTTTTTTGCTGTTGAAAACTATTTATGCTATCACAAAAATATATCTATAGATTGGGCAATTGATAAATGATAAACATTTACTTGGTGTAGTTCTGTAGGCTGAGAGTCCAAGAGGAAGACACTGACATGTTAGATATTGGGTGAAGGCTTGCTCCTCACAGACAACATTGGACAGGTGAACTTTCATGGTGGATAGGTCAAAGGTCAAATGGGGCATGCAGTCTTCTGAAGGATGGACATGAATCCTGTCTTCTGAGTGTGGAGCTTTTATGACCAAGCTTTCCCAAGCCCCATGTTGTAACGTTATTACCTCAGAGATTAGGTTTACCATGTAATTCTGCAGGGACAGTTGTGCTCCAGCCATAGCAGCCACCAAACTCCACAAGACCAAGCTTGCTGTCCTCATATATGAGTGTGGATAAGCACGAGTGTGTGCGCGCGCACGCGTGTATGTGTGTGTGTGTGTGTGTGTGTATGTGTGTAGCAATTTTTGGTCTGCAATGTAATTCACCAGCCATATTTTTAATCTTCATTCTATTGGATAGTCAATTTTTATTGTTTTAAAACAATCTTCTTATATTTAGTATCAGCTCATATCTTTTAAATATAACATAGAAGTTGCACACATGCAAACTGTACATTATGGTTGCCTAAACAAGCCCTGCATTGATGTGCAGCAGTCCAGGTGACTGGTCACAGGGATAGGACGTATTTGACAGGGTTCTACTCTTAAATAAAGAGCGACAGGCAGTCCATAGCTGTGGAGAAAAGAAGAACCAGTTCTGTCCAGAGTATATTAGGTTATATCATTCCAGTGGACATCCCTAAACACATGTGCATAGAAACAACATTAGATGTACTCAGTAGGATTTATATATGCATAATTATTATTACATATTACCTTATATATACTTAATATATATTACAAATATAACAATATTATATAAAATGTAATATATATAATGATATTATATATTTCATTATGTATTATGATACATATAAAATTATATTTTATATATAATACATAATATAATATATAGTATAATTTATATAATATATAATGTGCACCATATAATGTATAATATATTATATCTTATAATATATAATTATATATAATGTATACAATGTGTGATATATACCATATTATAATTAATATATTTATTAATAATACATAACATAATCAATAATAATTAACATATGTGATATATGATATAGATCACACACATATAATATATAGAATATATATGATACATTATACATGATGTATGATATATGATATAAGATACAAGATATGAAATTAATATATAATATATAATTTATAACATACAATTAATATATAATTAGCACATAATTAATATAAAATATAACATATAATATATAATTGTATATATTATACATATAATTGTAATATATTGTTATATTATAGTATTATATATATGCCATCCCTGTGATAATAATATACATATTATATATATAATATAATATGTAGTATAATATATAATATATGATGTAATAAACTATATAATTATATTTAAATATAAATTCTATTCATATATATAATTACATTATATAACTGTAATATTACACATTATGCATTGTAAATTATACATTGCACATTATACATTTTATATCATATCATGTTTTATCATTTATTATATCCTATATCCGATATCATATATTAATTGTATATTATATATAAAATACTTTATTTATTTATTAATTTAAAATAGTAAATGTGATATATAATACATAATATGATATATAACATAATACATAAAATATATGATATACAATATAAAATATATATAACATAATATATAATATACAAGCATAATATATAAAAATATAACAATTATAATGTACTATGTAATAGTTATAATGTAATATGTAATGAAATACGTAAAATGTCATAATTTTGAGAGGGAATGAAGGAGACACAGGAGGAGTTGCAGAGCAGGAGAAGGTATGGAAATGTATGAAATGCTCAGAAATGAAGGCCCCTCTCCCAGACTGAACTTACTCAGGGCAG